>CM043320.1:23565894-23690894 GCA_023736055.1 Quercus glauca | reverse complement strand
GAGCTACTCTAAAAATGTGGCTAGGGTTTCCTTTATATAGTGGGAGAAGTAGATCTGAAACCCTAATCCTAAATGGGCTTGGGCTAAGTTGGAAAATTCTGCAGAAAAACAATCTGTAAGACTTTCAATCGATCGAGCCAGGCAGATTTACACAGTAAATCCTGCAGAACACTCAATTCCAACTTTACATATAAATATACTTTGAGCAAATCTAAACAAGACTAAAACGTTTTGATCACGATTTGCCAACAATACAAATTAGAGTTCTAATACATTAGTTCCTAATTCCTTAGAACCTAACAGAAGAGTATATGCAGACAATGAACATTGAAGAAAGAAAGACGTTGGCTGAACCAGTTGAAGTATTGGAAAAAGTACCATTAGATGATTCCAACCAGGAGAAGTTTACCAAGATTGGGATGATCATGGAGGAAAAGACAAAGCAGGATCTCGTTGAATTCCTTAAAAGAATAAAGCAACGGAATAATAAAAGACACAATGATATGATCACCCAGGAAACCACAAGGTAAAAACCTGAGGAGGATTTGACCCACTGATCCTCAAGGCAAACCTGAATCCACTATGAAAGAATCGAAGTTCATACAAAAGGACTACAAGCTCCCCGCTTGACTTCCTAATGCTACCCACCAGTAGAACTTACTGACACGACCACGTGCAAGCTCCGAATCCACGGACTCCTTTTTTCTTGGACTCTTCAATCAAGTACAAGCTCCCCTCTTGTTTTTCTTTAAGTTCCAATGGTTGCAACTGTATAGATCTTCAAGATGTTGAAATCATCTCTACCTTGAAAACCCTAAGTTTTGTGTAAAGGAAAGCTTCTCTAGATCTCACAAGAGATTTACACAAAATAGAAAATATGAGCAACAAGAGCTACTCTAAAAATGTGGCTAGGGTTTCCTTTATATAGTGGGGGAAGTAGATCTGAAACCCTAATCCTAAATGGGCTTGGGCTAAGTTGGAAAATTCTGCAGAAAAACAATCTACAGGACTTTCAATCGATCGAGCCAGGCAGATTTACACAGTAAATCCTGCAGAACACTCAATTCCAACTTTACATATAAATATACTTTGAGCAAATCTAAACAAGACTAAAACGTTTTGATCACGGTTTGCCAACAATACAAATTAGAGTTCTAATACATTAGTTCCTAATTCCTTAGAACCTAACAGAAGAGTATATGCAGACAATGAACATTGAAGAAAGAAAGACGTTGACTGAACTAGTTGAAGTATTGGAAAAAGTACCATTAGATGATTCCAACCAGGAGAAGTTTACCAAGATTGGGATGATCATGGAGGAAAAGACAAAGCAGGATCTCGTTGAATTCCTTAAAAGAAGCACAAATGTTTTTGCCTAGAGCCATGAAGGCATGCCCGAGATTGATCCAGGTGTGATTACTCATTGTCTGAACGTATCTTCGTCCTACAAGCCTGTTCGTCAGAAAAAGAGAGTGTTTGCCCCAGAACAAGATAACGCTATTATAGAAAAAGTCCAGAAGTGAGTCATCGCGGAATTCATTCACAAAGTCGATTATCCTGACTGGCTAGCTAATGTAGTGATGGTCAAAAAAGCCAATGGCAAGTGGAAGATATGTGTGGATTTCACAGATTTAAATAAAGCATGCCCAAAGGATAGTTATCCTCTTCCGCGTATTGATCAGCTTGTAGATTCAACAACTGGATACCAGCTACTAAGTTTCATGGACGCTCTCTCAGGGTACAATTAGATTAAGATGGACAAAGCAGACCAGGAGAAGCCATCCTTCGTAACAAGCCAAGGCTTGTTTTGTTACAAAGTAAAGCCGTTTGGGTTGAAGAATGCAGGGGCTACCTACCAAAGGCTGGTCAACCATATGTTTCATCCACAGATTAGGCGGAACGTAGAATTATACGTGGATGATATGTTGGTGAAAAGTGTGAGAGAGATGCAGCATTTAGATGATCTTCAAGAAACCTTTGATACACTTAGGCGATATAAGATGAAGCTGAACCCGAGCAAATGTGCTTTTGGAGTTGCATCATGGAAGTTCCTCGATTTTATGGTTTCACAAAGGGGGATTAAAGCCAACCCTGATAAGATCGAGGCAATCTTAAACATGCAACCTTCGAAGAATATCAAGGATGTCCAAAGCCTTACAAGACGAGTGGCGGCCCTAAACAGGTTTGTTTCAAAAGCCATTGGAAGGGACGGATGAGTGCCAACAAGCATTTGAAGACTTAAAGACTTATCTTGCTTCAAACCCGCTACTAAGCTCGTCCAAACCAAGAAAGGAGTTATATCTCTAAATAGCGGTGTGTCTCCACGCAATGAGTTCAACCTTGATCAGAGAAGAAGGAAAGATACAAAAACCCATCTATTACACCAACAAAGCATTAAGAAGAGCTAAAGGATGGTATCCACCGATGGAAAAGTTATCATTTTCATTTGTGATAGCAACGAGGAAGCTTAGACCTTATTTCCAAGCTCATGTAATCAACGTCCTAACAAACCGCCCGTTGAAGAAAGCTATGAATAAGCTAGAGGCCGCTAGACGGTTGATCTAATAGGCAGTGGAACTTAGTGAATTTGATGTGAGATATAAGCAAAGGGAAGTAATAAAAGCCCAAGTCCTTGCAGATTTCATTGCTGAATTTACTCCTGCTAAAGAAAATGAAGACCAGGGGGCAAAGCAGTGGGTTGTCCATGTAGAAGGATCGTCCACATAGCATACAGAAGGAATTGGGATAGTCTTGCAATCACCAAAAGGGGATCATTTGGAATACGCCATCCGTCTACAGTTCCAGATAACTAACAATGAAGCTGACTATGAAGTCTTACTTCAAGGTTTGGAGTTAGTCAAATCACTCGAAGCAAAATCAATCCTCGTCCAAGGGAATTCACAGTTGGTGATAGGCCAAGTAAATGGGACATGTGAAGCCAAAGAAGAACGAATGAAGAGATACTTAGAAAAAGTTAAGCAGTGCATTAAAGGCTTTACAACAACCCAATTCAGCAAATACCAAAGGAAGAGTGTCTTGGCTAAGATAATGTCTTCAAACGAAATGATAGGTGATTAAGTTAAAGTTCAGTATGTTCCGAGCATAGATATTCTGGAAGTAAATCAAATAGATGGAGTTACCAAATGGACCACCCCAATTGTATCTTATCTTAAGGATGGAATACTCCCTTAAGATATAGAAGAAGCAAGAAGACAAAGGGTAAGCTGTGAAGTTTGTCCTCATGGATGAGGTGTTGTATAAAAGGTGTTTTTCTCAACACTACCTAAGATGTTTGAATCCAGATGAGTTTCTTTATGTCTTAAGAGATGTCCATGAAGGAGTTGGTGGAAATCATTTAGGGGCTTGATCCCTCATCTACAAGATGGTCCGTGCGGGGTATTACTGGCTTCTATGCAAGTAGATGCTTAAGCCTATGTTAAAACATGTGATAAGTGTCAAAGGTATAGCAACATACTTAGGCAACCATTAGAGTATCTTACTCTAATGGTAGCCCCTTGCCCCTTTGCCCAGTGGGGACTTGACATTTTTGGTCCCTTTTCCCATGGGGACAAGATAGATGAAGTTCTTAATAGTAGGAATTGATTACTGAATGTTCAAAATGTGTGTAAAACACTATGAACATTTAGACCCCCAATTTACAAATTACCAATTCAAGCTTAAAATCAAACAATGTATGTGTGGAAAATGAACATAAACGTATAACAGAACTGATAAACAATCTAAACAAAATAAAATCACATCCACAGCAGAAATTAAATGGCAAAGATTAAGGGAAGAGAGATGCAAACACAAGGACAACACAACAATGTGTTATCGAAGAGAAACTGAAACCCTCGGCGTAAAACCTTTCCACCGCCCTCCAAGCAATCAATAATCTACTAAAAAAATGAAGTTGGGATACATGAACAGCAGAAGACCCTCTAAGCCTAATTTACCCAGTGTACCTAAGCCCTCTAAGCTTTTTACTCCAACGAGGTTATGCCGAACCTTTGTCTTCTTTAACTTACCGGATTCCGCTATAGCCCATAGCATCAACCAATATCAATTGGTCCCTTCCTAACTGCTTCCCAATGCACCAAAAAGCCTTCTCACAGATTTGGGTATGGTGAGAAAAGGTTTTGGCTGATGTACCTCTCAAGGATGTAACAATGGAGAGGGTGAGAGTAGAGGAATTTGAAGAGTCTCTATGTAAAGATTGTGGATGAGTCAATTTTTTTTTTCTCTAAAGTTTCTCTCTCAAAATTCTCTCTTGAAGCTCTATACATTTCATGGGTATAAGGGTCTATATATAGTGGTGTGTGTTTAGAATGCAAAAAGTCATTTTTCCAAAACAGAGCTGGCTGGCAACTTAGCCTCGCAACTTGACTGAGTCGCAAGTTCAATCCACAAACTAACTGAATGGTCAGTCTGGACTTTTTGTCCTATAGTGCTACAGCTGACACGACGATTCAGCTTCTCTGCACGCTTCACTCGTGTGCATCTTCTGGCGGTTTTCCAGTCGCGAGTCCCTGCTTCACTGCACAATCTTAAGCATTTCTTCACACTCTCACACACACTACCCTTACATGATTCCCACGTAAATACAGGGTTTCTAAGTGCTGAATTACAAGCAAATTTGGCACGGAATAAAGCCAACAAGATGGCTGATTAAATTTAACCTTACAATTACTTTACAAAATGGGTGTAAGTGGAGCCCGTGGCAAGGATCACTGAGCAAAATGTCAAAAAAAATTTCTGGAAGAATATAATATGCTGCTTCGAAATTCCTAGGGTACTCATCTCGGATAACGGACGCCAATTTGATAATGCACCCTTCAGAGACTTTTGCGAGCAATTGGGGATCAGAAATCATTATTCCTCCCCCTCCCATCCACACACCAATGGACAAGTTGAAGTTGCAAATCGGTCCTTGTTGAAAATCATCAAGACTTGGCTTGAGGGGGCGAAGGGAATATGGTCGGATGAACTACCTAGTGTCCTTTAGGCATATAGGACGACGATAAGGACCCCAACTAGAGAGACCCCTTTTAAGTTGGCGTATGGAAGTGACGCAGTCATACCCGTAGAAGTTGGCTTAACTAGCTACAGGGCGGCTCACTACGACAACAAAGAGAATGAAAAGCAACTTCATCTAAGCCTTGATCTTATGGACGAGGTAAGAATGGATGCAGAGCGAAGGGTGGCTCATTACAAAAATTTGATGTCCAAGCATCATAATGCACTAGTGAAGTCAAGATAGTTCAATATTGGAGATCTCGTCTTGAAGAAGGTGTCTCTGGTTACAAAGAATCCAGCTCATGGAAAGTTAAGGCCTAACTGGGAAGGGCCATACAGAGTCATCAACTCCAAAAGGCGAGAATCATACTACTTGAAAGCCCTAGATGGACGAAAGCTAGAACATCCATGGAACGTGGAGCAGCTAAGAAAGTACTACTAGTAAAAGTGACTCGTCAGGAAGGTCAGCCAGGACGAGATTCAGGATTACTTGTGATTATTAGTAGTTTGTTTATGTTATATTCCAGTGTTTATGTTTGAAACAGTATGTTATGTTTCTAAGTGTTTTGAATTCCCTAAAAAGCACTAGCTACTAGCATGTGCTATGGACGATGTCATGAATGAAGTCCCTTTGTACATAAAGTAATTTAAACTCCCTAAAAAGGACTAAGTACTAACATAGATGGTGTCTTTGAATTGCTATGTACTAAGTTCTCTGATGTTTATGGACGATGTTATGTACAGTTATTGTATATAAAGTTGCTTGAATTCTCTAATTTAAGTTTATTGTGAGATTCACATCCATGGCAAATTAAAGATGTTTAAAATCTCTGGACACGGAGATATATCGTCATAAGCCATCCTTAATAAAAAGGAGGCAAATTGCCATAAAAAGGCCATGACCAAGGGAAAGAATAAACTTCCCAACTAAACTCGTCCAAAAAGTTAAGGATGAAAGAAAAGCATGCATGCAACATTCCATGGACGAAACTTCCAACCAATTATGTAATCCAAGCTATGGATAATAAAAAAATAAAAAATAAATAAAAAAGGAGATAGAGGAGATAGAAATCATTTCATGGAGATAAACCACTGGGAGCATTGCCACCAGACTTAGGGTCGTCTTTGGTGAGGAAAGGAGTGGAAGCATTGTCTTCAACATTCAGATCTTCTAAACTTGTCTGGAGTAAGGAACTTTCAGCTGCAGTACAAAGCTTGATAGGATCGAAGTTTATTTCAGGGAACAACTCAACAGCGTCCATACGAAAGTCCTCGAAGCCCGCTGCATAGTTCGTGTCCAGAAGATCAGTGAATGCTTTGGATGATTTGAATTCCTTGATCACTTCGTCTTTGGCTTGTTTAGAGGATGATCTGAGCTCTTCATTTTGCTTCTACAAATGATCCAGATGAGTGTCCTTCTCCACTATGTCCGTCCTTAATTCCTTTGCCAAATTCTTCAACTCTAACATTTCAACCTCAAGCTTCATCCTTTCCCCCGTCTGCCGGCTTGACTCCTTCTCCATATCACGGATTTTGGCCTCCAACCTAACCCTTTCATGGTCCATCTCAGTAGCCTATTTGGACGCTGCCATGAACTTTGACATAACCTACAAACCAAATTGGTTGAAAAGATGAGTGGACGAGAATATTAAATATGAAAAATTCAAGATGCCAAAAAAAAAAAGGTGTGCCTTAAAGAGATCATGAACTATGGAATGTTCAAACTCTTTAAAGGACATGTCATAGCACACAGTAATGTCCTCGTCATTGACCACTTGTTGAAACTTCTCCCAAGCAAGATCTTCGTTCTTAAGAAAAGTCATAGGAATGCTTCTAGGAGGTTTAGACAAATTAGTTTCAACTGCTTTGGATGAAGTAACCTTGACAAGGTTGGATGAGTCCAAATTAAGGACCTGTGCAAACAGGGATTTGGCAGAGGCAGGAGGAATAATGGAACCAAGATTGACGACTCTAGACTTGAACGACCTATGTTTTGACTTCTTGTGGCCCTGCCGGCTTGGAAGACTATCTAAGTCCACAGTCCTAGATAAAGTCTTTCTCTTATCTCCAGCAGCTGGACGAGGCTGAGAGTGAGCCTCTTGCATGATCTCCTTGTCCACCAAGCCTTTCCCCTTGTTTTCTTTCATGGTTGCCATTCCTAAAAAAAAAAAAAAAATGTGTGTTAGGTTTTGAGACCAAACAAGTAATAAAAATACAATAAGAGAAAAACTTACGTCTTCAGTTTGTAATTTCATAAGCAAGCGCCTCTTCAGTAGGTTCAGGGCCAAGTCCCCAACTTGCAAGATGGCGAAGTGTCACTAGGTAGTGAAACGTCTTGTCCGTGTAAGAACAAGCTCGCTGGATGCAGTCTAAATAAAATTTAGACAATATGGGTCGTTTTACAGCTGCACAAAAAAAGGGGGGAGGGGGGTTAGATGAGTACAACAATATAAGTGAAAGATTAGTGAAGAAAAAGAATATATCCTCAGGATGAAGATTCCCCATTTCACCAGTATAGGGAGGAAATGGATCCTTGCCTACCTCGACAGGGTTTCCTGCCCAAAACTCGAAAACAAAGAAGAACTCTGTCTTCCACTTCCTATCAGATGTAGGGAGGGACCTCACCAATCTACAATTTGAACCCCTAGCTAAAAATTGGTAAAAACATAAGGATTGACTAATCTTCGAGGGCTTGTAACAGTATAAGAACTCATCCACAATGAGAGGACGGTTCCCATCAAATGCTTCCCTCCATAAAACCTGCGTAAAGACAATAAGCCTTCATGCATTGGAATTAAGCTGGTTAATTCCTAAACTTAATCTAGTGAGTATTTCTCTAGCAAAAGCATTAAGAGGCAATCTAAGTCCTCCAAGAAGGTAAGCTTTATAGATACCTACCCCAAGACAAGGATGACTATACCATTCACTACAGATGGCCAATCGAGGATTAAGGTTGTCCGGGATCTGGTACCAAATCCTAAGGGAAGTGAGTTTTTTCTCGTCATTTTTTGAAGGAATGCCTATTACACAGCTATACAAAGTCTCTTCTTCACTTGAAGGAGAAAAGGAGACACTAGTGGATGCGCCAGCAAGTGACCCAGAAACCATCCTCGTCCTCATCTCCAGTTGTAAAATGTCTAAAGGAATTCCAGGAACCCCATATGTATATTCCTCGTTCATGGTGTTTCCCCCACTACTACTGCTACCACTACTACTACTATCAGAGCTACTACAACTAAAACTGCTATCATGGTACTCGTCTATCTCCCTATCATCACTATTGCTAGATGAAGACATTATGATTTCAGACATTTTGAAAACTAAAGAAAAGCCTAAAAGAAGAGAAAAGGAGGATACCTGGCTCTAAACGAGGATGACTAAAGATAGAAACTCCTAGATGAAGCGCTGAACGACAAAGGTCAGAGGAGCAAATATGAGAAATGTGAGAGGGTAGGAGAGGAATTCCACTATTTATAGGTGACAGACCCAGTCACTGAAATGACGCGAATAATCAAATGATGCCATGTAGCATTTTATTTGAAGAACAAAACGACATTATGAATGAACCTTAAAATTACATCACGTGTAAAAAAAAAAGTATCACCACAATGACAGACAACACAAGGACAAGGGGGCAACTGATGGGGATCAACTAAGTATGGCTCGTCCTTGGTTGTCATCCATATATTAATCACACCCAAGGAAAACCACAACAGAATGACAACGTATCAACAAGACCCTTCATTAAGAATGATAGGATTTGCCAAAAAGAGCTCGTCCATGGACGACATGCTATAGACAGCTACACATATGGACGACTAAATTGTACTTGGTAAATTCTGCTAATGATTTTCCAAAGGTTCTCCATAAGCAAAACATGACATGTTGCTTGGTACGTGGAAGGAATTCCACACACTTCGTCCCACATACCCAATTTTCTTCATTAACCACCAACATCACCCACGATGGTGAAAAATCTCAATCAAGTAGACCCACGTCAAACTCTCTATAAAAGGGGTAGGTCCCATCTACCAAAGGTATGTTCTACCATTCACTATTTTCCATTCTTGTGTCCTAGAAAGAAAAATGACTTAACCATCGGAGGGTCCTTGGCTAGGTCACATCGATCACCTTTGATAGTTATTTCTTTCTTTTCAGGATTTACAATCATCATCATAGTTCGAAGCATTCTAGCCTATTGATTTTTGTGCATCATCAGATGCCATTTTTGCTAAAGCATCTGCAATCTGATTCAGCATCCTTGGCACATATTGGTACTAGATCTTGCTGAATTTTTAGGCCCACTTCTGAAGACATTCATGATAAGGCATCAGCCTCTCTTCCTTGATCTTCCATCTATTCTGAATATGAAAAATTATTAAAGCTGAATCATCGTGTACTTCTAATTCTTTTACTCCAAGACCAAGAGCTGCTCGTAACCCCATAATGCAAGCTTCATATTCAGTGACATTATTAGTGGCAAGGAAGTTGAGCAT
The DNA here is from genome assembly GCA_023736055.1 of Quercus glauca. Lineage (NCBI taxonomy): Eukaryota > Viridiplantae > Streptophyta > Magnoliopsida > Fagales > Fagaceae > Quercus > Quercus glauca. Next base: position 23,681,382 of record CM043320.1, on the reverse strand, counting down.
ACTAGAGAATGGGATATGTGTCCCTTTCGGAGAAATTAGGAGAACTCCAATGCCACTTCCATTTTGATTAGTTGCTCCATCAAAATACATCTTCCATGATTCTACCTCAATCTTCATGATATCCTCATCTGGAAAGTCTCCTTGGATCTCTTTATCTTCTTCTAGTGAGCAATGGGCTAAGTGATCAGGAATTGCCTTCCCCTTCATGGATTTCTGAGTCACATATTTAATATCAAATTTTGACAAAAGAAAAACCCATTTAGCTGTCTTCCCATCTTGTACAGGCTTTTCCATCAAATATTTCAAAGGGTCCATTCTTGTAATCAAAAAGACTTTGAAAGCAAGCATATAATGTCTGAGTTTGCGGGTTGCCCACACAAGTGCTACACATGTCTTCTCAAGTGGTGAATACTTTTCTTCATAAGGAAACATCTTTTTGCTGATGTAGTAAATCACATTCTCCTTCCTAGACTCCTCTAGGTATTGAGCAAGCAAAGCCCCCACTGCTATGTCCTTAGTTGTGAGATACAACAATAATGGCTTTTCAGGTACCGGTGGAACCAATATTGGTGGCTTCGTCAGATAATTCTTAATCTTCTCAAAAGCTTCTTGGCATTGTTTATTCCATATTGTGGGAACTTCTTTCTTAAGCAGTCGAAAAATTGGTTCACATGTCATGGTGAGTTGGACTATGAATCTACTGATGTATAGTATCCTCACTAGAAACCCTTGGATCTCCTTTTCAGTTCATGGAGGTTTCATCTCCACAATGGCCTTGATTTTTTCAGGATTGACTTCAATTCCTCTCTGACTTACCATAAACCCCAATAGCTTTCTGGAGATTACACCAAAAGTGCACTTCTTTGGATTCAACTGCAGCTTATAGAATTGGATTCTTTCGAAGAACTTCCGTAAGACTGGTATATGCCCTTCACGGTCTTTGGACTTCACTATCATATCATCAACATAAACCTCTACTTCTTTGTGGATCAAATCATGCAACAAAGTGGTGGTTGCACGTTGATAAGTAGGACTAGCATTCTTGAGGCCGAATGGGATAACCTTGTTGCAAAACATCCCCCATGGTGTAATGAAAGAGGTTTTCTCCATATCTTCCAGAGCCATCGTAATTTGATTATACCCTGAAAATCCGTCCATGAAGGATAGTAAGGCATGTCCTACTGTATTGTCAACTAGGATGTTAATGTAATGCAACGGAAAATCATCTGTTGGGCTAGCCTTATTTAGATCTTGAAAATCTACACAAATTCTCACTTTTCCATCTTTCTTTGGTACCGAAACAACATTAGCTAACCACCCTGGATAGTTGACCACCCTCAGGAATCCTACATTATATTGTTTCTCAACCTCTTCCTTGATCTTGAGAGTCCACTCTGGCTTTATTCTTCTTAACTTCTACTTAACCGGCTTCATGGTTGGATATGTCGAAATGCAATGTTGTACTATATCTGTATCAATCCCAAGCATGTCTTTATAGGACCATGCAAATTCCTCTTTAAATTCTGTTAGCAGTGCCACTAATGCATCTTTCTCAGAAGTGGTTAGAGTATTGCCCACTTGTATCAGTTTAGGTTCATCATCAGTTCCTAGGTTAATGGGTTGGGTTTCTTTTTTTATGGGTTCTAAGTGTCCTTGTTTTAATTCCTTATTATTAAGAATTTCTTTACCAATTTCAGAAATAAAAACATTCAAAGCCAACAAATAAGCAGAATTAGAAATCATATTATAAGGAAAAGAGTTCTCAACTAACTCAACAGACTCAATAGACTTAACTAAATTAGACTCAACCACAATACTATCACAAACAGACTTAATAGGAATAGAAATACTAGTAGAAATAGGCTCAATAGGGACAGAAACAATGTTCTTGGCAGGGGTGACAGGCTCGACAGTCTTGATCTTCTTGGCAAGAGTGACCGACTTGACGGTCTTGATTTTCTTCATAGAGTCCTCCATGGGGTGGGCATCTCCCTCCCATGCCCAATTCTTCAACTTAATTTTGGCTTCAGTGATGGCAGGCATCTCCCAGCAAGTTCCTTCTTCCCTCAGTATTAGTACTGGGGGGTCTTCATCCATATAATCTGTGGCTTCATCATCAATTTCCATATCTATGGGCTTGTCGGTCACAAAAGCATCTAAGCGCTCTATGTTGTCCATCCACTCACCAAACAAATCGTGCTTCCCTTTATTGCTCAAGTGGGTGTGTTGAGGGAGGTGTTCTGACTCGCCCCTTTCCATCTTCTCATTATCACCTTCAACATTCTCAAGTGTTAGGATTCTGAGACTGTGGACCATTAGTTTTTGGTCTAGAATGGCCAATCTAGCATCTATGTCATCTTCTTCTTTAGTGTATGGGGTCAGTAAGCCAAGCTCTGAATTGTGGAATGACCCCAACTCAGGAATCTCTCTACCATGCTTGTCATATCAAGGACCAAACCTTGAACTAACATCAGTAATACAGCTCTAATCTGAGAGATGCCCATAAGGGTGATCATCATAGTTTATATCATTGGCTTCTTCAATCTCCTCTCCTGCATCCTCTAGAAAATTTACTAGCCTATATTGATCACTTCCGGCATCGTTTCTTGTGTCTATAGGTTCAGCTTCAGCATCATCCTCTATATCTTCATCATAATAGTCTACATCATCATCATAGTCTTCATAGTAAAGCCCCTCATCTTTATATTCTCTATCACTATGGGGTTCACCCCAATCATTTCCACTATATTGGTTATCATAGTCTTCACTATTGTTGTTTTCACTATCACTGTTACTATCATCATCACCATGTCCACTATCATTGCTACCGCTGTCACTACTGCTATCACTCTTGGCATTACTTCCTTCATCATCGTCACTAGGGGTTTTCCCCCTTCTTTATCTTCATTACTTGTTCTTTCTTCATACAAGCTCTTCAATGCATGCTGGCAAGCCTTCCAGTATTCTTCTTCTTTTATATTGCAAATGGCATCCCCTAGAAGCGTAGTCATTGCATCAGGGTCCATGTAATCAGCCCAATCAGTAAGGACCCAAGTTGTATCTTCCTTCTTCAGTCTTGGAAGCTTATTGTTGCAATCAAGTAGTAATTCAAACCCAGGCACCATTGTTCTTGTTACAGGATCAAATCTTGGTTCAGGAAATCCCTAATAGCATTGATTATCTCCAACTTTGACGAACTTTCAGTTCAGTGTAAGAGTATAGGGCCTTAGGGATTCTAGAGGATAAGGAAGTCCTTTTACCTTGGCCTTGGCTTGGGCCATCTTTCTCACCTCCATCTCTAACAAGTCGTCATCAGTGGGCTTATAGACTAGCCTAAAAGGTGGTGTGGTAGTGAGAATTATTAGGTTTTGAACAATCGGTTTCTTCACAGTCTTCCCCAAGTTCATTCCTGGAAGGTAATTCATTTTCCTCATCATTGCTACCACGTTGTTGTTGATGTAGAGAGCAAAGTCCATAGGAATCTTCTTCATTTCTTCTTCTCTTCTTTCAAAATCAGGCTTCTTAATCTCAAAGCCATCCAAAGTCAATGGCTCTTTCTCAGAATCAATACTAAAAATAGGCTTTGGCACAGTCAAAGTAACACCATATATAGTCACAATAGCTCTTTCATGCGGAAACTGAACCTTTTGGTATAGGGATGAAGGTACGGCTTTTGTGTCATGGATCCATGGTCTCCCAAGGAGCATATTGAAGCATGAAGCTATGTTAAGGACTTGAAATTCCACCTTCTTGATCATTGCCCCTATAGTGAGCTCTAGTGTTACGGTCCCAAAACCCTCTCTTTTACTATTGTCATATGCCCTCACATGTTGATCAGTAGGCACAAAGTCTTCAATGCTTAAGCCCAAGCAACTTGTAGTTTTTAAAAGACACACGTTTAAGGCACTTCCATCATCAATGAGAACCATGGGAATCCTCTTGCCTTTTGCATCTACAGTAATTTGCAATGGGTCATTGTGGTGCTTCCCTTTCTTTGTCAAATCTTTGTTAGAGTAGGAAATAGTGAGTTCCCTACTTATGGACCCAATCATTGCATTCAGATCTTGGGAAGTTGTGGTTGTAGGGACTTGGATTTGGTTGAGAAGGTCTACCAAATTCTGGCAATGCTTTACGAGGCCATGAGTAAACCCCATAGGGATATATTAGCTTGTGTCTTCTGTAGTTGCTTAAGGACCTCATCATCTTCAGTGGGTGTTTATCGAGTGGCCTTGTTTAAGGCTTCTATTGGGTTTTTTGTCTCCAAATGTGGGGGTTTGAAGTGTCTCCCCCACCCCCCCTTGTGATGTGGGCAATTTTTGTTAGGTCGTTCAGGTCAGTGCCTTGGGGTTCGAAGTGTCTCCCCCCATTTGTAGGTATCGAGTTGTTTGCTTAGGGTTCGAAGTGTCTCCCCCCATCTGTAGTTGCTTGGTAGTTTGGTTGGGGTTTGAAGTGTCTCCCCCCTATTTATGGGTGTCAGGTGATTTGGTTGGGGTTTGAAGTCTCTCCCCCCATTTATGGATGTCGAGTAATTTTTTGTCTCAGCTACTTCTTTACTCCACATGTCATGCACTACATTGGACGTCATTCTATTAACTCTTCCCAAGTCATCATAAACCATTCAGGTAGATCATAAAGCATTCAGGTAGGTCATACATTAATTCAGATGGGTCCTCTTTACTTTCCTCTTCAATCATCAGACAATTAATCCTCGGTTCTTTCCCAAAATTGTGGTTGGGCAAGGGATTATTAATGATGCTAGGCCTTGTAGGTGGTGCAATCACATTGTTGTCTATAAAGTCTTGAATTGCATGATGAAGGCCAAAACACTTGTCAGTATCATGGCCAGGGCCTTGGTGGTAGGCACACCTCTTATTCACATCAAATCTTGAAGGCAACGGGTTTGGAATTGGTCTTGGGTCTAAGGGCTTCAGTAACCCTTTTGCATTTAGCTTCTCAAATACTTAGCTCACAAGCATATACAACTCATGAAATTCCCTTCTAGGCCTTGGAGGTGAAACTTGTGATATTTGCACAGGTGCAATGGGTGCAATCAATTGATAAATTTCATTTTTATGAATATTAGAAACTTTTGCGACCTTAGAACTAGATCCTAAATTCTTTTTAAACCTCAGTGGGTCATCATTCTTTATAGTGCCATTATTTATTTCATCCTCAATTTGGGTTCCAGCAGCAATCAAAGCTTTAAAATTAGGAAAATATTGGGCAAACAAGTACTTATGGTATATAGGTAGTAAATTCTTTACAGTCATACATAATTGTTCTTCTTCACTTGGCCTATTCATCATCTATGGAGCTTTGGACCTCCACTTGGTAATGAAGGTAGAGAAAGATTCTTTCGGCTTTTGCTTCATAGTCTCAAGATCCCTTCTTGTTATATCCACCTCTATGTTGTATTTGTATTTCTTGTGAAACTCACAGCAAATTTCCTCCCAACTCCTTACTCTAATGTCATCTAGGTTGAGGAACCATCTAAGAGCAGCTCCAGTCACAGTGTTTTGGAACATTTGAGCAAGTAGTCCTTCAGTTGCACCTAGGGGTTGCATGGCCTTCATATACATCTTCAAATGGGACTTTGGGCAACCGGTCCCATCAAACTTGTCCAAGGTTGGCATCTTGAACTTGGTAGGCAGTCTCACATCAGGGAAAAGTGAGAGGGACTGGTAGTCCATGAGGTCTTCCATCTTACGAGCTCTTCAAATCATCTCTTCCATTTTTTTCATTCTTTCGTTGATCTTCTTATCACTTTCCATGGTTAGTGGACTATGGTCTACCTTGTTCTCCTCTTGGTTACTCTTTAGACTCTGAAACTGTTGTACCATAAGGTTCATGTCCTCCCTCAACTGGATTTAACTAGCTACCATGGTGTTGAGTAGCTCTTGAGTGTTCATGGGTTCTTCAGTGTTCGAGTGTTCTCCCTCTTTTGCCATAGTGTTAGAAGATTCAGACTTCTTGTGGCTTGAACTGTCTTGCAAGTCGAATATGGGATTGTAATGTTGCAGCAGCGGAGTATCTTTTATGCTTACGGGCTTCAGTACCATAATCGGAGTGATGGGCTTGGAACTAGAGCTACTGGCTTAAGTGTCGACCTTAGGTTCTCTTTGCAGACTTCCTTCGAATCTTGACCAAATTCTCCCCTAATGATAGGCTTGGTCGGGTTAATCAAAACTAAGTTCCCATCTACATCAATCAATCAACCAAACAAACACACACAACATGCAATGCAATTTTAACAGGAACGAGCCTAAGGGTAGGTTCTAAGTCATTACATTGTAGGGAGGGTTTGTTGTTTCATTGTTTCCTATAGCTAGGACGTTACACCTCCCAAGTTGCAATGTAATGAACATTGCGTTGGTCCAAACGACATGGTCTGTCCTTTATAGTCAACAACAAATGATCCAGTGACTTTAGGCTATGAGTTGGTGAGTTCGCCACTAGGTATCCTAATCTAATGAAGACCGGTGATCCATGGTTACTACCACCACATTGTTGTTGAAAGGGGTGCATACATATTTGTTGTTTTGATGGCACACATTATGACAGTTAGGGAAAGCTCTTAACAAACAATACAAATAGCAAAATATCATACAACATCTCAATACATAAATAAACAAACAAACAATATCATGCAAAACCATGCAAAAAACAAGGGTATATATTTGGTCACTTAAGTCTAACACGAAGCAAAGCCCTCAACATCCCTAATGGAGTCGCCACTATGAGAGACCGGAACTTCAGGTGCCCTAAAAAAGAAAAAGTAAAAAAAAAAAAAAAAAAAAAAAAAAAAAAAAAAAAAAAAAGAAAAAAAGAAGAGATTTTTGAGTGCTTTTTCAAGACACCACTCTTTTTGGATAAGTGGTGTGGAGTCACCACTTATTTTTTATACTAAAAAATAAGAAAAAAATTAAATACAACTTTACATGACTGAATTGTTCCATTCTCATTGATTGAATAAAAAAAAAATACAAACCTGATAAATTGAGTATTACATGGCTTTGGGTCCTAGTTACAAACTACTGAAAAATACACAGTTTTTTGTCCTTGTTACAATCTATCCAAAAATAAAAACAAAGATAAAGCCTAGGTCTACCTATCCAAAGACACTAAATTCGGAGGCTAGGTTACGGAATGGGAAGGTGTTAGGCACCCATTCTACCCAAACAGAGTCTGGTCTTCTAGACCCTCATGACCAATGTACCCCTTTATGCATGATATGAATGATATGTTGCATACATGAGACACTCAACCAAACTAAGTCACATAAATCTATTTATGAATGTGCCCTCTTCTTTTAAGAAAACTAGCTTATAACCCGCACAATGTGCAGGATACTTTTATTTATTACAAAAGACACTGTAATTGAAAATATAAACATTTTTTCATTAAGATAATACCAAAAAGATAAAATCAAATAATTACTTGCAAGAAGAAGACGCGAATCCAGAGAGTCATAGAGACTTCCAAATTTAATCTTGAAATTTCGTGGTGGTCAACAAAATTTTAAATAGACCTTTAAGAAATAGATTTAGAAAATTTGTATTCCTTTACCACCCATGCACTCAAGCAAAAAGAAAGTATTTTTTTTTCTTTTTATGTTTTTTTTACTCCAATAATTTATTATTCAAAACATGTTCCATTGGTCCAAAAGATTATCAAAATAAAATTATGGTAGTCCCAGAGAAATTATAGTTGTCTCTGTTTTTTATAGAAGCAAATATAGGCGACTTAGACAAACAATAATTAATAATTAAAATATTATGATACTCAAATCCTGTAGTATTAATCCATGAAATGCATCAAACTACAGTAGTAAATAGTCTCACAAAATTCTACACCAAAGGAAAATGTAAAGCAACAAACAAAGAAATACGGAATAAATAAATAAATAAAACATTGAGTTTTGCCTAAATGTAGACCATTAATCCAGGAAATTTAAGAATGTTGTCAGATTGTCTAAGAAAAACTTTCCCTGTAATGTAATAAAGAAACACATTAGAGCACAATTAGTTGTAATCAGGGATCAAAATTAAAAGTAATATTCAGGATATATATTCTAAAAACAATGAAATTCTAGCAATAGCATAACACAATTTAATTGAGTGTTGAAATCAACCAACTTCAAACTTTGATTGTATAAACATTATATCATAACATTTGTAAAATATTTTATAAAAAACTTTCAGAGGTTTATGTCATTTGTATTTTCTAAATGTTTATGGACTTTTTTATTTCTTGCAATGACTAATCCTTTAATTAACTGGCGCCTCAAGAAATAGCATAATATATGCATATTGGCCATTCCTTTGGAGCAACTAAATCAAATATAGTATAAATGAAACTCTAGTAGATCATTGTTCCAATTGTTCCCATGACCATTCTCCTGTTTTTCCTAGCTAGTGTAGGACCATTTCTAATACACAGTTTCGAAATTATTTCGTCTTCCATGCCATTTTCTTTTGGTTCTCTTTTCAAACACTATCATCTGCCTTCTTTGTCATGCTACCATTGCATTATTTATAATCTTTGACATGCTACTATTGCATTATATATATATATATATATTTTCTATGATAACATTGTCAAGGATCAAAAGTAATTTTAATAGTTTTTTTTTTTTTTAAATTATCAAGCATTAACAAATGAGAAAGACATTCATTTAAAAATAAAAGCAACAAAGGGAAAATTATGTTATCCTGACCTTTCAATTCAATTTAGTAACTCTTCTTGAACAACAACCAATGATCTTATCTGCTTCTGTGCTACCACAAAAACACGTGAAAAAAATAAAAATAAAAATAAAAGATATTGAAAATACATAAATCCTAATAAACATCAATGTAAAACACGTTCTACAAAATACAAACTTAGTTCCTATACACATTCCATCCATAAAACATCTAGAAGTAAATTTGGTCACATATGCAAAATGTAGAGAATAATTAAGATGGTGGAGACCTGCGTCATGGAGAATAGGCAACCTATGGTACTAAGGTGGTACTATGTTGTTAGTAAAATCACTTGGAGTACAAATATAATAGCAATACTATTAACCATTATTCAATTGGAAAAACTTATCTAAATATCTTAAGAAACAGGATTGGATGAATTGCAAGTTTTGACAAGTAACCAAAAATTTTTTTGGTCCTTTGGGAATTTTAATCAAACAATCTAGACTCAAAAGAAAGTCTACCAATTAGGAATAGCTACCACATCAAATTCAGATCCAAATCCCATTGACTAAATGTTACCCATTTACTGACACAAAAAAAAAAAATATATATATATATATATATATATAAATACATGCATACTAATTTCTTCTTCATCAACTACTTTAGTTATATACATAGACTTTTATCTATAATGAAAACATATAAACTTTTAAAATACCAAGACAAAGGAAAAGGTACAATGGAATTAAAAAGTTAAGTTCCAGACTTTGAGAAAAATAAGACAGACAATACTTTTACAGGTCAATTTACTGAAGAAAAAAAATTTAATTAAAACCAAATACTTGAAAAACAATTCTGACTATATTGTGCAGGGAAAAAACTAATTCAAACCCAAAGACATCAAATGAAAAAAACATAACCCAAAAAAAAGAGAAACAAAAGGAAAATCAGGCTAACCTAAACCTTTCAATATGATTCGGTATCTCTTCTTGCAAAATACCAAATCGTCATATCTGGTAGAGAACTGTGTAAATATGTGCTTCAACAAAAAGACAGGCAAAGAAGGATTTTTTAAAATACAGTGAATAAGAAGAAAGAGAGACTACAAAAGAAATTGTAGATGTATGCAAAGTTTTGCAAATGTTTTAATCTGGATTTATTCAAAAAAAAAAAATGTAAGATTAATTACACTCAACAATTTTTTTTTAAAATAAAAAACTTTTTCTAAAGATTAACAAACTAATCTAAACATTAATGTGTACGCCACACAACAATCTTTAGTAAATAATCCCTAAATATTCAACGACATAATTTTAAGCAATATGTTGGCTAGAAGAAGGAAGAGATTTTATTTTGCCGTTTTTTCTTTTACCGAATGAAGGGGATTCATCTTTTCTTTGAGGTGGGTGCCGTTTGATTAAGGGTGTGGCAATTCAGGGCATAAAAACCATGTTGTTGGGCATGCAAAATTTCGATTGTCCAACAATCACCATAAAAACCTTTTCCCTTATTGGCCTGTGTTTGTTCCACTACCTTTCTCTTCTTATCTAATAACCCTTCTTCTTCTCTAATGACCCAGATAGTGTTAAGGACATATTTTATGTAGTTGGCTAGTCCTTTGACAAAACGTACTTTACTTGTATTTGGGTAGATCTAGGATGTGTTTAATACTTCAAGGAACATGTTGTTCAAGTCTAGTATTAAAGCCATGAAGATTGGACCAAGAAACAAGTGAAGAAAAGGTGTTCATTAAAGCTGGACAGATAGCTCGACACCTGTGGATAGATAGCTCAACAGCTACTCGACACCTTCTCGACAACTGGTTATCTATCGAGCTCTTAAGGTGTTTTCTTATCGCAATCTCAACACCTTCTTGACAGCTGGTGGATCGATCGAGAAATCTTTTGTCTCCTCAACACCACCTCGACACCTAGCTATCTATCGAGGTTTAAAGCTCGACACCTCCCGATCGATTGAGGTATCTATTGAGGTTACGAAAATTTAGATTTTCAGATCTAATTTTTGGGCCAAGCTTATGTATTTGTGTAGGGTTTCTTTTCTCACAACACTAGACCTATTTAAGGCTTATTTTAGAGGCCGTCACATAAGAGAATACAAGGAGAACATATGCAAAAAGTGACCGATGCCTTATTCTCTTTGAAAGAAGCTACTGCGTCTTTTGCGTCATAGGGTTTTGTAACCAAGTGCTTCTTGATCTTCATTCTTGATGAAGTGAAGAACTTTGCAACCAACATCTTCTTCTAGTTGGTGATTGAAGTCGCGTACTGGGATCCGCGCAATTGGTTAGTCACGTACTGGGATTCGTGCATCATCAAAGGGTGGCGTTCGTATATTGAAAAGTTCAGAGGTTCTGAAGCGGTAGATGGTTTCTGCTATGAGTTCATCTACAGGGATTGTAAAGTCTAGGGACAAAGGTTTTTTACTAGATCTGGAACTTCTCTTTACTAGAGTGGATTGCTTTTCGGGAAGGTTTCCCCCCAGGTTTTTTACTATGAAACTGGTTGGTTTCATTGGTCTTCCTGGGTCATCATATCTTGTCTTATTTATTTTTTCCACTGCATGATTATTGACATAATATTGATGTTTGTTTGTTTTAACAAGTTTTAATGATAATAATTCTAATTAACAACTTGGATTTAAAACTTGTTAATTCTATCAACCAGGGTCTAAATTTCCTAACAAGTGGTATCAGAGCAGGTTCACTCTGATTGGATTGATTTTCTAAGTGTGATCCATTGACCCTTGTTGTCATGGATAGAGGACAATCTCTTTTTATTCCTCCTTTATTTGATGGAACTAATTATGCGTACTAGAAAGTTCGTATGAAAGTTTTTTTTGCAGGCTCTAGGTGAACAGGTATGGCAAGCTGTTGAAGTTGGCTGGATTAAGCCAAAGGAAGCGCCGGTGGATTGGGATGATGCAACAATCATAGCGGCAAATTTCAACTGTAAGTCCTTGAATGCTTTGTTCTATGGGGTGACCAATGAGGAATTCAAGAAAATCTCATCTATAGAAGTTGCCAAGGAAGCATGGACCATTCTTAAGACCACCTATAAAGGTACTAAGGCAGTAAAGACTATGAAGTTTCAACAACTCACTAGCAGTTTTGAAGAAATAAGGATGAAGGAGGATAAAACTTTTGATGAGTTCTATGCTAAACTCAAGGATATTGTGAATTCTGCTTTCAACTTTGGAGAATTTATAGCATAATCCAAAATTGTTAGGAAAATCCTTAGGTCCTTACCTGAAAGATTCAATGCCAAGATCACTGCCATTGAAGAAGCAAAGAACATTGATCAAATTCCTTTGACTGGGCTTGTAGGGAACCTTCAAACCTATGAGATGGGGTTAGGTTCAATGGGAAAAGGTGGAAAGAGAAGAAACTTGGCTCTTAAGGGTATAGAGGAAGAGATTAAGGACTCTGAAGATGAAGATGAGGATGAGGATCTAACTTTCATAACTAATGAGATTATCAAGCTTCTTCAATTTAGGAGAAAGGATAAGGGCAAACCTCCTAGGAAATCTAAATCCTCTAGGAAGGGCAAAAATGAGAAACCTCTTATTCAATACCATGAGTGCAAAGGTTTTGGTCATATAAGGATAGAGTGCCCAAACTACCTCATGAAGGAAAAGACCAATGAGTTAAAAGATAAAGGGTTGGTTGCTACTTGGAGTGATACCAAGAATGACTCTTCTGATGAGTATATGGATGAATGTCGTCACGTTATGGCCTTTGCTGCCTCAACCGATAAGGTGATTATGGATAGTGTTAGTGACAATGAGGATTCTTTTGATGATGAAGTACTCAAGAAGATAACCCTTCAAGAAGCCTATGATAAGCTATGCACTGAATTCATAAAATCCAAAAAGACTTCTCATCTTTGTAGAAAAGAGTTTAATGAGGTAAAAACTGAAAAAGCCGATCTGTTAGTCAAACTAAATGAGACTACAAGGTTAGTTGAGACATTTGTTGTGGAGAACACCTCATTAGAAGAGAAGGTCAAGAATCTTGAGGTTGAGCTTAGTCAAGCTAGAACTCAAATAGAGAGGATGTCTAGTGCAAAGCTTGATGAGGTATTGAGTGCTCAAAAGCCTAGTTCTGACAAAACTGGCTTAGGATATGCTGTCTCCTCTGGCCCCTCCTTTTCCACGGCTTCTAGATCAAGGACTGTCTTTGTGCCACAATTTGAGAAAGGTAATAAAGGTATGAAATCCAAAACTGATCTGGCTAATTCTAAATCTTTTGTTAAACCTCATGTTTGTCACCATTGTGGTGTTGTTAGACACATTCGTCCTAATTGCTTTAAGTTGTATCCTTATAAGCAATTGTCCAAACGGTCACCGGTTTCCTCTCAAGGACCTACACCTTTGTTTGGAGAGTTATTAAAAGTTTTGAGTTTTTTAACTCAATTTCAAGAGAATTCTAATTCTTCTATGTCCTTTAGTAGACATACTAGGACACGTGCCTTTTCATCTTCATGGCCAAAGACTCGTGTTGTGTGGGTGAGAAAGGAGCCTAAGACTTAATTGTCTTTTCTATTTGTCCTCTGCTTTAATTCTTTCTATCTAGAGTAGGACTCTCTTTACTTGATTTCTTATCTGCTTTTAGAATCATGCTTTCATGCATCTGCACCTTTCCATCATGCCTTCATGCATTTGCATCTTTCTTTCATGCTTTCATGTTGTTTGTTTGTTTTTGTTTGGTTGTTTAGTTTTTATTTTGTTTTATTTTCAAAATTAAAAAAAAAAGGGGGAAAAAAAATACAAAAACAGTGTGTTATGTGTACATTGGTACTTGTGTACCTTGGATGGTCATTGAAGCAAAGTTTTCTAAATTTTGTATCTTTTGTAGTTTAGGTGAGCATCTCTATGCACAACTAAGCAAGTGAGCTTTGTGGCTCTTGTTTGTGATGAGTAAGATTAAGTTATCTCTTAGACTTAACACTCATATCACTCTTTTTGACGGGTAAGACTAAAAAATCCTAAGAGAAAGGCATAAATAACAATCTTACCACTGTTGCTCGCCAATCATGAATGACACCCGTATGCTTCGGCATAGCAAAAGTGCAGTGTAAATGACATTTGTGTGCTTTGGCATAGCAAAATTGGAATGTCAAATATCAATGGGTATTTCTTTTCTCTCTCTTATATGCCCATGCATGATATGCTAAATAAAAAGAAAATATGCAAAGAAAATAAAAAGCAAAAAGATCAAAAATGCTTTAAAAATGATTGCAAATGTGTATTCTAGGAGATGTGGGAGTTATAGGATGTACCTCGAAGGTGATAGTCCCCATCAAACAGTTATGATTGTGTGTGAGTTAAAGTGATTTTCTCATATCTCAAATCATCATAACATGTATATACTTATGCAATCTTGCGATGTTTTTCACACACAACACGCAATATTCTTTGCTACTCTTGATACATGTGCAGGTACAATGTGATTTGGCCATCACAAGGTTTTACATGTGTTAATGTATGCTCACTAAACTGTCTTGACTTGTTTTTGAAATATAAAATTGGTTAGACTTGTTTAGTGTGTGTGTGTGTTTTGCATCTTTCTTTTGTCATCCATAGCATCTTGTTTCATTACATTCATGCATTTATATGGATTTCTTGTGCCCCCTTGATCATCTTGATCATTTTTATGTTTCTCGGGTGAAGTTTTCTAGCTTTTTGTACCCTTTGTCAATCATGACAAAAAGGGGGAGAAATTGTGGAGACTTTGTGGTTTCTTTCTTTAAGATTCTACAAGTTAGGGGGAGGAATACATTCCTTTGTAAGGGGGAGATGTGTTTCATTTTGTTAGGGGGAGTGCTTACTTCCTTCTTCTTGTATCTTGGGTCTTGTAACCATGTTTACATACATTGTGCTTATCTTTTTTATATGCTGATGTATGTTTCTTTCAATTATCTCTACATGTGTTGTTTCTTTTCTATCTTTATACACATATTTCTTATTACTTGTATGAAATCTATTATTTATGTTTCACACTAAGATGTCTTGATGAGTTTTGTTTAAAGTGTTTTAGAAATACAGGTTGTCAAAGTCTACTTGCCATAAACTCTCTTCTTGCAAAGTTTTTCAAAAGTTTGTGTTAGGATAGATTTTATTGTATGTAACAAGTGAGTATGAGTTGAGTAATTTATGACTTCTCTAATATGTTCATTTGTTTGTTGTGGTTTTGTCACAGATTGTCAAAGGGGGAGATTGTTAAGGACATATTTTATGTAGTTGGCTAATCCTTTGACAAAACGCACTTTACTTGTATTTGGGTAGATCTAGGATGTGTTTAATACTTCAAGGAACATGTTGTTCAAGTCTAGTATTAAAGCCATGAAGATTGGACCAAGAAACAAGTGAAGAAAAGGTGTTCATTAAAACTGGACAGATAGCTCAACACCTGTGGACAGATAGTTCGACAGCTGCTCGACACCTTCTCGACAGCTGGTGGATCGATCGAGAAATGTTCTGTCTCCTCGACACCTTCTCGACACCTTGCTATCTATCGAGGTTTAAAGCTCGACACCTCCCGATCGATCGAGGTATCTATCGAGGTTACGAGAATTTAGATTTTCAAATCTGATTTTTGGGCCAGGCTTATGTATTTGTATAGGGTTTCTTTTCTCATAACCCTAGACCTATTTAAGGCTTATTTTAGAGGCCGTCACATAAGAGGATACAAGGAGAACATATGCAAAAGGTGACCGATGCCTTATTCTCTCTGAAAGAAGCTACTGCGTCTTTTGCACCTTAGGGTTTTGTAACCAAGTGCTTCTTGATCTTCACTCTTGATGAAGTGAAGAACTTTGCAGCCAACATCTTCTTCTAGTTGGTGATTGAAGTCGCGTACTGGGATCCGCGCAATTGGTTAGTCACGTACTGGGATACGTGCATCATCATAGGGTGGCGTTCATATATTAAAGAGTTCAGAGGTTTTGAAGCGGTAGAAGGTTTCTACTGTGAGTTCATCTACGAGGATTGTAGAGTCTAGGGAAAAAAGTTTTGTACTAGATCTGGAACTTCTCTTTACTATAGTGGATTGCTTTTCGAGAAAGTTTCCCCCCAGGTTTTTTACTGTGAAACTGGTTGGTTTCATTGGTTTTCCTGGGTCATCATATCTTGTCTTATTTATTTTTTCCACTGCATGATTATTGACATGATATTGATGTTTGTTTGTTTTAACAAGTTTTAATGATAATAAATCTAATTAACAACTTGGATTTAAAACTTGTTAATTCTATCAACTGGGGTCTAAATTTCCCAACAGATAGCATGCCAAAAAAATAGAAACAAAACAAAATATGAAACTAAAATTCAAGAAAGCAAAGGAACAAAACCCCAGAACTGAAAATTCCTAAGAACAATTCAATTAGAATTTGATCTTCTAGGTTGTTTCCCTTATTTCAACAAAATCCCTAAATTGACAACAAACCTAATTGAAGAGAATAGGATAAGAGATTAATTAGAAGCCCAACTATTAAAACAATCTCAATATCGTAGCCTTTGAATTATAAGTTTGGAATACCCTAAAAAAATGAATCCAAATATTCCAAGCAAAACCAATTCATTTCAAAGGTTGCAAAATAAAGAAGTAACTAAATTAAAAATCAGAGAAAAAAATGAAAAAAAATTAAGATTTTGGTAATCTAACAAACACATCATATGTAAAATTCAAGGTGCAATCAATTAAGATAAAACAATTTGTAAAAAAAATTTAAGATTAAAAATATACATAAACCATATCAATTGTGAGATCAATGCATGCCACTATTTGAAGGCCAAAGAAGTATTATGTATTAAGTGTGATTCAGTAACATATAATTAATAAGCACCAGAAAACTAATCATCATGCTGTTCATGGCAGTATACACTAAAAAAAGGCATAAAAAATTATTTTAAAATAAGATCAATGTGAAGAGGTATTTAACAGAAGCAATGGAAGTCCTAAAAACAAATAGAAAAAAGTACAGTGTGTCTCATATAAGAAAGGTGAAGAAGAAATCCAACTTGTGTTAGTGATAGATTGTTTTAAAGAAAGTGAAGGGGTATTCCGTCAATTCCAAATCTCCAACCAATCATGGTGAAATTACATCCTTTGTTGGACATGCTTTTGATTCTTTCTTCACCTTTTCTACTTTCTACTCTATTCTATACACAGATAGAAAATCAGTCCTACAAACAAATAGGAAAAATTACCGAATGTCTCATATAAGAAAGGAGAAGAAGAATTTCAACATGTTTAGCAGCAAATGCTATGGGGTCAACCAAGCACTCTAACCAACCAAAAATTACTTAAACCTCTGTAGGTAGATTGAAAAATTAATAACAAATAAACAAACAAAATACTAAAATCAAAGCATCAGTTTTAGGAGGAAAAAGACTAATCAAGCATATATAAATTTTAAAAATTAAAAAAGAAAAAACTTGGGAAATATTATGAGGAACAAACTACTTCCTATCTTCCCAAATAGCACTTGAATTTACATATCTAGTAATTGAGTTTTATTAAATAAGAGAAAAAAACATAAAAAAAATTTAAAACTCACATTTAAAAATTAATTATTTCATTCATAATTTTATATAGCAAAACACAACAATATCCAACAATTTTGTTTTTCAATTTTTGGGGGTTATACCTGTTGGCAATATTTCCCCTACTTTGCCTATGTTTGCTCCACCGCCTTTCTCTTCTTCTTCTTCTTCTCTAATTATGATTGTGACCGTTGATCAAAACCAATTTTAAAGCAAAACCTTAATAAGAAAACAAATCTTTCATATTTCTTTGAACGATGTTTAGTGCAATCCCTTAATATAGTTGATGCAATTGCGTGAATAATTATGTTAGTCAGGGGGTTTGTCACATGAAATAACAAAAGGGAATTGTAATATTGTCTTCTACCCAGATCAAAGAAAAAGAAAAATCTTACCAGACTGTATCTATGTCTCTATCTCTGTCTCTCTAATAACTCTGTCATTTTCTCTGCTTCTTTCATCGCCTCTCCCTTTTCCTGCTTCTTTCATCGCCTCTCACTTTCATCTGCTTCTTTCTCTGCTTTCATTACCTCTCCCTTTCTCTATCTCTATCTCCGTATCTTAATACCTCAAGGACATTTGATCGTATTTAACTTTGACGGGTGTCGGTTGCGGTGGTCTAAGTCTGTCAGGGGATGGCAATGGCCAGCTGTACGAATCTCCAGTGTGGCGCAAGGTTTTCTTTTTTCTCCTTCCCTTTCTCTGTATTGCAGTGTCGCTAGGGTTTTTCTAGTTGAAACGCTTTTTTATTTTATTTTTACCAGTTTTTTTTTTAATATACATAAAACTGTCAAACGGTGTTACACTTGTAATAAAACAATGTAATTTAACGCACCGTACGATTTTTTAAAGGAAAACTGTACATGTGGCAGCATTTTAAGGGGCATTTTTTCCTAACGTGGCAGCACCTCCTAAAGGCTTATGCTATTATATATAGTATTAGATTTAAATTTGTTTTTGTGAATAAAAAAAATGTGATTTGATTCGTTAGGATAAAAAAAACTAGATCTGTTTTGGTATAGGTAAAAAATTGGTTTTTGGTTTTATGTAAAAAAATCAAATCTATTTTGTAAGTTAGAAATCTAGATTTGTAAAGAACTAGAAAAATCAGATCTATTTTTTATGTAAAATAAGAAAAAGATTTTTTAGAAGAGGATTACACTCATAAAATAAACCTACGCTACTTACATCAAACAAAACATCATTACTTATGACTTCCTTTTTTTATTTCAAAATCCGCTGTGTTTTTAAAAAAAAATTCAGATCTACATCTAAGGAAGATACAGATCAGTTTTTTGTGTTTAAAAAATTCAAATCTGCATCTAAGGAAGATACAGATCTGTTCTTGTGTTGAAAAAATTCAGATCTGCATCTAAAGAAGATACAGATCAGTTTTTGTATTAGAAAAAATTCAGATCTGCATCTAAAAAAGATACAAATCAGTTTTTTTATTAGAAAAAATTCAGATCTGCATCAAAGGAAGATACAGATCTATTTTTGGTTTTGAAAAAAATGTGATAATGTGCAGATTTTTGAAACTCAAAAGGTAAATCATGACAACAAAAACATTAAAACCACATTTCAACAAAAATATTAACAACACATGGCATAAACATTAGAAATTGAAACTAAAAGAATATCTACATCATGCATCATCAAATTAAACGAAAACAGAAAAAATGGGTAAAGAAAAACCACCTCTTGCATGGACGTACTCTTCTTCTTGAGGGAATATTTTAGGGTTCAAAGAAATTTGTTCAATTATCTTTGAAACCTAAAATACCTTGCTTACAAAAAAGAAATTCTTAAGGCTAGAGCCTCTAGAACGTCTTTAAAGTAAGAGAGAAAATAATAAAAAGGAGAGTCAAAAAGAGGGGAAATCTGAGAGCGTGAAAAAGTGTTGAATTTTGAGAGACCTCCTCTATTTATAAAGGCTGGGAGGCTCAAAAAAATAGCTAAATGATCAGAACACGAACTGAGACGCGTCCTTATCTCTAAAAAAATCGAAAAGGATGTTGTTGAAATTTAGACCCCTTAAAACCACCAGATTGCGTAGCCTAGATTAATTAGCCAAGTTGTTACTTAGTCAAATTAAATAGTTCTAGGTTAAAACAATCAAATAATCATATCAAGCATATAAAACATATAAAGCAGCGGAAATAATAAAGAACACAAGATATGATCACCCAGGAAAACCAAACCGGTAAAAAACCTGGGGAGGATTTTACCCACCGATCCTCAAGGCAAAACGGAATCCACTAAGAAAGAATTGAAGTTCTTACAAAAGGACTTACAAGCTCCCCGCTTGACTTCCTAATGCTACACACCAGTAGTAACTTCCTGACACGACCACGCGCAGGCTCCGAATCCACGGACTACTTCTTTCTTTGTATTCCTTCAATCAGCTACAAGCTCCTCACTTGTTTTTCTTTAAGCTTCAATGGTTGCAACTTTGTTGATCATCAAGATGTTGAAATAATCTCTACCTTGAAAACCCTAAGTTTATGTGAAGGAAAGCTCCTCAAAGATCTCACAAGAAATTCACATAAACAGCAAATATGAGCAACAAAGACTTAGAGAGGTTTGGGTACAAAACCCTAAAAATAAAAGGAGGCACAAGAGGCACTCTAATCTCTCTCTCTAAAAAAGCTCTCAAAAACGTTCTAGGGTTTCCCTTATATATATAAGAGTTTTACTTGAATCCCAAGACATTTAAATAGAGTTTGGGCTGAACTGGAACTCTGCAGAAAAATAAATCTGTACGTGGTTCGATCGATCGAGTCTAATTTTCGATCGATCGAGACTTACAGATTTAGTCCAATAAATTCTGCAATCACTCGATTCCAATTTTACAAATAAACATACTTTGAGCAAGCCTAAACCTAGACTAAATGTTTTGATCATGGTTTGCCAACAAAATACAAATTGAAGTTCTAATACATTAATTCCTAATTTCTTAGAACCCAACAGATGTGTTTTAACTAATCCTAGTGCCCTCAGGCCAAGGCTCGAGTTTGTGCCAGTCGGCACTCCAAAAGTGCTGAATGGCCCTTTTGGGTGCCGGCCTTGTGTTCGAGTTTTGGTCCGTTTTGGACTTATTTTTTAAGGTTTTTTGAGCCGAGACTTGCACTTAGACTTGTTCTTAATCCATATTCTAAAAATTAAACTCTTTTTCTGATAATTTAGGTCTTTTTAGCAATGATTATCTTGTAGATAAATACTCCAAAAAGTCTTGATTATCCACAATGTTGTATTTATCTGATTATCCCCTTTATTCCCATGCAAGCAAGCCTATTTTTGACACTCACTAACAACCGATCACAAAATTATTTAATTAATTTTAATCATCTAGCCAATCAGAATTAATTTAAATTAATCATGTGTGGTTGGTTCTACCTATACACAATGCATGCTGACTGTGCAAACTTGATCATGCGATATCTTTCAATCCGACGATCCGATTTGGAAATCGGGCATACCGTTGCAATCATTAGAATCTCAAAATCATTTTTATGATATGCAATGAATGAATTAATGCATGTAATGCAACCATGAATTTTGGGAATATGATTGGTCATTCTAGCCATCTTCATTGATTAAATTATGAGTGCAAAATCAAGTGTCTACACATATTATATGCATGATTTAACAAGATCATGAACAAAGAATGCTAAAGAAAAGTTGGGATGAATTGAACCAAAAAAAAAAAGGGAGAGCTGGGATGGCAAGGCAGTCAAATTTGGTTGGTGACCCTATCAAAAAAAAATAATAAAATATGGCTGGTGACTAAGTGTCCGTTAGTGCCAAATACGAGAAAATTTCCAAATCAACTTTTAAAACAAGGTTGTTATCCAAAAAAAAAAAAATCAAAACAAGGTTAACAAACAATACCCAAATCTCATATAAAAAAAAAAAAAAAAAAAAAAACACCCAAATCAATTTATTTGGAGAAAGACAAACCTTTTTGACAAACTCAACCCTCTAGGCTAATATTGTCACCGGGCAGATAAATACTTTTTTAGGTGGCTGGAATTGAGGCACTATGTTTCTTCAGTTAGGCAGCTAAAATGGAAAAACAACTTGAAGCAGTACTGTTTCTTCTTTTTTGGGTTCTGCTTAGGGTTTTGTTTAATAGTCGTGGCTCTAGGTTCTTGTGGTTGGTTTGGAAGAGAAAAAGTTGGGAGAGAAGAAACTAAGAGAGAAGAAGGAGCGTTTAGAAACTAAGAGGGAAGAGGAAACCATAGATCAAGTATCCTCCTAAATTAAATGAACGGTCAAGATTAAAATAACATTAATTTGATGGTTTAGATTTAGGTGCGTATCGTTCCCAAAAAAATAGAGGGGTACGGTAGAATGACCCATATATATATATATATGAGTCTTTTGCCTAAATATTGTTTGTGATATGAGTACTATTCAAAGTTATTTATGGAAATGAGGAGAGATGTAAATTTCGACAATGGTATTGTTAAAATCGTGAGAGAAGTAAAAGAAAGGGGAGAGAAATGATGTGACAGAAGGGAGGGAGAGAAAAAGTAATTTCGGCAATGGTATTGCCGAAATATTTGCCAATTTTTTGCTACCTGACTTGACCAACTAACCTAAGAGGAAAAAAACTAAATTGTGGCAATGACATTGCTGAAATAAGAGGAGTGAGGAGAGAGAAAAAAATTTGAATTATGGCAATGACATTGCCAAAATAGGAGGAGAGAGGAGAGGAATTTTTTTTTTTGAAATGTAGAAAACTATAAATAACTATTTAATATCCCATAAATAAATAAACGGATCACAAACCATCAAATTGAATAAAGGGCAAATATGATCCAAATACCAATCTTGTAAAGCTTTTACTATTTTTGTCTTTGATCTTTTTTTCCTTTGCATGCTGGCTAGAGTGTTGTACGTTTATATGTATGTGATTATGTTAAAATGGTAGATCTAAATTGAGAGAGTGAGAGAGAGACTTAATTTAAGTATATAATAGTAAAAGTCTTAAAAGATTGGTATTTGGATCATATTTGCCCTTACTCAATTTGACGGTTTGTGACCCGTTTATTTATGTATGGGATACTAAATAGTTATTTTTTTTTTTTTACATTTCATTTTTCCTCTCTCCTCTCTCCTTCTATTTTTGCAATGCCATTGTCACAGTTCAATTTTTTTTCTCTCCTCTCTCCTCCTATTTCAGCAATGTCATTGTCACCATTCAATTTTTTTTTTCTCTCTCCTTATTTTCGTCATGCTAGTTGGTCAGGTCAGCAGTTGGGCAGCAAAAAATTGGCCAAATGTTTCGGCAATACCATTGCCGAAATCACTTTTTCTCTCTCTCTCTCTCTCTCCCTTCTGTCACATCATTTCTCTCTCCTCTTTCTTACTTTTTCTCACAATTTTGATAATACCATTGCCAAAATTTACATTTCTCCTCATTTTTTTGAATAACTTTGAACAATATCTATAATATATATATATTATCAGAATAAGAAGTCCCCCTTTATAATATGCATTAAAAAAAAAAAATACAAAACAAAAAAAAACCTGATTTCCAATAAATTTACTGATAATTGGAGTCCAAATACCGTAGAATATGTATTTATATAGAAACTTGGAAAGTTTAATCCGCAGGGAATTGGAGTTGCCTTTCCTGGTTTCTATAGAAATATACATATACAATTTTTTTATAGGGAAATATATATACACTTTTTTTTTTTTTTTTAGAACTAAAACCTTCAAGCTTCTCTGCCTCCCTCCCTCCTTGCCTCTTCAGTCTCAAATCCCAAATCTACAATCTGCTTCCTCTTGCCTATGCCTCCACCCCGCCACACTCTGGTGCATGCCACCGCCACACAAGTCGCCGGATTCTCTGTAGAAGCTATCGGAGCCATGGCTGAGAATGATGCTCTCACATGCTATCTGATGCTTCTAAGTCTTCTATTTCTGGTAATTCCTCAACTACTTGTATTTTTTTTATTAAATAAATTACTTAATTTTAATTTTATAGTTTAGTCATTTTATTTTTAATGTTTCTAAATTCAATACTAGTTTAAAGTTTATATATTTTTTTCACTAGATAATTGAATAGTATATCTAATGAAAACAATCATGTGATTGTCAGACAATGAAAATTATGTTTTCGGATGAAGAAATTGCCATTGATAAAGAAGAAAATGAGCAAAAGTTAGAGATTAAAGAAAAGGAGCATGAAAAAAGCAAAAACAAAAGGAAAACGGATACTTGATTATTTAATTTTAGCTACTAATCTTTTTTATTAGTTTCTTTGTTATTATATATCTTTGTTTATCTGAACTACTTGTCTAATTCATCTATTTTCTTTCTAATGAAAGAATTCTCAAGTAACACAAGAAATTGAAGTTGATGCAAGTGAAATTGGTTTGCCTACTTTAAGCACTCCACAACAAGATTATGGAATGAGAACACAAGAGAGAAATAATGTTCAGGTATTAAAAATAAGAAAAAACTACGAGATTAATTGTTTGAGATTTTGTTCTACTATGTAAATAATTAACATGATTGCATTTTATTATAGGCAAATAGTTGTAGCTTCATGGAGCTGGTTTTGTTGGGCTACCGTCAACAAATTCTAGTTTATACTAACTCCAGGTAAAGTTTTTATGTGTGTGTGTGTGTGTGTGTGTGTGTTTTTTTTTTTTTTTTTTGCATAATTTTTTCTCTGTTATTGATATTTAATTTTTAAGATTTATTTTCAATTGCACATTGTGTCATCCAAGTCAAGTTTCAAGCAATGGATATATGATGCCATATTTTGGCACTCCTTTATTTCCTGGAAACCAAGTGCAGGTATAGTTTATCATTTATAATTCATTTTATACCATTTATTTGTCTTTTTCCAATATATGTAATTTGATTGTGTAAGGTTGAATTTAATCAACCATCTTGTTGGCTTTATTCCGTGCTAATTTGCTTGTAATTCAGCAATTAGTAACCCTGTATTTAGGTGGGATTATTGTAAGGGTAGTGTGTGAGAAGATGTGAAGAAATGTTCCTCAATGTGCAAAGATGCAGGGACTCGCGACTGGAACTCACGGGTGGCTCACAGGTGCAAACCGCCAGATAAGAGTCACGTGCCAAGCATGCGGGAAGCTGAAGCGTTTTGCCAGCTGGTGCACTAAAGGACAAAATATCCAGGCTGGCCAGGCCGTTACCTCGCGGCTGGAACTCGCGACTCAGACCAGTCGCAAGGTCAAGCCGCCAACTAGTCCTGTTTGGGAAAAACTGACTCTTCGCATTCCTTTCTTACCCCACTATATATAGACCCTTAGACCCACCAAATGTAGAGAGCTTCCAGAGAGAATTTTGTGAGAGAAACCCTAGAGAAAAACAAGATTGATTCATCCACAATCTTTACTTTAGAGACTCTACAAATTCCTCTACTTTCTTCCTCTCCATTGTTATACCTTTGAGAGGTTTTTAACCAAATCCTTTTCTCACCATACCCATATCTGTGAGAAGGTTTATTTGGTGCTTTGGGAAGCAGTTAAGAAGGAACCAATTCACATTGGTTGATGCTATGGGTTATAGCGGAATCCGGTAAGCTAGAGAAGAAAAAGGTTCGGCACAACCTCGTTGGAGTAAGAAGCTTGGAGGGCTTAGGTACATCGGGTAGATTAGGCTTGGAGGGTCTATCGATGTTCATGTATCCCAACTACATTTTCTAGTGGATTATTGACCGCTTGGAGGGCGGCAGAGAGGTTTTACGCCGAGGGCTTCGGTTTCCTCTTCGATAACACATCGTGTGTTGTCCTTGTGTTTGCATCTCTCTTTCCTTTATCTTTGTCTTTTATTTACTGCTGTGGATGTGATTATAATTGGCTTAGACTGTTTATCAATTCTGTATTTAGCTTATATTCATGTTCCACATGTTAATCGTTTGATATTAAGCTTGAATTGATAATTTGTATTTTGGGGTCAAAACGTTCAAGGGTGTTCCAT
This sequence comes from Quercus glauca, assembly GCA_023736055.1. Taxonomy (NCBI): domain Eukaryota; kingdom Viridiplantae; phylum Streptophyta; class Magnoliopsida; order Fagales; family Fagaceae; genus Quercus; species Quercus glauca. The sequence goes on along the minus strand of CM043320.1, from coordinate 23,656,165 downwards.
ACCCATTTTGAACATTCAATTGGTATCAGAGCGGGTGCACTCTTAGTGGTTTCATTACCTAAGTGCGATCCCTGACCCCTTGTTGAGATGGATAGGTCTCAATCTCTTAATGTACCACCATTCTTTGATGGTAATAATTATGCATTTTGGAAAGTCCTTATGAGGGCGTTTTTGTGTTCTGTTGATGAAGCTGTGTGGGATGCAGTTGAAGTAGGTTGGACAAGACCGGAGGCTGCCAAATCCACTTGGGATAAGGCTGCTCTTGTGGCAGCTAATGCAAATAGCAAAGCCTTGAATGCTATTTTCTGTGGTGTCTCTCTAGAAGAATTTCATAGGATTTCACATATCACCATTGCTAAGGAAGCATGGGAAATTCTGAAGACAACTTGTGAAGGAACTAAGAAAGTGAAGGACACCAAACTTCAGATGTTGACCACTCGCTTTGAGGAGCTAAAGATGAGTGAGGATGAGTCTTTTGATTCGTTTTACAGTAAATTGAATGAAGTGATTGTTGGGAAATTCAATTTGGGGGAGAAGACGGAGGACTCGAAAATAGTAAGGAAGATTCTTTGGTCACTACCAGAGAGTTTCCGTGCCAAAGTTACAGCCATTGAAGAGAGCAAAGCTCTTGACGACATTAAAGTTCAAGAGCTGGTTGGTTCCCTGCAGACATATGAATTGTCCCTACCCCACACAGAAGAAGAGTAAATCACTTGCTCTTAAGACAATTGATGAGAGAATAGTGTCTCATGACTCTTCGGAAGAGGATGCAGTAGACAAAGATGTGGCATACCTTGTAAAGAACTTTCGAAAATTCTTAAAGCTCAAAAACAGTGGGAAATCTGGTGACAAAGGAAAATTTCAAAGTGCCGGAAAGGAGAAGAAAGAGTTCAGGAGAAAAGAGGGTAGAGATTCCCAATCCTCACAAGGAATTACATGCTTCGAATGTAATGGACATGGGCACTTTAAAAAGGAATGTCCCAATTATTTGAAGTTGAAGGGAAAGGCCTACGTCACTACTTTAAGTGATTCGGACTCATCAAATTCTGACTCTGAGGACATCTGTTATGGAGAAGGAAACTACTCCGCATTTATGGCTATTGAGCATATTGAGTCCTCAGAGGACCTGAATCAACTTGTACAAGAACTTGGAGAACACAGCGATGATGAATCCTTAGGGATTGTTGAGGAATCAGATGCTAAAGATGATAGAAATACAGCTAGTCTTCAAGAGAATTACACCTTACTTTAGATGTTGATGAATCCTTAGGGAATTACACCTAATATAAAGGTGGCAAAGGCGGCTGTGAAGAAGATGAAGAAAGCTGAGGAGGACTACAAAAGTCTCTTGGCCAGATATAAGGAGGCAAAGTGTGAAATTGAGACACTAAATGGTGAGCTATCGGAAGCTTATGCCAAAGTAAGATTTCTTGAGCAAGAGGTGGTGCAAGCACAAGCCAAGATAGAAAGGGTCTCCTCCAAAAAGCTGGAAGATGTTATTTCACCTCAAAAACACTTCTCAGATAAGTCCGAGTTAGGTTATACCGGAGGGAGTAGCTCATCTGCCAATGTCATCAAAGAAGTGAAATTTGTAAAGGCCAAAGAGACAGTTGTAGAAGAGCCTGTTCTTGAGAAAGTTAAGGCTGAACAGAAAAAGAAGATGGCTGATCAACGGGTGTTTAATAAGTCTCGTAATCAATCAGAAGGCAGAGTTGAAACTAGAGGAAGATCTTTTCCAAGACCACAACGGGGCCTTAGACCGAATTATGTTTGTCACTATTGCGGATTGCAAGGACATACTAGACCCAACTGCCAGAAGTTGAGAGCATTGAACAATACAAGTGCTCCTCAGTCACGAGGAAAAAGAAATGACAAGAGGTCTTGGGGTGGTGAACAATCGAGAAGTCAGAACAATGATTCCAGAATGATAGATGTAATGAAGATGATCGGTGCCTTCACCAACTGCCTAGAAAGCTTCACACGAAGGTTTGAAAGTCCTAACTCTCATACCCAATTCGTCAAGGATATCACCCCAAACGCATGTAACGTGTGGGTGACGAAGGGTACTCATGCATAAGCAGTACAACATATCCATGCATTAATACTTCCCATATTTGTGTACATGCTTGGTTGTTTGCTTCTTGCAAGTTTGAGTTGAAAATTTTGGGTTTTGTTTAAAAATGTCTTTTACATTGTTTTTTTTTTTTTTTTTTTTTTTTTTTTTTTTTATCAACCTTTATTTTTGTGTCAAAAATCCAAAAACACATAAAAAGTAGAAAATCCAAAAGTTTGATCGACTTTGTTGAGTTTTTGGCTCAAAGCATGTTTTTGTCTTGTACCTTTGTACTAATGGCTTTGTGCATCTACGAGCTTAGCTTGTTCCCTATGTACTCATATCATTATGGGAGAAATTTTGAAATCTATGTGACTATTGTAAATAGATCTTCAACCTTGTCATGAATGATTAGTGAATGGTTTTGTTGATCTTGAGACATGCATAGACTCATGCCTATATATCTTCCCACTCTTTATTTTATTTATTTATTTATTTTTTTGTTTAAAAAGAGCTCTCCAAATGTAAATCTCCAAATAAAAAGAGATATAGAGCTGCAAAAGCCTGTCGCACATACTATTATTCGACTAGGAAAAAGGGAAAGCGATCAAAATAAAATGTATGATGCCCAAAAGGCCAAAGGCTAACTTATCAATTGAAATATCAAAAATTTCAGGCATCTATCTCACAATGAGATGTTTTTGGTTCAAAAAGTGCAAATGATATGATATATATGGAGCCAAATGAAAAGCTTCAAAGAATTATGATCAAGTTTATGTGGGAGGTCATATATGCATGTTTCTATAATTGAGATAGGTCACATTATCTAGTGCTAATTGTGTATGCCTTGATTGAATTGATCATTGAAGCTTCACATTGGACTAAGGACTATCTCATGTATGATATCCACACACAACACACAAGTCTATGTTCAATAAATGTCATATTCATTTGTGTGATTGTACTTGATTAAATATGTTTTTCACATGCTCAATCCTTGTTTGATCAAACACAAAAAGATTTTTGAGTGTTTTAGCTGTTTTTGGAAAGTATTTTATTTTTACAAAAATGTCAAAAATTTCAAAAACAATTTTGCCCTGCTTTGGCGACTCAGTCACGAGTCAATCCAGTCGCATGCCCCAGTCGCATGCTCGTGGGTCTACTTTGGTGGCTTGTTCGCTGGTGGAAGGTCTAGTCGCGAGGGGTACACAGAGATTTTCGCGACTCAACTCGCAACTCCCTCACGGGTAGACCTTCCAGTCGCGAAAAAAACTTAGAAAATTTTTTCAAAACTTTTAGTTTCAAAGTGTTTCGCGGCTTACACTGGCGACTTACTTCAGTCGCAAAAAACGCGTATTTTGTGTTTTAAGGTCAATTTTTCAAAAACTTTTTAGTTTTCCCTCGTACTTTTGTGACTGTTCATTGTCTTCAACATTTCATTCTCTAAAACTCACAGTGTCTATCTTTGAAAAACCTCCATTTCTGCACCATTTTCTCTTCAAATCTTCAAGAAAAAGGTATGGGTTATCTCTCTCTCACTTCAGATTTCATGATTTTAGAGTTGTGTTCTTGTTTTTGTGTGTGTTGTTGATGACATTATGTTTTGAGTAAAAGCATGATTCGTACATGACTTTGTTTCATTATGTTGATTTCTATCTGATTGGGAGTTGATTTTATTTGTGCTCTATGACATGCTTCATAGCTATACTGATTTTTGCATATCATGCTCATAGTAGTTTGTCACAATGTCAGTATGTGACTTTGTGGTATCTAGTTATCACTTGACACTATGTTGTATCTGAACAATCACCATTTTTGCTCACTTGTTTCACACGATACTTCTGTATTGCCTATGATTTAATAATTTTGAAATCACTCAGGTTATTCTGTGATTAAGTGAAATCTCTCAGATTCACATTCTTATTTGAATCTAATCAAGTTGATGTTGGTACCCTGTGGTATTGCATTTGGTTTTTTGTTGTGTGTCTGCTCTTTTGCAGATGACTCGTCATTCATTAAAAGGCAAAGCCATTGCAATCGATGATCCATCAACACCGGTGGCTAAAAGGACACGGCTCTCATCTCAGCCATCTAAAGACTTTACAATTGAGAAATTCAGGACACCTCTTGACTCAAAGACCTACACAGATATTTTTATAAAGGCTCCTCTCATTGTGGAACGAGTTGTCAAGTTTGACACCCTGGGGACAACATTTGTTCCTAAGATTTTTGAAGAAAGAGATTGGACTGATCTTTTTGGTAACTTTGAGGATCTAAGTGAAGAATTGATCAAGGAATTCTACTCCAATGCCAGATATACAGGGGTAGAGTTAAAATGCTGGGTTTGAGGAACAGAATTCTCCATCAATGCAGACTATATTGCTAAGATTCTTCGCATCACCAGACCTGAAAATGCAGATCAAACTCCGTATGATGATAGGGTGTTGTAGGCTCAAGACATTCTTCAGGTTCTTGGGAGTGAACATGAAGTGGGAAGCGCAGGTTCATCTATAGGCATTGCATCTTTTTCGCCTGAATTGACAACTCTAAAACTAATCATGTTTTCCAACCTCTACCCTCTGTCAAACACTGCTTTCATCAGTCTTGGGAGGGCTAAATTCTTGTGTGACCTCATTACTGGTGTTCCGATTGACATATGTGTCCACATATTTTAGATCATTGGAAAAACAGCGGCTCAATCAGCAGCTCGATTGAATCTTCCATTTTGTAGTCTCATCATGAAGATCATCCTTCGTGAAGGTGTTAGTCTTCCATCAACTGGCAAAATTATCCCCCGTCCTCGATCAATATCTTTATACACTCTTCAAGCAAGTAAGAGCCACCCCTCTAAAGCACCTAAGAGTGAACCAGTCACTCCATCTAGCCAAACCTCAGCTACACCTTTACAATCAACTAGTGCTCCATTTATTCCCCCTAGTTTTCAAATGCCAAGGCAAAGCCACTTGATTGAAAATATGGTTGAGCGGATCTCTGAATTACACCGGCTTATCTACACAACTAACAATCAAGTTCAAGTGCGTCTCATGGCTATTGAAACACAATTAGATGCTATTCAGCAAAAGTTAGAGGAGAGCCTTTAGCTATTCCTGACAAAAAGGGGGAGAGCGATAGCATAGTAAGGGGGAGAACGACATAGGAAGGAGAAGGAGAAGATGTGCATATTGGAAGGGGGAGTTGTGTGTTCAGGATGTTATCATACATACTTTTCATAGTTTTTGGATAGACTAACAAACTTATGTTTCTTGTTTATATCTATCTGTGTGGATACAGTTCTAATACTTTTGGTTTCTATATATTATGATGTTTATTCAGTTAATTGTGTTTGTTTGGTTAATTTATACCCATGATGCTTATGTAAGTTCTAAGGGTTTGTTTTCATGCACTTATGCAACTTTTAGGCTCTTATGGTTTGTACCATGCTGTTGCAGCCTTTTTGCTTTATGGTTTATGTACTTGTTAATGTTATGCATTTTCTTAAGTACATCACTCTTGTGCCATTGTAGGATTGTTCCTAAATGCATATATGTTTGTATGCATTAGTTGAGTGTTGGACATGCAAATGATACTTTGCATATAAGCTTATTAGCTTGCATGTCCGGATGTTCATTCCTTGTGTGAATGAGCATTGTAATCACTATTGTATAGTGATTACTTGTTTTGATCAAGCCATGGTTTATTGCTTTATTCCTTTTTTGCTTGATCACATTATGCTTGCTCTATATGCATTTCAAGTTTTCTGCATACAATGATATTATTGTGTTGTTGTGTTTCAGGAGATACTTGTTCATATGTTTCAAGAGCTTTTCAGAATCTAGAATTAGGTGTGAGTGAGTTTTGTTCAACTGTTCACAACTCACGCGTTAAGTCTAGAGTCTATTATAGGGTTTTGTCATGGAATAGCCAAAGGGGGAGATTGTAAAGTTGAATTTAATCAACCATCTTGTTGGCTTTATTCCGTGCCAATTTGCTTGTAATTCAGCAATTAGTAACCCTGTATTTAGGTGGGATTATTGTAAGGGTAGTGTGTGACAAGATGTGAAGAAATGTTTCTCAATGTGCAAAGATGCAAGGACTCGCGACTGGAACTTGCAGGTGGCTCGCGGGTGCAAGCCGCCAGATGAGAGTCACGTGCCAAGCATGCGGGAAGCTGAAGCATTTTGCTAGCTAGTGCACTATAGGACAAATACCCAGGCTAACCAGGCCGTTACCTAGCGGCTGGAACTCGTGACTCAGACCAGTCGCGAGGCCAAGTTGCCAACCAGCCCTGTTTGGGAAAAACTGACTCTTCGCATTCCTTTCTCACCCCACTATATATAGACCCTTATACCCACCAAATGTAGAGAGCTTCCAGAGAGAATTTTGTGAGAGAAACCTTAGAGAAAAACAAGGTTGATTCATCCACAATCTTTACCTTAAAGACTCCACAAATTCCTCTACTCTCCTCCTCTCCATTGTTATACCTTTGAGAGGTTTTTGACCAAATCCTTTTCTCACCATACCCATATCTGTGAGAAGGTTTATTTGGTGCTTTGGGAAGCAGTTAGGAAGGAACCAATTCACATTGGTTTATGCTATGGGCTATAGCGGAATCTGGTAAGCTAGAGAAGAAAAAGGTTCGGCGCAACCTCGTTGGAGCAAGAAGTTTTGAGGGCTTAAGTACATCGGGTAGATTAGGCTTGGAGGGTCTATTATTGTTCATGTATCCCAACTACATTTTCTAGTGGATTATTGACCGCTTGAAGGGTGGCGGAGAGGTTTTACGCTGAGGGCTTCGGTTTCCTCTTTGATAACATATCGTGTGTTGTCCATGTGTTTGCATCTCTCTTTCCTTTATCTTTGCCTTTTATTTACTGCTGTGGATGTGATTATAATTGGCTTAGACTGTTTATCAATTCTGTATTTAGCTTATATTCATGTTCCGCATGTTAATCGTTTGATATTAAGCTTGAATTGATAATTTGTATTTTGGGGTCAAAACGTTCAAGGGTGTTCCATACCCATTTTGAACATTCAGATTGCAAGGTCTTCCTAATCAAAGAGTGGTAACTAGTACTAGCCCAAGATATTTTCGCACTTCGAGAAGCAATATACACCAACTATTAGTAATTCCTTAACTTTTATTCAATGTTATACTTGTTAAGACTTTTTAAAGTAACTTTTCTTTGTTTAATTAAATTTGAATTTGCAGAGTCTTCCAAATCAATTTTGGGGAAATGGATGTCTTGGGCCAAATACTGACCAGCTTAGTGTTTATGGAACACAATAACATCATATAAACAACATTAATCATTTGGATATGCTACAAGTGTTGTTACTAGCTACACTGCATATTTACACTGAATATTTAACTATATCAATTATAAGCAAGTGGATTTCTAGATGATTTAATACATTGTCTTTTTTTCTTTATGTAGGCTCAACATCATGGGCATCAATTTAAGGATCAAGAGGCTGACAACTTCAGTAAAAATTAAGTTCGACTTGATCAAGATGATAAACTTTTTGTTTTCCCTTTTTGTACTGAACGCAACATATTAGAAATGGGTGGTGTGGTTCTTCATTTGTAATGGATATTGTGGTATGGTGACTTACAACGAGAGCTTCTTTTTTCTTTTTCTTTTTCTTTTTTTTTTTTTATTTGAGCTTTACAGCTATAGGTATAAGCTAAATTTGTCAAGCTTTAGTCATGGAAATTTCTTACAAATTTTGTCAAGCTTCCGTATAAACAGATGGATATCTTTGCTCTTTATTTATGTTATTAAGAGATAGACATGTTAAGATCAAGTTTGATCCTCATTATGTTGATGTCACATTGCCATATTTTGGTTATTTACACCAACTATCTTTACAATATTAAGGGGCATACCCCTTGCCAAATTACACTAATGCAGTCTTTAGAAAGCATTATCTTCTAAAATTCTTCTACTAGCATATTTAAACCACAAAACAAAATACTAGTGGCTAGGTCTAATGTCTTTAATCACAGTGTGCTCACTTCATTTACATTGCAAAAAAAAAAAAAAAATCTTCTCTGAGAGAGTCAAAAGTAGCTTCCTCTTTGGTTGTTGCAACTCCAACGTAGCAACCTAGCATCAGCCTCCTTCCCTACCTATCCTAGCACACAAGTGCAGAATCACTAAACTTCTTGCTTTAGGAATGAACACCTGCAATTAACAACAGAACTTCTCATCCTGTACAATGCCCAAAGAAAGAAACAATCCTACTCAAAGTCCGTTCTCTTCTACTATGTTCTACCACTTTCTTCAAGACACCAGCATCCATATCTTACTGCACAATCAAGTCAACAACAAGATAAATGACAAAATTCTAAGTCTGAGGGTATAAAGCTATTCATACAAAACAGCAGGTAGAAAATTTACTTTAGAATATATAGGATTAAACAAGGGTTCAGCAGTATGTATGTTACTCAAAATTAGATTTATATTGCAAATACTCCTAACTCATCGATATGATTTTCTAAATAGCACCCCTTTGTTTCAAATCCATCCACTTGGGTATATCAAACCCACTTGCAAGACTCAAAATATTAATTAAAAATATTTGAGCAACATTTAATTTACATTTATAAACACACAAAATCTCCACATTATTCACAAGCTCAAAATACCAAAAAAAAAAAAAAAAAAAAAAACCTTATTGATTATTAGTTATTACGACCCATTCCATCCACATGTTTATATAATCCATTGGATTGCCTTTAAGGCCATAGATATTGCAATATTTTACACCAAATTTTCATATGAATTAATTAAATAAGAAAACAAATTTCAATACTAAAATAGATTTAGAACTATTGTTGTTGTCGTTACTAGGAGGGAGGCAGATAGGATGGTGACACCATGCTCATAGCTACTCCAATAGCTCCAGTAACGAATCTAATGACTTGTGTGGAGACAGCGTGCGTCGGTGTTTGGGGTTTCGATAATCATGTTAATGGATTTGGGATTGGAGGGAGGGAGGGAGGGAGGCAGAGAAGCTTGAGGGTTTTAGATTTTAGGTTTTGTTAGGTATGATAAGTTTTGTGTTTAGGAGTTTTGTTTTTTTTTATATATATATATATAATTTGGGTTTGTTAATATCTTATGTTTCATTTTAGTTTTTAAATGGAACCTGCCAAATCAGTAGAATAATTTGTGTCTATAGTATTACTAAGAGGAGTGGATATGAATCAAGGCTAACACATACTTTTTTATTTTCCAAAGTTGAAAGTTCAAATAATCAAATCTACACGGCTTCTATCTTTAATAATAAGGGTCATGAGACGGAAGAGCGTTGCTGGCTTGTGACACACATAAATTAAAAGGAGGTGAAGGTGAGGTGAAAGTGTGAGGAGGGAATTAATCCATAGGCTCCTCTTTTTCTCTCTCTCTCTCTCTCTCAAAAGGCAAGCTCTCTCATCACGGGCTTTCCTAGCCCATATTATATATATATATATATATATATATACACCTCACCACGTACCCCAATCTAGAATTTTCATTCTTCTTCTACCTCCTCAAATTACATCTTATTGCTGATTGTCTCTCCAATTAGGTTAGTGGTGCAATTTCTACTTGTCTAAATCACACACACACATATATAAATTTGTACTGTTGTAGTAGTACTTTCTTGTAACCCTAGCTAGTTGTCAGAGCTAAAATTTTCATTTTCCACAACTATTTTCTGTTAATTTTATCTGGCTGTTAATTCATGAGCTTATATCACTGTTTCAGGTGGAGGACCCAAGCTGTATGACTTTCACTAGGGTTTTTGTCTTTACATGAATTTGAGCTGACTTAGGGTTTTCGATTAAAGTTATCATATATATATATATATATATATAGCGATGGAGAAAGAAGATAACTACTTGGTACTATAACAACCCTCTCACTGTTTATCACTAGCACTGTTTGTTTTTGTTGATAAATCTTTTCACAAAACCATGTTGTTTTGCTCTAAACCCGAGTTCTTGCAGACCCCTCCTTTACCGCCAAGTTTTATGGGCCTGGATTACTCTCTAGATCATCATCATCAACAACAACAACAACAACAATTCATGAAGCAGCGGATCGGTAAAACATCAGGAGATAACAACAGTACTGGGATGGTTGACTACTTGCTGAACAATCCTTCTCAACAGCAACAACAGCAAATGGCTTCTGGGTTTTGTGGTTCGAGTTCTTTTGATAAATTGAACTTTGCTGATGTGATGCAGTTTGCAGACTTTGGACCAAAGTTGGCCTTAAACCAAACCAAGATTTCCGAAGAGGAATCTGGGATCGACCCAGTTTACTTCCTGAAGTTTCCAGTGTTGAATGATAGGTTGGAAGATCAATCTCTAATGGTTCCACATAATGAAGAGAGGTTCCAAGGGGTGAGTGTGGAAGATGAGACAAGACTGAGAGAGGATGAGGAAGCTCGGGTTTCTGATGATACCTCGGTGCAGCTCCAGTTTATTGGTGAAGATCTCCAAAAGAACTCTGTACCAGAAGCAAAGAACAAGAGGAAAAGACCAAGAACTATCAAGACGAGTGAGGAAGTGGAGAGCCAGCGAATGACTCACATAGCAGTTGAAAGAAACAGAAGGAAGCAAATGAATGAACATCTTCGTGTCTTGAGGTCCCTCATGCCTGGCTCATACGTTCAAAGGGTATCCAACTAATAATAGGATTATTTGCATTTGAAATAGATTCATTTTTATGGTTCAGATACTATTCTAATAAAAATAATTTAAGAAAGCTTTTATTTATTTATTTATTTATTTTTTGGTTATATATCTTATCTATTAGTTTGTGTGATTTGCAGGGGGATCAAGCTTCTATCATTGGGGGAGCCATTGAGTTTGTGAGGGAATTGGAACAACTTCTCCAATGCTTAGAATCACAGAAGCGGCGAAGACTCTATGGAGAAACTCCACGACCAGTGGGAGCTGATTCCTCTCTTGCAATCCAACAGCCTCAACCACCATTATTTCCTCCGATGCCTCTACCAAATGATGAATTCAAGATTGTAGACTTGGAGACCGGACTCCAAGAGGAGACAGCTGAGAAAAAGTCCTGCTTGGCTGATGTTGAAGTGAAGCTTTTAGGGTTTGATGCCATGATTAAAATTCTTTCTAGGAGAAGGCCAGGGCAGCTTATTAAGGCCATTGCTGCACTTGAAGATTTGCAACTTAATATCCTTCACACAAACATTACCACCATCGAACAAACTGTTCTCTATTCGTTTAATGTCAAGGTATAATATATGCTAAAAGAATTTTGCAGAACAAATTTTATCTCAAAATTTGTTAAATCTTGTGCAATTAATATCGTGTGCAGGTTGCTAGTGAATCTAGGTTCACCGCTGAAGATATAGCGAGCTCAGTTCAGCAGATATTCAGTTTTATCCATCAAACAGTGCCATGTGATGTAATCTAGTAGAAGAAAGATGAGCTGTTGTTTTTCTTCAAATATGCTTATTTGGTCTTGTCACTACCTTTTTCGTTTGAGTCTCTATTATTTCTATTGTTGAAACAAAAATGTACTACTATGGTGTAGGTTATATTTGCGAACCCTTGTACTCTCTATTCCTCTCATTTCCTTTTTTCGGTTAAATCATTTTCTTTTGTGACTTGCAGAACTAAATTGACACTTGCTCATGGTAAAGACAAGGGTATTAATTTGTACCATGCATGTATCCTTTCATTAATGGATTTTCATTTCCTTCTCCTTGAAGGAATACATACTAGCTAGCTAGCTACATTTCTTTTTCAAGAATCGGTACTTTTGATTAATATTTAATTAATTTAAGTCATCAAAGCCGGCACAATTATTTATCTCATATATATAACTCGTCACATGTGAATCTACATGTGCGAATTCTGAGGTGCCAGAGAATTCAGATTCAACCCCAGATATATATTCCCTACTCGATCTGAAACCATTGCAACAAACGGAAGGCATTGTAATTTTAATTCGAGTTTTCTTGATATAATAATTAGTCAAGAGGCTAAACAGGTACAATTATAATACGGTTATGTAAATTAAGTGATACTCTTTTTGTATGAACCACCCATATCATATGCATCCTCAAGTACCAGTTCAGGTACAATTGTACAAATACTATTGTCTTTATATAAATTAAGTGCGTGTTTATCAACAGTTTTTTCTTTTAGATTTTTAACTTATTTACTTAAGTAAAAAATTGTTAAAGCCTGACTTGTTTTTCAGAACTATACTTGAATCAATTTTCAACGAATAAGATTATAGTAAAAAACTGCATCCAATAAGTAACTTAATTATTTCTTATGCATTCATATATATATATATATATATATACACACACTCTCTGTGATATATGTGGGGAAGGGTTCCAGTAAAAGGACTAGTGGAGACAATTTCTAGCATGTTGTTTGTGTGAATTAAAATGATTTGCAAGTATGTGTGGTGAAAGGTCAACGGGTCTCGTACCTTCTAGCCGTGGGTCGTTGACTTGTCAGAAATGATAACTTTGTTAGTATTAGGCTACACTCAGATCAGATGTTGCCATGTTTCGAGGGTCCCCTAGTCATTTGAGTCATCCATCACTGGCCCTCTCATTTCTGTGTTCAATCTTGTATGCCTACTCTTTTTTGTCCAAATTCATGTATGCAAGAGGTTGACCCATGTGGGAGGCATTTGGCTTTCTGAGAGTGAGAGAGAAAAGATAACTTACCATTTCAACATCACAACATCAGATCTAAAATGAAAATTTTCTTACAAATAGTCAAATAGATCGCATGAACAGTCCATATTAATGTGTTTTTGAAAGAGGTGTTACGATGATTTTGCTGATCGATAAGATAGGGGTAAAACTTAAAATTACTTTGGTGTGAATTGAAAAAAGTTGTCATATTTTACTTTAGTATTAAACTGTCACGTTTGAATATTTGGTTGCTGATTTCAATTATTGATTTGAAGTTTATTAGGTCATCATCATTTGAGATGAGGTCAAATATACGAGCCCCAACATTGTTTTAATTAAAGTTTAATCATTTGGGGTAAAGTTAATGGATACTCTAAAGGTATTTGTTTAAGTATTTTTAGAAAATTTTGATGGAAAAATAAAAAAGGTAATGATTTTTTTTATAAAAATTGTATTAAAACTTTTTTAAAATACCTTAAGAGTATCCGTTAACAGAACTCATACTTTAATTACAATCCTCCTCACTGTGGTTTGACCATTTTACAATTCAATCCACAAACTTTATGATGTGATTTACAAATTTAAAGTTTTCAATTGTTATATTTGATTCTCTATTATTTTAAAATTTTAAATGAAGTGATACTATGTATACTATTAGATCCAGAAGATAAAATCTTAATCGTATAAAGAGCTCCCTCCATTTCAAGTGAAATGGAGAGGATGATGTTCCACAATGATGTGAGTTTCAATTGATTTTTCTGGGAGAATGATAATTGGCAGTGAAAATAATTTCCATCAGAGAAGCTGAAAATATGTGGTGTGAAAGCTTTTATTAATGGTGGAACTTTCAACTCAAAATAATAATTTGTAGATTGAAGCACTTATTCATACATATACGATGTCTTGCTTCAAGATACCGGTGATCTTATGCCAAGAGATTGAAGCACTTATTTGTAGATATTTTTGGGGGACAATGAGTAAACAGTCGAAAAATATATTGGCTGAAATGACAAGTTGTGTGTAAGCCAAAGTCACATGGAGGATTGGGTTTTAATGACCTATCCATGTTCAATGATGCTCTCTTGGCAAAGCAAACATGGAAGCTCGTCCATGATAAATAGTCCTTATTTTACTGGGTCTTCAAATCCAAGTTTTTTGCTAATAGCTCAGTGATGGATGCCAAAACTCCGAGCAATGTTTCTTATGCATGGAAGAGTATTTTCAAATGTAGGGAGGTCATCAAGTGGGGAGCAACGTGGAGGATTGGGACAGGAAACTCAACAAGAAGTTGGAGGGATAATTGGCTCCCGATGAAAAAATAATCCCAAGATTATTTCCCCAGCTATAGACGGGAATTTAAGCTACCAAGGTTAGTCTCCTTATTGACCTGGTTCATCGTGTTTGGAAGGAAAATTTTCTTGACACTTATTTCTTTGAGATTGAGGCAGCTGTGATCAAGAAAATATATCTTTGTCAATCAACACGAGGATGTGCTCATCTGGCACTTCAATCTGGATGGAGAATACTCAGCAAAATTGGCTCCATGTTCTTACAAAACAAAGCAACAATCTCAGTAACCTGGACCCTCTGAAGTGGACAACTTGAAGCCTTTGGGGAAAAACAATTGGAGCTTGAATGTTCCTGCCAAAATAAAAAATCTGACTTGGCATGTTTGCCAAAATTCTTTGCCTACAAAAATCAACCTAGTAAACGCAAGGTGATTACTGATGACCTTTGTGAAATTTGCAAGCTACACCAAGAGGATGTAATGTTGGAAAATTTGGTTTTGCATCTTATACAAAACACACAGCGGAAGCAACAAACATAGATCTGCTTCATTCATGAGAGATAACATATAACCTTGAATTCTACAACAAACAATAGAAAGCGTACCTTAATGCAGTGAAATTCAAAACTAAGACTTAAGAATACCTCTAATCAAAATCTCAATTCCACATGGTGCCCAAGAAGAGTGGTCTCTCAATTAGTCTTTATGTACATTGATTCTCAAAGAAAGTCCTTCTTCTCCTTGTACAGAAAAACTATTTTCTTTTCTTTTCATTATACATACATTCTAACTACCTTGGTAATTACTTTATTTAATAACTTTTATTAAATAAAAACTGATTATCTAATTGGGTTAGCCTTTTAGGCCTGCCCAATTGGGTTTTAGTTTGTGATTTGAGATGGGATCAAATTGAACAAATAAGACTCTAGCTCCAATAGGACTTGGGCTTATCTGTCAACTCTTGACAAGTTCAAAGTTACCATTAATTATATTTAATACCACTATATAAATATAATTGCACTCTAGGCCTTATTAATAAATTATATCCCAAGACTTTAATGATATCATTAGACACTTCCATGAAATCCATAGTGAACAAAGTCATAAAGAACTGTCACTTTGTAAACAACTATTTTATCCTTGAGTTCCCGGTTTAATTTTTTAGTTATTCACATTTATTGAAATCTGATTTCAATAAATATAAGTTTTAGTAACTCCTTACTAAAGTGGGCGCCCTGAATAACCAGTTCCCATTAAACTTATCTTAAGGGGATATTTCATGTCTCTATAAAAAGAGATTATGGATTCCATCTTGAGAATATGTGTCCTCTTAACACTACATGTGATTACCCAACATACTGAGGTTTTGACCGTGAATATTAGATCTCACTCCTCATATATCAAAGTAACCTACATTTCATGATCAAATTCATTATCCTCTCAGGATTGAGAGTCTATGAAATTAGAAGTCGTGAGATTAATTATTCAAGTGATAGTTGTTGATTGAATAGTTAATCTTACAGCGATCCAGTTCAATATGTCTTAACACTTAAGACACATCAACAAATCAACTAGAAGTCTCCACTTCCATGATCAAAACAAACCATCTTAGTTGATGTGTTATAGTATTCGCAGATGAAACGCTCAATTTTATCACTAACTACGAACTACGTTTCGAGTTTACAAGGAACTTGTGATTTATATCTTCTGTGACTAAATCACATACAATGCATCTCAAGGACTATGATAATGTCTCATTAGTTCATTTATAAATAGTCTCATATAATTAAACAATTTAATTTTTTATGACATGCCAATAAATTGGATTTTAGGGCATAAACCCCAACAATCACCCACTTGCCCTCAAAGACAATTTACCATATATTCGACACTTATTTCCCTTTAAAGTAATTCATAGTCACTCTAAGATAAGGTTTGGAAACAAGTTTCAGTCACATTTATTGCATAAATTATTTTTTCTACTACTACATCTCACGTACTCATATCTCTCTAATAAGATAATACTTACGCTTAATGTGAATCTTCACCACCTAGGATGAGCACATATCTTGAAGTCCAATTTCATGAATCACAATCAAATTATAAGTCAGTATTTATACAACCAGTAACAATCAAATCCTCACTTTGGTAGACAAGCATATTGATGGAGATATGCATGTGCGCAGCGAAAAATTAACAGATCTACTTCATTCACAGCTGATAACATGTGCCATGTAAGTTTCAGAATATAAGAATAAGATAGTGTACCATGAGGTAGTGAAATTTAAAACCAAAGATAAAAAGCGCTTGGGAACACTTTTAATCTTCACTCTAATTTCACTTGATGCCCAAGAAGTGTAGTCTCTTAATCAGTAATGTGTGTAGGTTCTAGAGAGAATGAAAAAAAAAAAAAAAAAAAAAAAAAAAAAAGGTCCAACTCTCACATATATACCAAATCATGTTGTCTTCAAAATTCTGTATGTTTCTCTCCTAATAACTGTTTATCTAATTAGATTAACCTTTTGGGTCTTTTCAATTGGGCTTTAGTATATGGCTTAGAGTGGGACCAAAAGGGAACAAATAAGACACTAACTCCAATGGGCCTTAAGCTTTTCTGTCAACTCTTAACAAGTCCAAAATTACCATTAATTATATTTAATACTACTATATAAATAAAATTGCACTCTAGGCCTTAATGATAAATTATATCCGAAGACTTTCTTGTACATGTAACCCCTTCATAAAATATTTGTATTGATACAAAGTCATGAATGTAGACTGCCACTTTGTAAATTACTACTTCTTAATTCTTGAGTACCCGGTTTAATCCTTTAATTATTCATCATATATTTATGAAATTCAATTTCATAAATATATACTTTAGTAACTATTTACTAAAGTAGTTAGACTTAAACTTCTGAATAACAAACCCATTAAACTTATCTCAAATGAATATTTTGTATCTCCGTTAAGAAACTATGAATTCCATCTTGAGAATATACGTTCCATCAACACTAAATGTGGCTACCCAATATACTGAGGTTTTGACCGTAACTTTAGATCTCATTCCTGATATATCAAAGCAAACTACACGTCATGATCAGGTCCATTATTCTCTCAGGATTAAGAGTTCATGTAAATAGAAGTCGTGAGATTTATTATTCATTTAACAGTCGTTAGGAGAATAATAAATCTCACAACGGTCCAGTTCAATATGTTTTAACTCTTAAAACATATCAACACATTAACCAGAAGTCTTCACTTCCATGATCAAGACAAATCATCTTAGTTGATATCTTATAGTCTTCGCAGATGAAATGTCCAATTTCATCATCGACTACGAACTAAAATTCTGAGTTTACAAAGAACTTGTGATTTATATCTTTTGTGACTTTTCACATAAATCACATACTATGCATCTCATGGACTATATGATAATGTCCAAATATTTATATTACCATCATTTTAGATAAAAATAAAGCAACTTTATTAATCACAATATTAACTCATACATAATCTTATACATAATGTCACACTTAATATCATACATAGCATCATACAATAGGATTTAAGGGCACTAATCCTAACAATCTCCCACTTGCCCTAAAGACTATTATGCACTAATCTAACTCTCATTCCCACTAAATATGACTCGAAAGTCCTTTGAGGCAAGGCTTTGGTAAAGGGATCTGCTAGATTATTTCCACTTTCAATCTTTGCCACCACTACATCTCCACGAGCAACAATGTTTCTGTTAGGACATATGTGGTTCACATGTTAAAAACATATGTCATGCTTTTATGTAATTGACTAATCCTTAGACAATACGCACTTTACTTGTATTTGGGTCGATTTAGGATGTGTTAAAATACTTCAAAAAACCATGTTTCAAGATCAAGTATTGAAGCCTTCAAGTCTGTTCAAGAAAACAAGCTGAAAGTGCAAATTCATTAAAACTCGACAGCTGGCTCGACAGTTGCATCTATCGAGTTTCAGTAAGCTGTTCAAGTTCATAAGCTCGACACCTGCTCGATAACTTCTCAATAGCTTCTATCTGTCGAGGTTTATAAAATCAAAATTTCTTATCTGATTTCTTGGAATCCGTAAATGTGTCTTTGGGCTTTCTTTTCTCCTAACCCTAGACATATAAAAGGATTGTTTTAAGAGCCGTCTAAGAGTTCACAATTTGCACAAGCATTGAGCAAAATCTGTTCAAGCAAATTGTGACCGGAGATGAAGTTCTTAACCTAGTTCATCTCTTCTGAAGAAATTGTTGTGTATGTGCACCTTTGGGTTTTATGACCGAGCATCTTCTTGATCTTCATCATGTGTATGAACTTAAGAACTTTGCAGCCAACCTTTCTTTCTAGTTGGTGATTGAAGTCGCGTACTAGGATATACGCAAACTGGTTAGTCACGTACTTGGGAGCCGTGCATCAAAAGGGGAAACTATCACTACAGAACAAGTCCAATTGGGTATTAGAGTAAGGGTTCAACTGTAGGTTGGTAAGGTACTTGGGATTCCTTTACTTGTAACCGCTTGTTGTGATAATAGTGGAGTTTCGGGAGTAGTGACCTGAAAATCACCCGGTGGGGTTTTTGTTTTTAGGGTTTTTCCCATTCGTAAACAAATCACCGTGTTATTTATTTTTCCACTGCATAATTAGTTTATCGGTGATTTGTTTGTGCTGCCACGCAATTGCATGTTAATTAACTTAATTAATAAACTTGGTTAAATTAATTGGTTAATTAATCACAAGGAGTCAATACGCGTTTGGCCCATCAAGTGGTATCAGAGCAGGCACACTCTGATTAGGTTTTAACCTTTGCTGTGTTTGATCCATTGACCCCTGTTTGTCATGGATAGAGGACAGTCGTTAATTATACCTCCTTTATTTGATGGGACTAACTATGCATACTGGAAAGTACACATGAGAGCTTTCTTGCAGTCTTTAGATGAGAAAGTGTGGCAAGCTGTAGAGATTGGTTGGACTAAGCCAAAGGAAGTGCCGGCCGATTGGGATGATGCAAAGATCAAGGCGGCAAACTTCAACAGCAGGGCATTGAATGCGTTGTTCAATGCAGTCACCAATGGGGAGTTTAAGAAGATATCCTCAACTGAAACTGCTAAAGAGGCTTGAACCATTCTCCAGACAACCTATGAGGGAACCAAGGCTGTCAAAGATTCAAAGTTTCAGAGGCTCACTACAAGCTTTAAAGAAATAAAGATGGAGGAGGATGAGTCGTTCGATGAGTTCTATGCCAAACTCAAGGACATAGTAAACTCAGCCTTCAATCTTAGGGAAACCATCCCTGAACCCAAGATTGTGAGGAAAGTGCTCAGATCTCTACCCGAGACATTCCATGCAAAGATTACAGCAATAGAGGAATCAAAGGACATCTACAACATTCTTTGAGTTTAGGGATACGGCTACCCGTGATAAGCTCATCTTTCCTTCTGCTATCACGAGGATCCTATGTCATTTTTCTGTTCCTTTTCCTTCCTCTGATCACGTCTCTGTCATGTGTGCCATAGATGTCGCTACCGTAAAACGTAGTGAGGCTCAGTTTAGGTCACGACAGGAGTCAACAGCTCCTCCCTCTGGTTCGACTCCATTTCATTCGGCACCCTCTCGATCTGCTCCATCTACATCTGCTCCCTCCTATTCTTTGGGTGATGTATCTCTTAGAGACATCATGGTGCAGCTGCAGCGCATGGATGCTCGCCTTGATATGCTCTCTACTAAGTTGTATCAGGTGAACATTCGTGTTGGTCGTATTGCACGACATCAGGTAACCATAGGTGGTTTTGCTGTTGAGGCTACTTCTTCACCACCTCCTCCAGTGGCTTTTGATTCTGATGCTGAGGATGATGATGATGATGGTGATAATAATGGCGCTTCGGATGATGATGATGGAGAAGGTAACTCTTCTGATGAGATGTCTACTTGACACTCTACTCTTTATCACTAGTGACAAAAAGTGGGAGTAATTTTGGGATATGAGAGTAGTCATCTTATGGGGAGAGTTAGTATAAGACATTTTTTATAGGGGGGTGTTGATACTTGAGGGATGTAGTGAGAATATGATGTTTTTTTATATGATGTATCTTTTCTTTTCCTTCTTCTATAGATACATTGTTCTTGTATATTTGGTCTTATAATCACTTTTACATACATTATACTTATCTTTTTTATATGTGGATGTATGTTTTTCTTTCACCTACCTCTTACATGTGTTGTTTCTTTTCTCCTCTTTATACACGTGTTTCTTTATTTGTAGGCAATCTATTATTTCTATTTCACACAAAGATGCCTTGATGAGTTTTGTTTAAAGTGTTTCAAAAATACAAGTTGTCAAAATCTACTTGCTATAAACTCTCTTCTTGCAAAGTTTTTCAAGAGTTTGTGTTAGGATAGATTTTATTGTATTAAACAAGTGAATATGAGTTAAGCGATTTATGACTTCTCTCATATGATCATTTGTTAGTTGTAGTTTTGTCAAGGATTGCCAAAGGGGAAGATTGTTAGGACATATGTGGTTCACATGTTAAGAACATATGTCATGCTTTTATGTAATTGGCTAATCCTTTGACAAAATGCACTTTACTTGTATTTGGGTAGATTTAGGATGTGTTGAAATACTTCAAGAAACCATGTTTCAAGATCAAGTATTGAAGCCTTCAAGTTAGTTCAAGAAAACAAGCTGAAAGTGCAAATTCATTAAAACTCGACAGCTGCATCTATCGAGCTTTAGTAAGCTGTTCAAGTTCGTAAACTCGACACCTGCTCGACAGCTTCTCGATAGCTTCTATTTGTTGAGGTTTATAAAATCAGAATTTCTGATTTAATTTCTTGGGATCTGTGAATGTGTCTTTGGGCCTTCTTTTCTCCTAACCCTAGACATATAAAATGATTGTTTTAAGGGCCGTCTAAGAGTTCTCAAGTTGCACAAGTATTGAGCAAAATCTGTTCAAGCAAATTGTGACCGGAGACGAAGTTTTTAACCTAGTTCATCTCTTCTGAAGAAGTTGCTGTGTATATGCACCTTTGGGTTTTGTGACCGAGCATCTTTTTGATCTTCATCATGTGTATGAACTAAAGAACTTTGCGACCAACCTTTCTTTCTAGTTGTTGATTGAAGTCGCGTACTGGGATCCGTGCAAACTGATTAGTCACGTACTTGGGAGCCGTGCATCAAAAGGGGAAACTGTCACTACAGGACAAGTCCAATTGGATATTGGGGTAAGGGTTCAACTGTAAGTTGGTAAGGTACTTGGGATTCCTTTACTTGTAACCGCTTGTTGTGATAATAGTGGAGTTTCGGGAGTGGTGACCTGAAAATCACCAAGTGGGGTTTTTGTCGTTAGGGTTTTCCCCATTCGTAAACAAATCACCGTGTTATTTATTTTTCCGCTGCATAATTAGTTTATTGGTGATTTGTTTGTGCTGCCACGCAATTGCATGTTAATTAACTTAATTAATAAACTTGGTTAAATTAATTGGTTAATTAATCATAAGGGGTCAATACGTGTTTGGCCTATCAGTCTCGAATGATGTGATACTTTCTCTCAATGTGCTTTCCTTTCTTATGATTCCTTAGATCTTTTGATTGTGCAACCGCTCCACTATTGTCGCAAAACAATGTGGTGGGAACTTGCTCCATTCTCACTACACCAAGATCAGAAAGGAATTTCTTAAGCCAAATAGCTTCCTTTGCTGCTTCACAAGCAACAACATACTCAGCTTCCATGTTGGAGTCTACAATACAAGATTGCTTAACACTCCTTCATGTTATGGCTCCACCTTCCAAGGTGAAAACACATCCTAAAGTGGATTTTCTAAAATCTAGAACCGATTGAAAACACATCCTAAAGTGGATTTTCTAACATCTTATTCTTACGATCTCGCCAAAGCTTGATCCCTAGAATAAAGTTAGCCACACCCAAGTCCTTCATATCAAATTAGCTTAACAACCAAACCTTTACTGATGACATTATCCCTACATCATTCTCAATCAGTAGAATATCATCAACATAAAGCACTAGGAACATTACTACTTTATCTTGATATCTTTTGTACACACATGGTTCATCAAGATTTTGTTCAAAACCAAATGACTTGATTGCTTGATCAAATCTGATGTTCCATGACCTAGATGCTTGCTTAAGTCCATAAATGGACCTTTTCAACTTGCATACCATATTCTTTTAGTTCTTTGCTATGAAACCTTCCGGTTGCATCATATAAATTTCTTCTTCAAGATTGCCATTAAGAAATGCAGTCTTGACAACCATTTGCCAAATCTCATAATCATAATGAGGAGCAGTGGATAAGGGAATTCTAATAGATTTAAGCATTGCTACTGGTGAAAAGGTTTCTTCATAATCAATACCTTCTTTCTGTGTATACCCTTTCGCCACTAGCCTTGCTTTAAAGGTTTCAACCTTTCTATCTATCCCTTTCTTCCTCTTGTAAACCTATTTGCAACCAACAGGTTTAATACCGTTAGGCACCTTTACAAGATCTCAAACTAGATTGGAATAGATAGAATCTAATTCAGATTTCATAGCTTTGACCCAATGATGTGCATCTATATCATTCATTGCTTCTTCATAAGTGTAAGGATCAATTTCGACCTCTTCTGAGATAGCTTCATAAGTTTCTCCTAGACCTATAAATCTTATAGGTGGCCTAACAATCCTCCCACTACAAAGAGGCATCTTTGTACTAGACATCTCATGAGTAGTACGTTGTGGTGTATTCAATACAACCACATCATCCCTAGTTTCATCTATCGGTTTTTCATTTACGGGTTCATTCATTTCAGCCAAAACAACTCTACTTCTAGGAGTATAATTATTCATATAGTCATTTTCCAAGAATTTGGCATTCGTGCTAACAAACACTTTATTCTCTTTATGACTATAGAATAAACCTCCAATAGTTCCTTTTGGATACCCTACAAAGAAAACCACTTCTATTTTAGATTGTAACTTGTCAGGCTTTCCTTTCAACACATGTGCTGGACAACCCCAAATATAGAGATGTCTCATACTAGGCTTACGCCCATTCCACAACTCTACAGGTGTTTTAGGAACAGACTTCGAAGGTACTAAATTCAGAAGATACATTGCAGTGTTTAAGGCATATCCCCAAAAGGAAACTGGTAGAGTCGAATAACTCAACATTGACCTAACCATATCTAAAAGAGTCATATTCCTTCTTTCTGCTACACCATTTTGTTGTGGAGTTCCAAGTGCAATCAATTGGGATACAATCTCATTTTCAGTTAAGTAATCCTTAAAAACTCCAAGAAGGTATTCGCCACCACGATCAGATCGAATGGCCTTTATGCGTTTACCCAATTGATTCTCAACTTCAGCCCTAAACTCTTTGAACTTTTCAAAGGCTTCGGACTTCCGTTTCATTAGGTACACATAACCAAATCTAGAGTAATCATCAGTGAAAGTAATAAAATACTCATAGCCACCTCTTGCTTGGATTGACATAGGACCACATACATCTGAATATACTAGTTCTAGCAAATCTTGGGCTCTTCTACCTTTTGCATTAAAAGGTCATTTGGTCATTTTACCTTCCAAACAAGATTCACAAACTGGAAAATCATCAATATCTAATGGCTCTAAGAGTCCATCTTTGATCAATCTTTGAATCCTATTTGGATTAATATGACCCACACATAAATGTCAAAGATATGCATCACTAGTAGAAGGAAACTTTCTCTTTAATGATTTCACATAAGAGTTATTAGCTAATTCAGAATTATATAATTCATGCTTATCAGGAGTTAAAATATAAAGATCATCCACAATATTGCCAGAACAGATAAATATTTTGCCCTTCTTTATTACAACATTGTCTTTAAGGATAACACAATATCCATGTTTACCTAAATAAGTTGTAGAAATTAAATTCCTACAAACATTAGGTACATATAGACAATCTTCCAATATTAAAACCCTAGACTCAAAGCATAAATTAAACACTCCAACAGTTACAACCGGAATCCTGCTCCCATTAGCTAAAGTAAGAAACAATTCTCCTTCATTAAGCTTTCTGGTCTCCTGGAACCCCTGCAAAGAATTGCAGATATGATTAGTACAACCTGAATCCACACACCAGGAATCCGTGGGATTTTGTATTAAACATATTTCAAAGAAGAACGAACTTTTCATACCCTTATTATTGGCAGCCTTGAATTTTGGACAATTCCTCTTCCAATGTCTTTTCTCACCACAATGGAAACATTTTCCTTTGATCTTCTTTTCTTTGTTAGCAACCCCTAAGGCAATTTGTTTATCACCTTACTTGGTGAAGTCTTTCTTCTTCTTCTTCTTCTTCTTCTTCTTCTTCTTCTTCTTCTTTTTACCCTTACCTTTCGACTTAGGTTGAGAAATAGAAGATTTAGCCATATTAGCATCAACACTAGAAGTACCAAGAATGCCTTCTGCCACTACCAATTTATTCATTAATTCAGACAAAGAATAAATCTTTTTGTTCATATTAAAATTAAGTTTGAATTCCTTAAATGATTCCGGTAGTGACTGAGTATCATATCCACTTGGGATTCTCCATCAATATCGACACCTAAGACCTCCAATGTATTCAGATTAGAGATCATTATAAGACAATGCTCCCTCACTAAACTGCCTTCAGCTATTTTGGTATTATAAATTTACCTCATGGTTTCTTGTCTTGAAGATCGGCCTTGCTCACCAAACATCTCCTTTAGACTGAACATTATGTCTGAAGCTAGTTCTACATCCTGCATTTGATGCTGTAGATCATTTGAGATAGATGCTAGGATGTAGCACTCGGCCATCTCATTAGATTTCTGCCAACGATCATATCGCTATTTTTCCTCAAGAGGAGCATCTAATGAAGGAAAGCTAGGACATGGTTGAGTAAGCACATATTTGTGCTCTTCAGCTGTAAGAACAATGTCCAAATTTCTTTTTCAGTCAACATAGTTGGATCCAATCTGTTTGTTTTGATTAAGAATAGTAACAAGTGGGCTAAATGATGCCATGTTCAAATCTGAAAATAATATACATGAATATAATAAGTATACTAGAAATTATCAATTTAGCATATAAACATACAGTATGGAACCTTAATAAAACCATAATAAAATATATGCAACGACAACCCAATCCCATATTCAATATCCCTCAGTATAGGGTGAACATTAAATACTATGATTGATTGAGAATTATTCTCATTATTAGTGCTATCATGATAAATCTTATCAAACACTAATAATATGCCGTTATACATTTGGCATCTAAATAATAATAGTAAGAACTCAGCATAGAGGATACTATAATATTTAGTCTACTGTATACCATTGTCTAAAATCATGTGTAGCCACATTTCATCCCTTTAACAAGCTTATTTTGTAGTACTATGATACAAAACACCCTCCGCATGGAATGCAAAGCTCGAGGCTAAGACAAGGTGTTTGATTAAACCATTATAAACAAAGCTTGAGTCCAACTCTCACATACATACCAAATCATGTTGTCTCCAAAATTCTATATGTATCTCTCCTAATAACTGATTATCTAACTAGGCTAGTGTTTTGGGCATTTCCAATTGGGCTTTAGTATGTGGCTTAGAGTTGGACCAAAAATGAACAAATAAGACACTAGCTCCAACAGGTCTTTGGCTTTTCTGTCAACTCTTGACAATTCCAAAATTACCATTAATTATATTTAATACCACTATATAAATATAATTGCACTCTAGGCCTTATTGATAAATTATATCCTAAGACTTTCTTGTACATGCAAACCCTTCATAAAATATTTATAGTAATACAAAGTTATGAATGTAGACTGCCACTATGTAAATTACTACATCTTAATCCTTAAGTACCTGGTTTAATCCTTTAAATTATTCATCATATATTTATGAAAACCAATTTCATAAATATATACTTTAGTAACTATTTACTATAAGTAGTTAGGCCTAACATTCTGAATAACAAAACCATTAAACTTATCTCAAGGGAATATTTTGTATCTCTGTTAGGAGACTATGAATTCCATCTTGAGAATATATGTTCCATCAACACTAAATGTGGCTACCCAATATACTGAGGTTTTGACCGTAATTTTAGATCTCACTCCTGATATATCAAAGCAACCAACACTTCATGATCAGGTCCATTATTCTCTTAGGATTAAGAGTTCATGTAAGTAGAAGTCGTAAGATTTATTATTCATTTAGCAGTCGTTAGGAGAATAATAAATCTCACAGCGGTCTAGTTCAATATGTTTTAACTCTTAAAACATATCAACACATCAACTAGAAGTTTTCACTTCCATGATCAAGACAAATCATCTTAGTTGATATGTTATAGTCTTCGCAGATGAAATGTCCAATTTCATCACTGACTACGAACTAAAATTTTGAGTTTACAAAAAACTTGTGATTTATATCTTCTGTGACTTTTCACATAAATCACATACTATGCATCTCATGGACTATATGATAATATCCAAATATTCATGTTACCATCATTTTAGATAAAAATAAAGCAATTTTATTAATCACAATATTAAGTCATACATAATGTCACACTTAATATCATACATAGCATCATACAATAGGATTTAAGGGCACTAATCCTAACACATATAATCCCTCATTCTCCTAAGATATTTGAGTATATGCTTTACTCCCACTAAATTAAGTGATCTTTGATTCAATTGACATTTGCTTACCATGCCCACCACAAAATAGATATTTAGCCTAGTATATAATATAGCATAAAGATTTCCTGTTGATATGGTATAAGGAACCGTCTTAATATGCTCTTCCTTTTATATGTCTTAGGACTAAAGTCTTTTATAAAGGAACTTCAAACTTAAAATGAAAGAATCCTTTCTTGGAGTATTACATGCTATATTTTGCTAGAATCTAATCTATTTAAGCAGTTTGAGATAAACCCAACATCCTAATTTTTGAATTTTAACAAAGTTTAATTCTTAGGATGTGACTAGTCTTTCTCAAGTACTTTATATTAAACTGGACTAGACAACAAAAAACTCCATTGATGACAATAACTCTACATCATTCTAAATGATTAGAATGTCATCAACATACATTAAGAAATTTATTATTTTATATAGCTTTTACACACATAAGGCCTTTTAATACTTGATCAGAATCAAACAACTTGATTGCTTGATCAAAGATGATATTCTATGATCTAGATGCTTGCTTTAATCCATAAATAGATTTAAAGCAACTTGTATATGTTAGGTTCTAAGTACTTATGAACTAATGTATTAGAACTCTAATTTATATTGTTGGCAAACCATGATCAAAACAAGTGTTTAGCTTTATTTTAGACTTGCTCAAAGTATGTTGTTTATGTAAAGTTGGAATCGAGTGTTCTGCAGGATTTACTGTGTAAATCTGCTTGGCTCGATCGATCAAAAGTTGTGCAAATTGTTTTTCTGCAGAATTTTCCAACCCAGCCTAAGCCCATTAAGGATTAAGGTTTCAGATCTACTTCTCCTAGTATATAAAGGAAACCCTAAGCATGTTTTTAAAAGACTTTTAAGAGAAAGAAGAGAGTGCCTCTTTTGTATCTAGGATTTTGTACCCAAAACTCTCTAAGGTCTTTGTTGCTCATATTGCTGTTTGTGTGAATCTCTTGTGAGATCTGAGAGGAGCTTTCCTTCACATAAGTTTAGAATTATCAAGAAGGAGATTTGTTCAAAAGCTTGATGATCATTCAATTGCTGCCATAAGAGTTTAAAGATACACAAGCGGGAGTGCTTGTACTTGCTGGAGAATCCAAGAAAGAAGGAGTCCGTGGTCTCAGAGCTTACACGTGGTCGTGTCAGTAAGTTTCTACTAAAGGGTAGCAATAGGATGTTAGTGGTCTAAGTCGCTATTGCAAAACTTCGATTCTTTCATAATGGATTCAGGTTTACCTTGAGGATAACTAGGCTAAATCCTCCCTAGGTTTTTTACCGATTTGGTTTTTTTGGGCCATCATATCTTTGTGTTCTTCATATTCCGCACTTTACATTGATATGATTATATGATTATGTTAACCTAGATTTGGAATTTGGACTAAGTAATAACTTGGCTTGTTAACTAGGTTAATTCAATTGTTGTTTAAGGGGTCTAAAAACATACAGTATACTAAACACTACTGGTTCTTTACTATGAACAAGTCTAGTTACATCATATAGATGTCTTCCTCAAAATTGCTGCTAAAAGAAGCTTTCTTGATATCCATTGCTATATTTCATTCAAGTGAAATATAATAAATAAGAGAATCTAGATAGAGTCAAACTTTACTATTGGTGAAAAAATCTTTTCATAATTCGAATCATTTCTTTCTAAATAAATCTTTTCACAACTAGTCTTGACTTTGAAGATTTACACTGTGAGGTTGAATTTAATCAACCATCTTGTTGGCTTTATTCCGTGCCAAATTTGCTTGTATTTTAGTATTTAGTAACCCTGTATTTAGTTGGGATTCTTGTAAGGGTAGTGTGTGAAAAGATGTGAAGAAATACTCAAGATTGTGCAAAGATGCAGAGTTTCGTGGCTAGGACTCACGTGTGACTCGCGACTGGGAGCCGCCAACTACAGGCACGTGAGAAGCACACGGGGGAGGTGAAGGGTCACGCCAGCTGTCACACTACAGGACAAAAGTCCCAGGCTGGCCAGGCCGTTAACTCGCGGCTGGAACTCGTGACTAAGACCAATCGCGAGGCCAAGCTGCTAAACCACCCTGTTTGGGAAAAACTGACTCTTCGCATTCCTTTCTCACCCCACTATATATAGACCCTTATACCCACCAAATGTAGAGAGTTTCCAGAGATAATTTTGTGAGAGAAACCCTAGAGAAAAACAAGATTGATTCATTCACAATCTTTACCTTAGAGACTCTTCAAATTCCTCTACTCTCTTCCTCTATATTGTTAAATCCTTGAGAGGTCTTTAGCCAAATCATTTTCTCACCATACACATATCCGTGAGAAGGTTTATTTGGAGCTTTGGGAAGCAGTTAGGAAGGAACCAATATCCATTGGTTTGATGCTATGGTTGATAGCGAAATTCGGTAAGCTAAAAAAGAAATAGGTTTGGCGCAACCTCGTTGGAGTAAGAAGTTTGGAGGGCTTAGGTACATTGGATAGATTAGGCTTGGAGGGTTTTCTGCTGTTCATGTATCCCAACTACATTCTTTAGTGGATTATTTACCACTTGGAGGGCAACGGAGAGGTTTTACGCCGAGGGCTTCGGTTTCCTCTTCGATGACACATCATGTGTTGTCCGTGTGTTTGCATCTTCCTTCCTTTTATCTTAGCCTTATATTTACTGCCGTGGATATGTTTATATTTGACTTAGATCGTTTATCAATTATGTGTTTGGCTTATGTTCATGTTCTGCGCAATAATTGTTTGATAATAAGCTTGAATTGATATTTTGTAATTTGGGGTCTAAACGCTCAAGGGTGTTTCATACCCATATTGAACATTCAATTGGTATCAGAGCGGGTATACTTGTTGTGGTTTAAATACCTAAGTGTGATCCCTGACCCCCTTTGAGATAGATAGGTCTCAATCTCTTAATGTACCACTATTTTTTTATGGTAATAATTATGCATTTTGGAAAGTCCGTATGAGGGCGTTTTTGTGTTCTATTAATGATGCTATGTGGGATGCAGTTGAAGTAGGTTGGACAAGACCGGAGGCTACCAAATCCACTTGGGATAAGGCTGCTCTCGCGGCGGCTAATGCAAATAGCAAAGTCTTGAATGCTATTTTCTGTGATGTCTCTCTAGAAGAATTTTATAGGATTTCACATATCACCATTGCTAAGGAAGCATGGGAAATTCTGGAGACAACTTATGAAGGGACAAAGAAAGTGAAGGACACCAAACTTCAGATATTGACCACTCGCTTTGATGAGCTAAAGATGAGTGAGGATGAGTCTTTTGGTTTGTTCTATAGTAAGTTGAACGAAGTGGTTGTCAGAAAATTCAATTTGGGTGAAAAGACGGAGGACTCAAAAATAGTAAGGAAGATCCTTCGATCACTGCCAGAGAGTTTTCGTGCCAAAGTTACAACCATTGAAGAGAGCAAAGATCTTGACGACATTAAAGTCCAAGAGCTGGTTAGTTCCCTACAGACATATGAATTGTCTCTGCCCACACAGAAGAAGAGTAAATCACTT
Organism: Quercus glauca; assembly: GCA_023736055.1. Classification (NCBI taxonomy): domain Eukaryota; kingdom Viridiplantae; phylum Streptophyta; class Magnoliopsida; order Fagales; family Fagaceae; genus Quercus; species Quercus glauca. The sequence goes on along the minus strand of CM043320.1, from coordinate 23,625,909 downwards.
GCTCTTAAAACAATTGATGAGAGAGGAGTGTCTCATGACTCTACGGATGAGGATGTAGTAGATAAAGATATGGCGTATCTTGTAAAGAACTTCCAGAAATTCTTAAAGCTCAAGAACAATGGAAAATCTGGTGACAAAGGAAAATTTCAGAGCTTCGAAAAGGAGAAGAAAGAGTTCAGAAGAAAAGAGGGTAGAGATTCCTAATCTTCACAAGGAATTACATGATTCGAATGTAATGGACATGGGCACTTCAAAAAAGAATATCCCAATTATTTGAAGTCGAAGAGAAAGGCCTATGCCACTACTTTAACTGCTTCAGACTCATCAAATTCTGACTCTGAGGATAGCTATGAAGGAGAAGGAAATTATTCCACATTTATGGCCATTGAGCATGTTGAGTCCCCGGAGGTCCTGAATCAACTTGTACAAGAACTTGGAGAACACAGCGATGATGAATCCTTAAGGATTGTTGAGGAATCAGATGCTGAAGATGATAAAAATACAGCTAGTCTTCAAGGGAATTACACCTTACTTCTTGAGAGACCGAGCGAGTATACAAGGTTGGCAAAGGCGGCTGTGAAAAAGATGAAGAAAGCTAAGGAGGACTACAAAAGTCTCCTGGCCAAATATAAGGAGGCAAAGTGTGAGATTGAGACACTAAATGGTGAGCTATCCGAAGCTTATACCAAAGTAAGATTTCTTGAGCAAGAGGTGGTGCAAGCACAAGCCAAGATAGAAAGGGTCTCCTCCAAGAAGCTGGAAGATGTTATTTCATCTCAAAAACACTTCTTAGATAAGTTCAGGTTGGGTTATACCGGAGGGAATAGCTCATCTGCTAATGTCACCAAAGAAGTGAAATCTGTAAAGGCCAAAGAAACGATTGTAGAAGAGCCTATTCCTGAGAAAGTTAAGGCTGAACAGAAAAAGAAAGTGGCTAATCAGCGGGTGTTTAATAAGTCCCGTAATCAATCAAAAGCCAGAGTTGAAGCTAGAGGAAGATCTCTTCCAAGACCACAATGAGGCCCCAGAACGAATTATGTTTGTCACTATTGTGGATTGCAAGGACATACCAGACCCAACTGCCAAAAGCTGAGAGCATTGAACAATGCAAGCGCACCTCGATCACAAGGAAGAAGAAATGACAAGAGGTCTTGGGGTGGTGAGCAACCGAGAAGTCAAAATGGTGATCCCGGAATGATGGACGTAATGAAGATGATTGGTGCTTTCACCAATTGCCTAGAAAGCTTCACACGAAGGTTTGAAAGTCCTAACTCTCGTACCCAATCCGTCAAGGATATCACCCCAAACGCACGTGACGTGTGGGTGACGAAGGGTACTCATGCATAAGCATTACAACATGTCCACGCATTAATACTTTCCATATTGTGTGTATATGCTTGATTGTTTGCTTCTTGCAAGTTTGAGTTGAAAATTTTGTTTGTGAGTTTTTGTTTCTAATTTTTTTGTGTTGTTGTTCTGTTTTGATCAACCTTTACTGTTTTTGTGTCAAAAATCTAAAAACACATAAAAAGTTGAAAATCCATAAAGTTTGATCAACTTAGTTGAGTTTTGTCTCAAAGCATGTTTTGCCTTGTACCTTTGTGCTAATGGCTTTATGCATCTATAAGCTTAGCTTGTTTCCTATGCACTCATAACATTGTGAGAGAAATTTTGAAATCTGTGTGACTATTGTAAATAGATCTTCAACCTTGTCATGAATGATTAATGAATGGTCTTGTTGATCTTGAGACATGCATAGACTTAAGCCTATATATCTTCCCACTGTTTATTTTTGTTTTTGTTTAAAAGAGCTCTCTAAATGTAAATCTCCAAATGAAAAGAGATATAGAGCTGCAAAAGCCTGTCGCACATACTAGTATTCGACTAGGAAAAAGGGAAAGCGACCAAAATAAAATGTATGATGCCCAAAAAGCCAAAAGCTAACTCATTAATTGAAATATCAAAAATTTCAGGCATCTATCTCACAATGAGATGTTTTGATTCAAAAAGTGTAAATGATATGATATATATGGAGTCAAATGAAAAGCTTCAAAGAATTGTAATCAAGTTTATGTGGGAGGTCATATATGCATGTTTCTATAATTGAGATAGGTCACATATAATTGAGATAGGTCACATTATCTAGTGCTAATTGTGTATGTCTTGATTGAATTCATCATTGAAGCTTCACATTGGACTAGGGACTATCTCATGTTTGATATCCACACACAACACACAAGTCTATGTTCAATGAATGCCATATTCATTTGTGTGATTGTACTTGATTAAATGTGGTTTTCACATGCTCAATCTTTGTTTGATCAAACACAAAAAGATTTTTGAGTGTTTTAGCTGTTTTTAGAAAGTATTTTATTTTTACAAAAATGTCAAAATTTCAAAAACATTTTTGCCCTGTTTTGGCGATTCAGTCGCGGGTCATTTCAGTCCCATAGTCGCAAGCCAGTCTTAGCGACTTGTTCGCGGGTGGAAGGTCCAATCGCGAAGGTACACAGAAATATTCGCGGCTTATCTCGCGACTCCCTCGCGAGTAGACCTTCCAGTCAAACACTTAGAAAATTTTTCAAAATTTTTTGTTTCAAAGTGTTTCGTGGCTTAACCTGGCGACTTACTCCAGTCGCGAAAAACGCGTATTTTGTGTTTTAAGGTAAGTTTTTCAAAAACTTTTTAGTTTTTCCCTGGTACTTTTATGACTATTCATTGTTTTTCCCATTTCACTCTCTGAAACTCACCGTGTCACTCTTTGAAAAACCTTCATTTCTGCACCATTTTCACTTCAATCTTTAAAAAAATGTATGGGTTTTCTCTCTCTCACTTCAGATTCCCTGATTTTAGAGTTATTTTCTTGTTTCTGTGAGTGATGTTGATGCCATTATGTTTTGAGTAAAAGCATGTTCGTACATGACTTTGTTTCTTTCTGCTGAGTGCTATTTGGTTGGGAGTTGATGTTTTTGAGTTTTTATTGATTATATTAATGATGGTTTATGGAGTTTTGTACTCAATGGCATGTTTCATGGCTATATTGATTTTTGCATATCATGCTCATGGTAGTTTGTCACAATGTCAGCATGTGACTGTGTGGTATTCAGTGTTCACTTGACACTGAGTTGTATCGAACAATCACCATTTCTGCTCACTTGTTCCACACAATACTTCAGTATTGCCTATGATTTATTAATTTTTAAATCTCTTGGATTATTCTGTGATTAAGTGAAATCTCTCGAATTCACATTCTTATCTGATTCTAATCAAGTTGATGTTGGTACCCTGTGGTATTGCATTTGGTTCTTTGCTGTGTGTCTGTTCTTTTGCAGATGACTCGTCGTTCATCTAAAGGCAAAGCCATTGCAACCAATGATCCATCAACCCCAGTTGCTAAAAGGGCACGGCTCTCATCTCAGTCATCTAGAGACTCTACAATTGAGAAATTCAGGACACCTCTTGGCTCAAAGACCTACATAGACATTTTTATAAAGGCTCCTCCCATTGTGGAATGAGTTGTCAAGTTTGTCACCCTGGGGACAACATTTATCCCTAAGATTTTTGAAGAAAGAGACTGGGCTGATCTTTTTCGTAATTTTAAGGATCCAATTGAAGAATTAATTAAGGAATTCTACTCCAATGCCAGATACACAGGGGTAGAGTTGAACTGCTGGGTTCGAGGAAAAGAATTTTCCATTAATGCATACTACATTGCTCAAGTTCTTCGCATCACCAGACCAGAAAATGCAGATCGAACTCCGTATAATGACAGAGTACTTCAAGCACAAGACATTCTTCAAGTTCTTGGGAGTGAACATGAAGTGGGAAGCATAGGATCATCTATAAGCACTTCACTTTTTTCGCCTGAACTGACAACCCTAGAGCTGATCATGTTCTCCAACCTCTACCCATTGTCAAACACTACTTTCATCAGTCTTGGGAGGGCTAAATTCTTGTGTGACCTTATTACTGGTGTTCCAATTGACATATGTGCCCACATATTTCAGATCATTAGGAAAACAACAGCTCGATCAGCAGCACGAATGAATCTTCCATTCTGTAGTCTCATCATGAAGATCATCCTTCGTAAAGGTGTCAATCCTCCATCAGATGGGAAAATTGCGCCTCATCCTCGATCAATATCCTTATACACTCTTCAAGCAAGTAAGAGTCACTCCTCTAAAGCACCTAAGAGTGAACCAGTCACTCCATCTGGCCAAAGTTCAGCTACACCTTTACAATCAACTGGTGCTCCATCTATTCCACCTGGATTTCAAATGCCTAGGCAAAGCCACTTGATTGAAAATGTGGTTGAGTGGATCTCTGAACTACACCGGCTTATCTACACAACTAACAACCAAGTTCAAGTGCGTCTCACGGCCATTGAAATGCAGTTGGATGCTACTCAGCATAAGTTAGAAGAGAGCCTTTAGCTATTCGTGACAAAAAGGGGGAAGGCATATAGTAAGGGGGAGAAGGAGAAGATGCGCATACTGGAAGGGGGAGTTGTGTGTTCAGGATGATATCATACATACTTTTCATAGTTTTTGGATAGACTAACAAACTTATATTTCTTGTTTATATCTATTTGTGTGGATACAGTTCTAATACTTTTGGTTTCTATATATTGATGATGTTATTCAGTTAATTGTGTTTGTTTGGTATATTTGTACCCATGTTGCTTTTGTAAGTTTTTAGGGTTTGTTTCCATGCATTTGTAGGCTTTTATGGTTTGTACCATGCTGTTGCAGCCTTTTTGCTTTGTGGCTTAAGTACTTGTTAATGTTATGCATTTTCTTAAGTACATCACTCTTTTGCCCTTGTAGGATTGTTCCTAGATACATATATGTCTGTATGCGTTGGTTGAGTGTTGGACATGCAAATGATACTTTGCATATAAGTTTATTAGCTTGCATGTCCAGATGTTCATTCCTTGTGTGAATGAGCATTGTGATCACTATTGTATAGTGATTGCCTGTTTTGGTCAAGCCATGGTTTATTACTTTATTCCTTTTTTGCTTGATCGCTTTATGCTTGCTCCATATGCATTTCAAGTTTTCTACATACAATGATATTATTGTGTTGTTGTGTTTCAGGAGATACTTGTTCATATGTTTCAAGAGCTTATCAGAATCTAAAGTTAGGTGTGAGTGAGTTTTTATCAACTATTCCCAACTCACGCTTTAAGTCTAGAGTCTGTTGTAGAGTTTTGTCATAGAATAGCCCTTTGGGGAGATTGTAAGGTTGAATTTAATCAACCATCTTGTTGACTTTATTTCGTGCCAAATTTGCTTGTATTTTAGCATTTAGTAACCCTGTATTTAGGTGGGATTCTTGTAAGGGTAGTGTGTGAGAAGATGTGAAGAAATGCTTAAGATTGTGCAAAGATGCAGAGTTTCATGGCTAGGACTCGCGGGTGACTCGCGACTGGGAGCCGCCAACTGCAGGCACGTGAGAAGCACACGGGGGAGGTGAAGGGTCACGCCAGCTATCGCACTACAGGACAAAAGTCTCAGGCCGGCCAGGCCGTTAACTCGCGACTGGAACTTACAACTCAGACCAGTCGCGAGGCCAAGCCCCCAAGCCGCCCTGTTTAGGAAAAACTGACTCTTCGCATTCCTTTCTCACCCCACTATATCCTTATACCCACCAAATGTAGAGAGCTTCCAGAAAGAATTTTGTGAGAGAAACCCTAAAGAAAAACAAGATTGATTCATCCACAATCTTTACCTTAGAGAGTCTTCAAATTCCTCTACTTTCTTCCTCTCCATTGTTAAATCCTTGAGAGGTCTTTAGCCAAATCCTTTTCTCACCATACACATATCTGTGAGAAGGTTTATTTGGAGCTTTGGGAAGCAGTTAGGAAAAAACCAATATCCATTGGTTTGATACTATGGTTGATAGCAGAATCCGGTAAACTAAAGAAGAAATAGGTTTGACACAACCTCGTTGAAACAAGAAGCTTGGAGGGCTTAGGTACATTGAGTAGATTAGGCTTGGAGGGTCTTCTGCTGTTCATGTATCCCAACTACATTCTTTAGTGGATTATTTACCGCTTGGAGGGCGGCGGAGAGGTTTTATGCCGAGGGCTTCGGTTTCCTCTTCAATAACACATCATGTGTTGTCCGTGTGTTTGCATCTTCCTTCCTTTTGTCTTTGTCTTACATTTACTACTGTGGATGTGATTATATTTGGCTTATATCGTTTATCAATTTTGGGTTTGGCTTATGTTCATGTTTCGCACAATAATTGTTTAATAATAAGCTTGAATTGATATTTTGTAATTTGGAGTCTAAACGTTCAAGGGTGTTTCATACCCATATTGAACATTCATACACCTTCAAATCTATCAATCTCATTTACTTGTAAACCTATTTGAAAACAATAGGCTTAATGCCACTAGGCACCTCTACAAGTTCTAAACTTGAAATAGAATCTAATTCTATTCACATAACCTTGATCCAGTAATCCATATCCATATCATATATTGCCTTTTTATAGGACCGGGGATCAAATTAATATCCTAGTGGAATGACTTCAAAAGTTTATTCCAAAAGTATGAATTTATTTGGTAATTGATAATCCTCCCACTACGATATTGTACCGATGTAATAGTTATTTACAGAATAATGTCTTGTGGTGTATCTAATACAACCATCTTATTTTCCAATGTATTTTATAGTTGTTCTACAACAAATTCTGACATTTTTCTTCTAGAACATTCTGTCTTTAAAAGAGCCATATTCCTCCTTTATGTATGCACTGACTTAAAGAAGTCATTGGAACTTCATTCCTTTACAAAAAGGAGCCCTAGATCATATTATTCTCTAAATAGAATTCATATACTGGGAATATAACAAAATAATGGTTATAAAAGCCCATCTTTCACCAATCTTGAATATCATTTAGATTAATAAGATCTAGACATAAGTGCCAAAACATACAATACCAAAGGATGGAAACTTTCTCTTTAAAAAGTAAAACATGTAAATTTTCATCTAGAAAATAATCATGGACAATGCTTAGCTTTACCAAACCGGAAACACTTTCCTTTTGGTCATACTTTTGAGTTTAATTTCCTTTTGGCAATTATTAGGGCAACTAGCTTATCCAACTGTTTGATATTGTAATTCCTCTTCTTACCACCCTTGCCTTTCGGTTCAGGCTAAGAATTTGAATTAAATCATATTGATCCAAGCCTTAGCTTTTAGGATGTCTTCCGTTGCGTAGAACTCAGTTATCAACTCAGATAATATAAAAACAATTTATTTTCAAAACAAACTGAATTGATCAAATGATTCTAACAAGGACTTGTGGATCATATCCATATGAGATTAACATTTAATCTCTACATCCAAGAATTCCTATTCATTTAAAAATAAAATATTTTTCATAAAATGATATAGAGTTGGAACTCCTTAAGCCTTTCTAAGCACTCAATATAATTCATACCAAACATCTCATTTAGACTTAATATGAAGTCTAAGTCTAGTACTAACTCTTGCGTCTCATGCTGTAACACAATTGAGATAGAAGCCAATGTAACATATTAGCATTTCAGTGGAGACTATGATCACATCATAAGCTATCTTCCATAAATGTATCATGTATAGGAAATTATGACAATGCTAAATCAAAACATATTTATGTACTTCAGCTCTTTTAAGCACTATGTCCAAAATTATTTCTTAGTTAATGTGATTCAATTAAAATAGTAGTTAGAGAACAAAAATTTATGACAAATTTATTTTAAGACTATGAACATAATTACAAGGACATTATAATTTTGCATCCATAACCATATAATATGGAACCCAAAAACCATACTATATTAGGTGCAATAACAATCCAATCCCGCAATTAATATTCCTCAGTGGTGAGGTCATATCAATCACTGTGATTAGGCGAGAACTATTCTCATTATTAATGCTATCATGGTAACTCTTACCAAAACAAAATAATTTGCCACTCTTCCTTTAGCCTCTAAGTAATAATGACATAGCTCCGTTAGGAGGTTAACATTACACTTAGTCTAGTGTACACCATTGCCTAGATTCTATTTGAGTCACCAAGTAACTCCACGGTAGCGTGTTTGTTCTCAATGTAAAAACACACTTCATCCATCATTAAGATGTTTAATCTGTAGTACCATGAATTAAACACCCTCCATAGGGAGCAAGGCATATATGCCAAGGCGAGGTGCCTAATCACACTACTATAAACCGGCAATGGAGGCCGTAAGACTTAACCCTTGAATCTCTCTTCCACTAGAAATTTTAAAACAAGTGGATTGTCTTAAAATCATTGTGATCTAATCACAATTTTAACCCTACACACCAGATGTGTTTAATTGTTTAAATTCAATGTGATCTGACTAAGTCACATCAAATTAGAGTAATGAACATTTGCATAATCACAAAGAAGTTTAATCATGTAATCCTTGAAGTAAATACCCTCCACATGGAATGAAAGGCTTGAAGCCAAGACAAGGTATCTATTCACATTACAATAAACTTCACAAAAGGATTATTTCAAGCACTCCCACTCGTTATTTGGGTTTTTCTTTAAATAATCGTGATCCCATCACAATTAATAACCTTGCACTTGTTGAAGACTCTAATCTCATTAGAATCTGTGATACCCCAATTTGATTGATTGTGTGATGTGTGTGGGTGTATGATGAGTCCCACATCGGGTATTTATTGGGTAAATCTGGGCTTTATTAACAACTACAAGGAGTTTCAATTGTGACTAGTCCTTTTGAGGTATAGTGCAGATGTGGCTAGCGTTTTTCCTTGGGTCGTTACATAATGTGACATTGTGCTCTTATGTAACGACCCAAGGAAAAGCGCTAACCACATCTACACTATACCTCAAAAGGACTAGTCACAATTAAAACTCCTTGTAGTTGTTAATAAAGCCCAGATCTACCCAATAAATACCCGATGTAGGACTCATCACACACCCACACACATCACACAATCAATCAAATTAGGGTATCACAATCTCCCCCACTTAAATCCCTAACTTTCTCGTTAGGGCCCACTTTGTGGGGTAGTGTCTCTAAGCCCACACGGAATTACCGGGCTGGCTCTGATACCATATGTAACGACCCAAGGAAAAGCGCTAGCCATATCTGCGCTATACCTCAAAAGGACTAGTCACAATTAAGGCTCCTTGTAGTTGTTAATAAAGCCCATTTTAGTCACTAACTAAAATGGAAGTTCTAAACTATTTTGGATTCCTTGAACACTAATGAATCAAAAAAATTAGTTATATAGAACTCTATCCTTAACTTATTTGATTAATAATTCTAATCTCATTAGAAACTATATACCTTTTAATTAAGCTTTAATCTCATTAAAACTTCTAATTAAAATAAATTAAGGACTTTCAATCATACAAAAATTCCAATCTCATTAGAATGTCACTTAAAAGAGAAGGTCCAAAACTATTTAAGACTAAGATTTCTATTTAACTAACATCTTTGATCTCATTAGGTATTTTTAGTTAGATAATGATTAATAACTGTCCTTAACTTTTAAGAACTATAAAATCCATCATTTTATATAGAACCATGTGTAATCTCATCACACACAACCTTGCCTTTTATCAAAGTTTAAAACTTAATCAAAAAAGGCAAGTGAAAATTCAAAATTCAGTGCCTTCGATCAATCGAACCTATTTCTTGATCGATCGAAAAATGAAGAAATTCATCAAAAAGCCACTGCCTCATTCGATTGATTCACGATTCCTGTTCAATTGATCAAAAATAATATTCGATCGATCGAAAGGAATTCTCGATCGATCGAGACAATGAAGAATTTCATCATAGAGTTTCTACCTGACTCAATCAATCCTCAATTCCTCTTCAATCAATCGAAAAGTACATTCGATCGATCAAAAGGAATTCTCGATTAATCGAAACTCGCATAACTGAATTTTTCAAAATTTTCCAGCAACCGTTTTTGACAATTTTTACCATTTTCCATCAAAAACACTTTTGATTTTATAAAAGAAGATTTATAGATCAAACATTAAGGTTTTCAAGATCAAGATGAAGAACCCTAATACATTAAGAACACTATAAATCATAAAAACTTAATCTCAAAAATAACATCACGCCTATATTAATATATGTAATCATGAACTGATATCACAACACCAATGGTTTATATACCCGCACATGAATCTAAACATATATTCATTTAATCCAAAGATGTAAAGGCATATGAATGATGTCAAGCACACAATTCCATAAGAAAGGTTCTAGTGCTTCAACTTTTATATGATAAAGCATAACAGTTATATTATATTATATGTCAAGCAACTAATAACTCCGCCTTCCATAGTCATAAAAGTGGAGACTTTGGCGGAAAGACAAGGCCCTTGAACTCGTCCTAGAACTGGGGTTTAATAACATTGTCGTAGAAGGTGATTCTGAGATCTTAATTAACATCCAAAAGAGTGGCAGCAGATCCTTGGCTCATTATGGGCACATTATCTCCAATATCCACTTCCTTGCCTTGCATTTTTCAGCTTTCAATTTTTCTCATATTCGTAGACGTTGTAATAAGGTTGCTTATTCACTAGCAAGAAGAGCAATTCTTTCCCCTTCCTTATCAATCTGGATGGAAGATATACCACCAAATAATATTACTCCTGTATTGTAGACTGATTTGAACAGCGTCCCATAATAATAGGCATTGTCCTTTTTCTAAAAAATATAAATAATAATAATAAGGATAAACTACGTAATTGGTCCCTATCCTATACACTATATTTCAATTTGATCCCTAACCTTTCAATTGTGTCAATTTGGTCCCTAACCTTTTAGTATTGTGTCAATTAAGTCCCTACCGTTATTTTTTGGATGAAAATTTATGATGTGTCTAATGGTCAAAACAAAAAATTAGCTTCCGTTGATGAGACAATAAATTTAAATTTTATTTTGGTCATTTGTCATGTTAGCAATTTTCATCTAAGATATAACATCAGGGACTAAATTAACACGACATTGAAAGGTTAGGGATCAAATTGACACAATTGAAAGGTTAGGGACTAAATTGAAAAATTGTGTAAAAGTTAGGGACCAAATATGTAGTTTACCCTAATAATAATAATAATAATAAAAGAATTGGTAAAAATCTCCTTTTCTTTTTGAGTAGAGAATTGGTAAACATTATTGGAAAAACTGGTTTTATATTTCATACAAAACACACAGCGGAAACAACAATCACGGATCTACTTCATTCATGAGAAATAACATGCAACCTTGAATTCTAGAACAAAGAATAGAAAGCGTACCTTGGTGCGGTGAAATTCAAAACAAAAACTTAAAGAAGTACTTGGGAGCACTTTTAATCTTCACTCCAATTCCACTTAATGTCCAAGAAGTGTGGTCTCTCAATCAGTTTCCAATGAGAGAATAAAAGAGTGTCCAACACCCACATACACCATTTCATCCCTTATGTGATCTTTTTTTTGAAAAACCACTTGAAAGACTTATTAAAATTTTGCATGTTTCTCTCCATATATATATAACTGATTATCTAATTGGACTAGCCTTTTGGGTCATTCCAATTGGGCTCTAATGTGTGGCTTGGAGTGGGACCAAAAGGAACCAATAAGACACTAACTCCAATGGGCCTTGGGTTTTTCTGTCAACTCTTGACAAGTCCAAAGTTACCATTAATTATATTCAATACCACTATAAGAATATAATTGCACTCTAGGCCTTATCTATAAATTATATCCCAAGACTTTATTATACATACAACCCCTTTATTAAAATATTCGTAGTAATACAAAGTCATGAATGAAGACTACCACTTTGAAGATTACTACATCTTAATCGTTGAGTACCCAGTTTAATTCTTTATGTTATTCATTATATATTTATGAAATCCAATTTCATAAATATATACTTTAGTAACTCCTTACTAAAGTGGTTGGGCCCAACACTCTGAATAACCAAACCTATTAAACTTATCTCAAATGAATATTTTATATTTCCGTTAAGAGATTATGAATTTCATCTTGAGAATATATATTCTATCAACACTAAATGTGGCTGCCTAACATACTGAGGTTTTGACTGTAACTTATAGATCTCACTCCTGATATATCAAAGCAACCGACACCTCATGATCAGGTCCATTATTCTCTCAGGATTTAGAGTTGATGTAAATAGAAGTCGTGAGATTTATTATTTATTTGACAGTCGTTAGGAGAATAATAAATCTCACAGCGGTCCAATTCAATATGTCTTAACTCTTAAAACATATCAATATACTAACTAGAAGTCTCCACTTACATGATCAAGACAAATCATCTTAAAACATATCAACATACCAATATGTCTTCGCAGATGAAATGTCCAATTTCATCACCGACTACGAACTAAAATTCTGAGTTTACAAAGAACTTGTGATTTATATCTTCTATGACTTTTCACATAAATCACATACTATGCATCTCATGGACTAAGATAATGTCCAATTAGTTCTTAAATAGATAGTCTCATATAATTAAACAAATTAATTATTTATGACATGCCAATAAATTGGATTTTAGGGCATAAACCCCAACAAACATCTTATTGTTGAATCTTAGAGAAGTTTCTTCTACGTCTAGTTGTTTCAATAGTTTTGTTTTTCTTCCTTATTGTGGATGTAGAAAGCGCAAACAAACTTCAAAGATAACAGATTTTTTGGCACGTTCAATCTATTAATTTTTTTTCCTAAGTGCTTTTCAATATATATATATATATATATATATTGAAATAGTTACAATTTGTTGTTGCTAACCTTGCAATTCGAATATTTTCTCCCTAAATCTCTAAGCACTTTATGCATAGAAAGTTGCCAATATTCTTCTTTATGATCATGCTTTTAGGAGGTGAAATGTTGTAATTGAAAGTTTTTGAATTTGTGGTGTAGTCAAACTAATTAAGGGGTAAAGTGTAATTCACCCTTTAATATATTATGAGCGTAAAATTAATAAATAATAAATTATTATTATTATTTTATTAATTAACTCAAATAATCGAAAAAATTAATAAATTCAAAATTGACCATTCAATTAATTATTCCAAATTGTCTTTGGTCTACATCAAGATGTGATTTAGAATAGGAAAAAGTTTCTTTCTAAACTAATTTGGAGAAAAACTCTCTAAATTTTTCCTATATCTTTTTATTGGATATGAATTTTGAAAATCTAATCGTTAGGTTGCATGTTTTTATTATAACCTTCATGTTTGCAAAATTTTAAGAAGATCAAAGATAACCTATGTCATCAATCAAATAATTAATTTTTAAATTTTTGTGGTATAAAATTATGCATAAAAAAATTAATTTATTGATTGAATAGTAAATATCATTTGATTTAAAAGAAATTTGATAGTTTGGAGAGAAAACTTTCAAACTCATCCTATATATTTTTATTGGGTGTGAATTTTGAAAATCTAACTGTTGGATTGCATATTTTTTATATTTTTAACTTCCAAACTAGTTTGAAGAGAAATTTTCTAAATTTCTTTGATATATTTTCATTGGATGTGAATTTTTAAGATCTAACCATTGGATTGCATAATTTTATTATATCCTCCATTTTTGTAAAATTTCAAAAAGATCAAAGTTAATACCTATGTCATAAATCAAATGTTTAAATTTCAAAATTTTGTAGTATAAAATTATGTATAAAAAGTTAATTTATTGATCGAATAGTAAATAACATCCGGTTTGAACAAAATTTGACATATGTGTTAAGAACATAGAGAACATGCAATTCAACGGTTAGATTTTCAAAATTCATACCGAATAAAAAGATATAGGATGAATTTGAAGGGTTTTTTTCCAACCTAATTTGGATGGAAACCTTTTCCAATGATCCAAATACTTGAAAGAGTGTGCTATTTTTAAGCGTAGAAGTATAATACCTATTTTTTAAATGTGAGAATTGTAACACTTGTTAACGAATTATAGCATCTTTCAATAGGACTTGCAATCCTTCTTTTTAAAACATTTCCCTTTTTTTTAATGTGGGACTTCCGTATTTTTTAATTATTTATAATTTATTATTTGTGAAGTCATCACTCATCACGGTCCAACCTCTAGTTGAATATTTTTTCAACCTTAAAACTTTGAACTTTTGTGTTTTACAATTCTTTTAACGATTTAGTTTTTCAAATACTGTCTAATGCCACTGCGGAGATAACACTTGGAAGACGTCAAGTGATATATTTCTATAATATGTTGAGACACCGCTTAATTGAAAAGTTTAAATGTAAGGGTCGACACTCAATTATATTATATTAATATTTCTCAATTTCTTTACTTTTCTTCTATGTGGAACTTCTACTACCTACACACATATACCCAACAAGTTATCAAAAGACTAAAATTTCAACTAGCTTTATGATACAGTTAGGTTATAGAGATCAAAATTTTTAAAACAAGGGTGAGAGTTTATGAAAGTGGAGGTACGGATGCAACTAGGGCATGTTTGGTACCGTTGTTTAAACAATAGTTTTTGTTATTTAACAATAGTACACGTATTTCTACAACACTTTTTCACCTACACGTATTTCCACAACACTTAAATAATGTTACTAGAAATCTCTTATCGAATGGGCCCTAGAAATTTCATCTTTATGGTCTTATAAAGGTAAGGGCTAAAGTTTGAACATAAAAAATCTTCACTCAAGAATAAGAAATATATGAAGATTCAAAACTAGATTTCTACATGAAATCAAACTAGCACCTATCCAAATCCAATACTAACAAGATATAAACCAAAAAAGACACAAAATAATTGTTTATTATTTTATTTTATTTTATGGGAATTGATACACTTGTGTAATTCAAACTTTCAAAACAAATCTAATCTACATATTTGGATCTCATGTAAATCTGTGCATATATAAAATACAACATTTCGCTAAAAAAAAATTAACGGGAAGCAACTTATAGAGGCATGTCATCACAATCATGAGGATAACACTCATAGAGGCATTTTCATAAACACGTGGCATGATACAATCATCAACAACCAAGGAAGCATACAAATCACTATCCATGGCAAAACACACAAGGGGTCAAGGATCACACTTAGGTATTTAAACTGATAGGCCAAAAATGTATTGACCTCTTGTGATTAAATTAATTGATTAATTAGCCAAGTTATTAATTAATCAAATTAACATGCAAAGCGCGTGGTAGCACAAACAAATCACCAATTAATCTAAGTATGCAGGGGAAAATAAATTGACACGGTGATTTGTTTACAAATGTGGAAAACCAACATGGCAAAAACCCCACAAGGTGATTTTCAGGTCACCACTCCCAAAACTCCACTATTATCATAACAAGCGGTTACAAGTAAAGGAATCCCAATACCTTAGACCAACCTACAGTTGAACCCTTACCCCAATACCCAATTGGACTTGTTCTGTAGTGACAGTTTCTCCTTTTAATGCACGGCTTCCAAGTACATGACTAACCAATTGCACAGATCCCAGTACGCGACTTCAATCACCAACTAGAGAAGTTTGTTGGCTGCAAAATTCTTCAGTTCATCTACACGATGAAGATCAAGAAGATGCTTGGTCACAAAACCCTATGATGCACATACACAGCAACTTCTTCAGAAGAGATGAATTAGGGCGAAACTTTGTTTCCGGTCACAATTTGCCTAAACAGACTTTGCTCAATGCTTATGCAACTTATGAACTCTTTGACGGCCCTTAAAATAATCCTTTTATATGTCTAAGGTTAGGAGAAGAGAATGCCCAAAGACATATTCACAGATCTCAAGAGAACAGATCAGAATTTCTGTTTCTTTCTTAAACTTTGACAGATAGGAGGTGTCGAGCACACGGGCAGAACAGCTTCTTAAACCTTGATAGATGCAGCTGTCGAGCTAGCTGTCGAGATTTAATGAACTTGCACTTCTCAGCTTATTTCTTAGACAGACTTGATGACTTCAACACTTGATCTTGAAACACAGTTTCTTGAAGTATTAAACACACCTAGATCTACCCAATTACAAGTAAAGTGCGTTTCGTCAAAGGATTAACCAATTACATAAAAGAATGACATATGTTCTTAACAAGTGAAACACATATGTCCTAACATAAACCACAATAAGTGTACCCGCTCTGATACCAATTGGATGTTCAATATGTGTGTAAAATACCTATGAACGTTTAGACCCCCAATTTAAAAATTACCAACACTAGCTTATTATCAAACAATATATGTGCGGAATATGAAAATAAGCTAAAACAGAATTGGTAAAACAATCTAAACCATAATTAATCACAACCACAGCAATAATTAAAAGGCAAAGATTAAGGGAAGAGAGATACAAACAAAAAGACAACACAGTGATGTGTTATCGAAGAGGAAACCGAAGTCCTCAACGTAAAACCTCTCCACCACCCTCCAAGCGGTCAATAATCCACTAGAGAATAAAGTTGGGATACATGAATAGCAGAAGACCCTCCAAGCCTAATCTACCCAGTGTACCTAAGCCCTCCAAGCTTCTTGCTCCAATAGGGTTACGCCGAACCTTGTCTTCTCTAGCTTACCGGATCCTGCAATCGCCCATTGCATCAACTAAAATGAATTGGTCCTTTCCTAACTGCTTTCCAAGCACCAAAAAGGCTTTTCACAGATATGGGTATAGTGAGATAAGGATTCGCCTAATGTACCTCTCAAGGATGTAACAATGGAGAGGGTGAGAGTAGAGGAATTTGGAGAATCAAAGGATGAAGATTGTGGATGAGTCAATCTTGTTTTTCTCTAGGGTTTCTCTCTCAAAATTCTCTCTAGAAGCTCTCTACAATTTGTGGGTATAAGGGTATTTATAGTATGGTGTGTATGGAATGCGAAGAGTCAGTTTTGTAACAAATAGAGTGTTTTGGCGACTCGAGCTCACGACTGGAACGAGTCGCGAGCTAACAGCCTGGCCAATTGGAGTTTTTGTCCTATAGTGCAACAGTTGGCGTGACTCTTCAGCTCCCCTACATGCTTCACATGCGTGCCACCTTTGGCGATTCGTCAATCGCAAGCCAGTCGCGAGATCCAGTCGCGAGGCCCTTCTTGGTGCACACTCTTGAGCTTTTCTTCACTCTCTCACACACTACCCTTACATGATTCCCACCTAAATACAGGGTTTCTAAACGCTGAATTACAAGAGAATTTGGCACGGAATAAAGCCAACAAAATGATTGAATAAATCCAACCTTACAAATTTCTTTAACATTTTGTTACAATGTTTCTGTCCGTTTGTGCAGGGTACATCTGCCTTGCTGCAATTTTTCAAGTAAAAGATGTCATGTTATAAATTGTTATCAAACTTCGGTTTTCAAATTAGCTATGTTTTTGTGTCATTAATTGTCTCATACTCCATTATACATTTTTTACTTAATTTGTGATGTCATTTGTATTTTTTGTTTGTGTGGATTGGATGATAATATTTTCATGTTATTTCTAGAATGTTTACTTTTAGGGTGTGTTTGGAATGAAGTGATTGTTGTTGTGGGGGTGATTTTTGGAAGGGGCTAGGGATAGAAAAGAGGTGCTAAGGAGAGCTTGATTTTTTTTTTTTCTTTTTTTGATGAGAGAGAGCCTGATTTTTTGGTAATTAATTTTCACCTTAACCAATTTTCTAGCGTAACTAATACGCGATGATATATTTTTTGTAACCATTAGGTCATTTTTTGGTTTGTTTTACGAGAGGGAAAGCTTATGTGAACTATTGTTATTTTTACCCTTAATACCAACTAAATGTTTTAATTTTGACCTACCTGTTTTGAATTTTGCCCCATTTTGGCTTGTTTTCTGTTGAGTCTTTTAACTATAATTTGTTTTTAATCAAGTTTCGATCAATCTCATCACTAGTTTTAGACTTGTGGAGTTTAGAATTCTTCACTTTGTAAAGTGAAGTTGTTTTGGTGGATTTTAGGGTGTATATTGGAAGGACTACCTTGAAAACAAATGAAATTTAATAGATTGAAGGACTAATAACTTGGAAACAAATGAAGTTAAAAGATTTGAAGAAGAAATTGAAGTTAAAAGATTGAAAAGGAAAAAATTGCTTATATAAACTGTTTCATTTGTAATCTATTTTTTTAATCTTTTATGAACATGTTAAGTTAGGGTACATAAAAAGCGCATAAAGATTGGAAAGAGACTACCTTGAAAACTAATGGAGGTGAAAACATTGGAAGAAGAAATGGAAATTAAAAGATGGGAATGGAAAAAATGGAACTTAAATGCTAGGTTATGTAAAAAAGTGTTTCATTTGTAAATTAATATATATGTTTTGTTTTATGAACAATTTGGGAGTCTTATGAACGTGGTACATAAAAAGCGCATAAAGCTTGATGCTAAAGAATCACACCCAATAATGATTGTAGAAAAAGCATTAAAGAGTTTTTTTGGGTAACCTACACAATAGTCCCAAAGGTTTTTTCTGCAATTGCAATACACCCAATACCTTTAGTATTGCAGTACCTGTTTTCTGAAATTGGAGAGTAATGGAAATAATAGAGGTTTTTATTTCTTTTTTTTTTTTTTTTTTTTTTTGAGAAGGGAAAATAATAGAGGTTGATTCTTGACTTTTCAATAAAGATAGAGCTTCAAGTTTTAAATCAGATTAGTCATGGATTAAAATACTTGAAATCAAAATGGATTTAGAATAACTAGTGAGAACCATGCATAGAACCTTGGAGTTTGATATATATGTGTATATATATATATATATATATATAATGTAATAAGATTTTATTCTGCAAAGACTTTGGTATAATTTTATGATTTTCTTTTATTCTATATTTTCTAGTGTTAATATTTGTGAATTTTTTAGTTTGAATTATATTAGGTGGCTTGTTTTTAAAACTTGTTGATATCAAAAAAATCACAACAAGAAGCCCAACTCAGGAAACTAGACCATGGGCCTTATATGAAAACAAATGACCAATTATTCTATAAAGACACTCTTGTAAAAAAAGGTAGAATAACCATGAAAAAAGGGGTAAAAGCCTATTAGAAAATAAAGAGAGAAAATGGACTTGAATAACTAATAAGGTGCAAATGACCCAAGAAAATGGTCATCAAAAAGGGTCCTTGGAAAGTCTAGCAAAAATTGGGCAAGCCCAAAGGAGCCCACTAAGGAGCCAACCACCAGGATCGAGTTCTTTAGTAAGAGAAGAATGAAAGAGATGCACTATGCTCCAAAAGGTATTGAAACTTTGGAATTGAAATTGACTAATCTATAGGAAAAGATTCGAGAGACCTCGGTCAGAGGGAGAAAGCAAAAGAAGAAAGAAGGTTGGGAGGCTTTCGGAGTTCACCCATCTCCAAAAAAAAAAAAAAACATTTATACTACTTTCAAGAAAAAAAGCCAATAAGAGAAGTTGTTATCAGCCTAAGAAACCTTTGAAATGTCCCTTTCTCAACCTTGAAGAATGGGTAATTTCTTTGTTGAACTCAAATGGCATTTGATTTACAACTTTCTATGAAGAGAAAATAATTAAAATACTTTTGGATATGGGTTCCTAGAAAAACAAAACAAGAGTGGAAAGAGGAAAAAAAAAGGCCCACAAGGCTCCTTCAAATTCATGGCAGGAAGCCATGGTTGATCCAGCGGACTACACCGTTTCAAAGAATCAAACCATACCCACTATAAAAGAACATCAAAGCGAACAGATAGATGAGGAAAAACACTGAGCATTTAAGATCTGCACAGTATCAGGAAAAATAAACAAGAAACACTAGCCTAGGTCGAGGACTTTGGGAAAAAATATTGTGTGAATAGAAATTTCAACTTGTAGAAATACTTAGGAGCTCCACACTGATTTAAGGTCCAAGATCTCACAAGTTTTGTAGAGTCTCAAGGACCTACTTAAGTCTACAAAGTTTGTGGACTTTTTATCTAGACTTTCTACGAAAAAGAAGCATTGTAGAAAGGAAAACCTATACTTATAGAACTTGTATTTTTGAAAACCACATTGATCTAGGCTTCCAAGTCTCACAAGTCTTATGGATCCTAAAGGGTTTATTGAAGTATGTGGAACTTGGGATTTAAAGGTCTTGTGGTTCTAGGAACCAATATTTTAGGTTTCACAAATAAATAATAAAATCCATTAAACTTTTTTTTTTCTCTAACTCTTTTAGTTCCTTCATATACATATAATTATTTTTCCCTCTTGGATTTTTGGACTTTTGTTTGTGCATAGGTTGGTTCTGAGAAACGGATTTATCCTCCGCGGTGGAACCAAACCTAGCTCATCCATAAGTCTATTATGGCCTTGAATAGCCCAAGCCTTAAAACTAGAGCATAGGCCTGACTAATGACAAAAAATCGGCCTTCAACATTTGGCAACTCCGCTAGGGAAGAAGGTAATTATCTTCCTTGCAGGCATGCCTCCAAGTCCAAGAGCCAAGAAAAAGGCATTACAATACAATGCCATACCATGTTGAAGTTAAGCAAGCAAACTTGGGGGCTAGCGATTCTTTTTGTGTATGTGCAAATCATGAAGAGGAAGGAAAGTCCCTCCATGCAACATTCAATATCAGTACTCAAGAAGTAGAATGAAAGTTCCTCCACAAAGTAATAGAATCCAATAAGTAAATTGCGATTTCATCCAAATAAAGTGCCACTGCAGAACTCAATATGGAATTCTGGGGGAACTTCCCAAGTGCAGCGGAATATCCTAACAGCCCCACGGTAGAGCACTACTATAAAAATAGCCCTCAATGAAACACGAGATAAGTTCTATGAATTATTATTTTCTCCATTTTATTTTGTAAACATAATGAATCATTGCCTACTTTAATTTTTTTTTATTTTAAATGAATATGTGATTCTATAATATCCAAACTCTCATGATATTGTTCTATTGCTTAAAAAAAAGTAAGCATATCAAAGAAACTTGATGAAATGAAAAATGAACAAACCACATAGCAAAGCAATTGCCTCATGTCATGGGCTAAGGAATTTTGTAGTAATTTAGTAGTAACACCATATGGTGCAAGTCAGCAAAGGTGGAGTTGTTTGACAATTCCACCAAAAAGCGAAGTAGTTCCTTGAAAGCAACAAATGTGGAATAGTTCCCCAGTTCCAGCAAAGTGGAGTAGTTCCTCGAAAACAACAAAGGTGGAGTAGTTTCACGGTCCCAGCAAAAATGAAGTAGCTCCTCGAAAGCAGCAAAGGTGGAATAGTTCCATAATTCCAGCAAAATGGAGTAATTCCTCGAAAACAATAAAGGTGGAATAGTTCCACAGTTCTAGCAAAAGATGGAGTAGTTCCTCGAAAAAAAGCAAAGGTGGAGTAGTTCCCTAGTTCCAACAAAGTGGAGTAGTTCCTTAGAAACAATAGAAGGTGGAGTAATTCCCCGATAGCAACACAACATGATTCAACATCGAACTCTAAAAGGCAAAGCGCAAGTTCACCTGTAAGGCATTCAATAGCAAAGTTCCTCTACGGCATATTCAACAAAAAATTCAATTCTAGGATGCAAAAATACAAGTTCCTTTGCAAAGTGTTCATAGAATTCAGTATTGAGTTCTGAAACCTTCTAAAATGCAACAAGAGGTCCAACATATTCTTGAGTTCTTGGCAAGGAGCCGGAAAAGGAAACATGGCAAAAGCTAATGAGGGAGTCACACTCAAGCACACCTTCAACATAGTGCAAAAACAAAATCTGTGTAACAACATGCTTGTAGCCTAATAGTCTTAAAAACAAAAAGTTATGCAAGCCTAGATGAACTAGAAATAGCAAGTCAAGGAAGATTGAAGAATTCAACTCAAAAGGGCACAACATCGCAGAACCGAAAAAGACCCCTCACATTAGAATCAAGTTCCTTCAAAGTTGTTATCGTGTGCTCATGATAGAACAAAGCTAAAACATACCTACAAAGCAATTCTTTTCCAAATCCCATGAAAACGAAGAATTTCTGCCTATGGGTCAATGGCATCCAAGTCTTTCAACCAAGGAACGCATGAACCATAAGGCAGAGGTGGTTCGAGCATGACATCAAATTCATTCAACACCTGCCTCATGTTCTGGGGTTGAAACTTATTATGTGGTGGACCTTGAAGATCTTTTGAAGAAAGTCAATAGTAACACTACATTGCAAATTAGTAGCAACATCTACATTATGAAAGCTCAACAACTATGTAGTGCATCCACCATTTGTTGCAAATCATCAATTGGGTTCACCACTTGCAAGGTCCTTGTAGAAGGAACCTGACTTAAAGAAAGTACCATGAAACAACAATCTTGACGGAACCCTTTTTCCAGCCACCGGTCCACCCGCAGGAGAAACCTCAGATGACCAAAAAAAAAGAGTGTGCCATCAAAGAAGGATGGATGCAAAGTTTTTCTATGTAAAAAATTTTTCTATGTAAAGTTTTTTCACAACCACAAGAAGATTATGAAGGATTGAAAAGGAGTCTTAATTTTTATCAATTCATTAAAGAAGGAAACAAATCCCTAACCTTTTGAAGAAAAGAAAATAAATCAGTTTAGTAAACACATTAAAAAATTGGGGCTACAGAGAAACTTTCTGGAAACTAAAGAGTTCAATGACCCCGAATGGACCGAGAACCAATGAACCAGCACATGGAAAGAAAATCCATTGGGAGGATTATTGCTTTGAAAATGAGATAAGGGCAAGAAGATTTAGAGAATCCAAAAACCAGCGTACAAAAAAAGTGAAAATATATAAGAAATTAAGAATGGCCTTCTAAAGAACTGGCCTTTGAATGGTGCAGAAAATACCTTTAAATGATGAAGATATCATGAAAGATTAAGAATGGTCTCCCAAGAAGCTAGCATTTTAATGGGGTTGAAAATCCCTTTGAATTAGAAAAAAAAAATTACAAAGGGGATTAAGAATGGTCTTCTAAGGACTTAGCATTTGAATGAGGTAGAAAATTCCTTTGAATGATGAAGATATCTGGGGAGATTAAAAATGGTAGCTTTTGAATGGACCAGAAAATCCCTTTGAATGGGGAGAAAATATCAAGGACATTAAGAATGGTCTCCCGAGGAACTTACCTTTGAAAAAGGTAGTGAATAGGCACAAGAATGACCAGGAGATTAGAATGGTCTCCCATGGAACTTACCTTCAAATTAATTAGGTCTAAGGATGACAAATCCCTTTGAATGGCTGGAAGTGTAATCAAAGAGACTACAAATGGTCACCCATAAAAATAAAAAATAAAATAAAAACCCACAAATGGCTCATGCAGAAAGGCACTAAAAGTGAATCAATAAATAAGAAATTAGTGGTCTGGGAGAACCGTGCTCCTTTCACCAAAGCCAATAAAAGAAGTCACCACATTCTTCCAGAAACTATTCTAGATTGATGGTATAAAAGCCATCTCTCAAGGAACTAGGCATCTCCACCACAAGACTCGTGTGAGACAAATACACAAGGCCACGGGATCTCAAGAATAGGCTAAGTCCCACCACATCTCTCATGTTAGGAGGAACGTCCTGATCAAATCCAAAATACTAATGAACCCGGTAAGAAACAGCCAAGTGACCTTCTTGTCACTTCTCCCTCATTAAGTTTAATATATTTCCCTTTTGTATGATATCTTAACTAGAAAAGAATTCATGACCTCTTATTCTGTGGAACCATTAGAATGAATGCATGCTCATAGGATAGAGCAAGATTTTTCTCTAGAACAATAGATGCTACCCTTAATATTTTCAAAATTAGCTAGAAAATTATATACATTCTCTCAAAAGAAATAGTAATTTGTTCATATATAACATAAAGAGTTTTGAAAATGCAAAAAGAATGAATATAAAAAATAATAATAATAATAATAATAATAAAAAGGAAGAAAAGAATATGAGTGAACCAATCTCTCGCACATGCAGTTGTAACCAACCCATGTGCTTGGGGGGCTAATGTTGATACCCAAAAAATCACAACAACAAGGTCAACTCGAGGAAGTAGACCATGGGCCTTATGTAAATACAAATGACCCATTGTTCTATAAAGACACTCTTGTAAAAAAGGCTAATGAACCATGAAGAATGGCGTAAAAGCCTATTAGTAAATAAATAGAGAAAATGACCTTAAATAACTAATAAGGTGCAGATGACCCAAGAAAATGATCATTGAAAAGGGTCCTTGGAAAGTCTAGCAAAAATTGGGCAAGCCCAAAGGAGCCCATCAAGGAACCAACCACCTTGATGGAGTTCCTTGGTAAGAGAAGAATGAAGGAGATGCACTGTGCTCCAAAAGGTATTGAAACTCTGGAATTGAAATTGACTAATCTATAGGAAAAGATTCAAGGGACCTCGTTTCGAAGAATCGAACCATACCCACTATAAAAGAACATCAAAGCGAAGAGAAAGAGGAGGAAATACAATGAGCATCTAAGATCTACACAGTATCAGGAAAAATAAGCACGAAACACCAACCCAGGTCGAGGACCTTGGGAAGAAATATTGTGTGAATTGAAATTTCAACTTGTAGAAATACTTGGGAGCTCCACACTGATCTAAGGACCCAGATCTCACAAGTCTTGTAGAGTCTCAAGGACCTACTTAAGTCTGTGAAATTTGGGATTTATAGTCTTTGTGGACTTTTTCCCTAGACTCTCTAAGTAAAAGGAAGCATTGTAGAAAGGAAAATTTATACTTACAGAATTTGTACTTTTGAAAACCACATTGATCTAAGCTTCCAAGTCTCACAAGTCTTATGAATCCTAAAGGGTTTATTAAAGTCTATGGAACTTGGGATTTAAAGGTCTTGTGGTTCTAAGAACCAATATTTTGGGGTTCACAAATAAATAATAAAATCTACTAAACTATTCTTTTCTTTTCTTTTTCCTCTTTAACTCTTTTAGTTCCTTTATATACATATATGTATTTTTTTCCCTCTTGGATTTTTGGATTGGTGTTTGCGCACAAGTTGGTTCTGAGAAACAAATTTATCCTCCGCAATGGAACCAAACCTAGCTCACCCATAACTCTACTATGTCCTTGAAAAGCCCAAGCCTTAAAACTAGAGCATGGGCCTGACTAACGACAAAAAATCGGCCTTTAACAAGACTTAATTTTAGTTAGCAATTTAAGCATGCCTATTTTTATCAATTTTCATATTTATTTCATAACTTTTCAAACTTATTTTTATATTTATTTAATCATGCAGTTCAATCGATGATCTACTGGTTAAACTAGTGACCTAATAATTCAACACTTAGACTTGATTAACATTTGGTCTGGGTTAATAACTATGGCATTGTGTTTAAAAAAAAAAAAAACCCTTTTGTTGTAACTTTTATGTTAAATGTGAGAAAAGGCTAAAAGTTAGTTAGAAAAAAAAAATAAAACTTAATTTATTTGCAAAAAAAAAAAAAATGAAACACAAATTTTTTTGCCCTTACTCAAATGGACACTATGAAATAAGAATGATTTGCAAAAGCGGTGAAGGTAGAGGAAGTCAAATATTATGTCAAATTGTAGGGGTGTGTGGGAGTTGGATTGGGTGGGTTGATGGAAATTTTTTTAAACAATCTACTGTCGGCATGTTGGAAAATTTCCAAACCTCTACCAACCCACCAATTTAGTAAATTTACAAAAATGGCAGCTCGGTTGAAAATTTAGACAGTTTCAACTCGGCAAATTAGGCTGGTATACTAAATTTTAATTGTGTTGTATACTAAATTTCAAAATTTATTTTACCATTTATGAATAAATTTTAAAAGTATTTCCTTTAAACCTATAAACCATTGAAGGACTTGTAACAAAAATATAAAGCATTAAAGAAAATTATGGGAAGTATTGACTTTCTCATAGATCAAAGTATACACGTCTTATGTTATGAGTATTTTTTAACTTTTTCTATTAAAAAAAAAAAAATTAGCATATCCATTTCATTATGTATGTTTATGAATATGTTGGAAAATTATCACATTTAGTTGTACGTAAATAATTGAGTTAACAAAATAAAAACTTAAATTTAAATCTTATAGACTAAAAAGATATGAATATGTATAGGCAGGTTGGGTCGGTTCTTGGCAATTTAAAAAAACTCAACCTATCACTTTAATAGTTGAACCTGTCCAACTTACTCGGAAATAATTATTATATCAATGTGGGAAGGAGCAAGTTAGGCAGATTGATATGGTTGTTGCACAAGCCTATGTCAAAGGAGCTACCAAAACTCTTTAGAAGTTTAAAGATTAAATATATATATATATATATATTAAAGAGGAAAAAAAAGGAACCTAAAGGCCTAAATTGGTTAACAGGTTAAAATTAGAGTGTTGAGATTATACTTTAGTCTTCTATATATAAATTAAAATTTTCTCTTGATGTTTAAAATCTATCTGTTAACGTGTATAGTGTTGTGGGCTTTAAGCCCGGTTAGATTACTTGTATAGCACACAGTCTTGTACTACACTCTTGCTTGTACCACACACATATTTACTTGTACTGCACACATATGCCTCCTATATAAAGGTATCCATGTATATTCTTTTATGGTGAAATACAATATACAAATTATTCAGTATTTCTAACATGATATCAGAGTCATTGCTCTAACTTTCTTGTGTTCTGCAGTCTTGTCTTTGTCGGTAATTTCCGCTGCCTCAACTTCTCTGGTCAGTAAACCTCTTTAGTGCCTCTCCAGATTGCCTCGCCGCCGTCAAAGGTCTCAGTGTTGAATCTCCGCCACCAGAAGCTCAATCTTCACTGCCAAGACTACTGCCTTAGTCGGATCTGTTGTTCTTGACCTCTGACTAAGACACAAATCATATCAGCATGTAGGCCGTCAAACGATCTACTCAGCCACGCCAAACCGGTCATCATCCAACGGACCACACACCCTCACGCGCCAGTAACAGTTTCGGTGAGCTCAGCCACGCGCTTCACGCGCCGCCCTACGCCTTCAGGCGCCTTCACGTGCCCTCACGCGCCTGCTGACATCATTGCTGACGTCATACTGCCACGTCAACCCTAGTTACGTCATCCGCTGACGTCATCTCTGCCACGTCACGCTGACGTCATCATATCGCGTCATCGCTGACGTCATCTCCAGCTTGTCTTTGACCTCAAGCAGTTGACTTTTTCAAGCATTGACTTTGAGTTCTGGAGAGTTGACTTTTTCAATCCAGGTGCTCCTTACCCAATTTTTTGCGTAGATTTCATTTTTGCAGTCCATTTTTGCATATTTTACTTCTAAATGAAGAATAAGGACAAGTCTTCTTTCTTTTGCAACAATCTTCGCCGACAATCCAACAAACGTTTTTGCAATTTTTGCATACGTTTTTGCAATTTCTGCAAACATTTTGGCCATAATATTGAGGCTTGCTATTAACGCAACAAATTAGCTGGTTCCATTTCTACTGCTACAGTTGCTGACACTGAGAGTGTCCAACCCATGGCTCCTATCTCTGCACAATCTCAGTCTTCTGGATCCACTTTCTCCATTTCCAGAGATGACCTTATAAATATCATTGTCAATGTCATTCGTATGGTTGGTAATGCATCTTATTCCTCTTCTCTCTTGGTTTTATCTGGTATGTCTCCTACCTCTTGGCTTATGGATTCTGCTTGTTGCAATCACATGACACCTCACTCGTCCTTATTTTCTGACCTTAAACCTGCATCACACCCTCTTAATATTCGCACAGCAAATGGTTCCACAATGTCTAGTCATAATATAGGTTCAGTTTCAACCTCCAACCTCTCAGTTCTTGAAGTCTTTAATGTTCTGTTGACACCCCATTTTGCAACCTGCATTTAACCTCACATGGAGGGTAAAAGGGTAATTTTGACTTGAAAATATGCATCTTGATTCTGGTCATTAGATTCCTAATCTCATTTCATCAAAATGATCTTGATGTTGTAACGATCAAATCGACTGGTCATAATCCCTAATCAGACCATCAGATTGAAAGTTATCATCAAATCAAGTTTTAATGGCCGAGATGCACTATCACAAATTAAGTCTGACTATATGTGATTATGAACAATTGATTCCAATTGGTTATAATTCTAATCAATTTGAGATCAATGATGTGTCATAATTTGATTGGTTGAGACTACATTTTATGGTGAGGTTGCATACACTTAATTAATTAGATAGTTAAACATTAATTATTTAATGAGTAATTTGTGCAATTATCTTTTAATTAGAGTAAATTTGGAACTAATTAAGTCTGAAATGGGAGTGATTGGAGCCATTTAATGTTAATTGGGAGCTAATTTGGGACCTATTAATGTTAATTGTGCTGAAACAATTTTCTAACAAATGACCTCTGCTCACTATTTCATCGATATCTCTCAGAATATTTTGAATCTGTGAATGAGGTTAATTTTCCCAGAAACTAGACATCTGGGGCTTCAATTTGAGCACAAGAACGAGGCAATTCCGATTAAAATTGAGTTAGATATGATTTTTTGAAGTTGGCTCTACAAGCTGTTACAGCAGCTACGGGAAAACCGAATTTTAACTTGTTCCTCACTCCTACCAATCTTTCCATTTAATGCACCAGATTTTCCCTAAGGCTAAAATGAGGTCTAGGTTCATGATTCTTTGTCAACCCTCATTAAATGGCCTTCCATTCATATTTCCTCCACCACTACTATATAAACCCCTCTTTACTTCATTCCAAGACACACCAAAAACCCCCCTCTCTTCTCCTCTCTTGAGTTCTAGTGAAGTAGAGTAGTCTTGTCATATCTTGGTCTTCCTGAGACTCAAGGTATTGAGTGAGACTCACTCTTCCTCTCCTAGTTCTTCTTTCCTCCTCCCTTAGGACCTCTACCAAGAGTCTCCTCTTCCACCATATGGATCTTGCATGAAGGTAGAATCTCTTTTTCTAACTAGTTTTTGTGTTGCCATGATGAGAATTTAGGATTAAAGCATGATAGTAATCACTTAAATTCCCTTGAATATGTTTGAATGTTCTTAATTGTTCTTATATGTTCTTCACATGTTCTTAATTGTTCATCACATGTTCATGCATATCACTAGATTTAATCTTAAATCTACATAAAAAATATGAAAAACATGTTTGTCTAACAATTCTTTCAAATCTTTGAATCTAGGTTATCACCATCCACACACATTCACTAGAATTTATTTTTCAATCCAAATGTAACACTCAATAAATTGAATTAGGGTTTATCACATGCATACACATCAAATTCAACATGCAAATTGATTGACATATTGGATGATATGATATGAATGTTGGCCACCATAGTCTAGAAGACCGGTTTCACCGGGCAAGGTGGGTGCCTAACACCTTCCCACTTTGTAACATAGCCTCCGAACTTAGATCAAGGGTTAGTAGATCAAGTGCTTATCCATGTAATTTTTTATTTTTAGATTGTAACTAGGAAAGAAAGCCATGTACTTTATCTTAGATTGTATCTAGGATCAAAGCCATGTAATTTTCCTATGATCAATGTAAATTTCAAATTAATAAAATGATGAATTTTTTTAATTATGGTTTTCTTATTTTTCCAATAATTAAATAAGTGGCGACTCCATTGTAAAACCCTTAATCTAAAAGGGAAAATATAACTAGTCGAACCTCTATTTTGAGAGGCAATAACACGACTCCACCCATTCACGTGGGTTTGGCCCAACATTCCTATAAAAAAGGGGGCGGGGGGCGCGGTCTCTCACATGTTCCTGACTTTCTTATAATTTATTTTCTGTGGGACAATTAGCTAAGTTGGGTTATCGCATTATCTTTGATTATTCTGGGTGTATTGTGCAGGATCCGAGGACGGGACAGGAACTTGGGACCGGTCCTAGAGTTTGGCGTATGTTTCCCGTGGACAATCTTCGTCTTCCACTTGTTGCTCCTGTTTCTATTGCTGCAGCTACTACAGTTTCTTCAATTCCTTCCTTTGCACTTTGGCATGCTCGACTTGGTCATGCAACTTCCTCTCGGGTACAAAAATTGACTTCTAGAGGTTTGTTAGGTTCAGTGTCTACAGAAAATTTTGATTATGTTTCATGTCAATTAGGAAAACAACCAGTTTTACCTTTCAATACTAGTGAATCAATATCCACTGATATGTTTGACCTTGTTCATTCTGATGTTTAGGGGCCTTCCTCTGTCTCTAATATTGGTGGGTCTCAATATTTTGTTGTCTTTGTTAATGATTACTCTCGCTATAGCTGGATTTTTAATATGAAACATCATTCTGAATTATTGGAAGTATATTCTAATTTTGCAAAAATGGTTGAAACTCATTTTTCCAAATGCATCAAAAATTTTCGATCTAATAATGCTCTTGAATACACTCAATATACTTTCCAAGCTGTTTTGCATTCCTATGGCACTGTTCATCAACTAACTTGTCCAGGTATCTCTCAGCAAAATGGTAGAGCCGAACGAAAACTTCGTCATATTCTTGACATTGTTCGTACTCTCCTTCTCTCTGCCAAAGTTCCTGCTTCTTTTTGGGGTAAAACTACTCTTCATGCTATTCATACTATTAATCACATTCCGAGTCCTGTTATCCAAAATCAAACTCCATATGAGCGCCTTTTTGGGTCACCTCCAGACTATCACCATCTTCGCTCCTTTGGTTCTGCTTGTTTCATTCTTCTTCAGCCACATGAACATAACAAACTTGAGCCTCGGTCAAGACTTTGTTGTTTTCTTGGCTATGGCGAAACTTAA
This sequence comes from Quercus glauca, assembly GCA_023736055.1. Lineage (NCBI taxonomy): Eukaryota > Viridiplantae > Streptophyta > Magnoliopsida > Fagales > Fagaceae > Quercus > Quercus glauca. The sequence goes on along the minus strand of CM043320.1, from coordinate 23,595,219 downwards.
AAGGGGTATCGATGTTATGATCCTATCTCTCATCGTCTTCGTATCTTCCACGATGTTGTCTTTTGGGAACATCGCCTCTTTGTCGAGCTCTCTCACTTCTGTGCCTCCCTATCTTCTTCCTCTGTCTTAGATCTTTTTTCAAATGAAGCACATATTCCTCCTATAGCTGCTCCTGATCTTCCTATAGTTACTCCAGATTCCCCTATAGACTTCTCTGTCTCTGTCCAACCACCAGATATCACTGATCCCTTTCCTAGTTCACCCTTTAATGAACAGGTGGAAGATGAACAGGTCGAAGACGAGCAACCCAACCCTAACCCTGAGCTTGGGTCCTTTGCTCCTGTTCTGCCTGAAGATCTTGCACAAGACATTCCACATCGTCACTCAACTCGGGTAAGATCTATTCCTGCACATTTACTTGACTATCATTGTTACACGGCCCTTGCTACATTACACGAGCCTCACACCTAACATGAGGCTTCCACTGACCCTTTATGGCAAATTGTAATGAAAGAGGAACTTAATACATTATCTAAACACCATACTTGGGATTTGGTGACATTCCCCCCTAAGAAATCTATGGTTGGTTGTAAGTGGATCTACAAGATTAAAACTCGCTCTGATGGGTCCATTGAGCGCTACAAAACTCGTCTAGTTGCAAAAGGTTTTACGCAGGAGTATGGGATTGATTATGAGGAGACCTTTGCTCCGGTTACTCGTATCTCATCTGTTCGTGCCCTCTTAGCTGTTGCTGCTGCCAGTAAATAGGATCTTTTTCATATGGATGTCAAAAATGCATTCCTTAATGGGGATTTAAGTGAAGAAGTTTATATGAAACCTCCTCCTGGTCTCTCTGTTGACGCAAACAAGGTTTGTCACCTTCGACGTGCACTTTATGGCCTTAAACAAGCTCCACGAGCTTGGTTTGCCAAATTCAGCTCTACCATCTCTCGCTTGGGTTACATGGCCAGTCATTATGATTCTGTCTTATTTCTTCGTCGCACTGACAAAGGCACTATTTTACTTCTCCTGTATGTGGATGATATGATCATAATTGGTGATGACCTCAGTGGCATTCAAGAACTCGAGGATTTTCTCAGTCAGCAATTTGAGATGAAAGATCTTGGACATCTCAATTAATTCTTGGGTCTGGAATCACTCATTCTACAGATGGACTTTATATTACTTAAGCCAAGTATGCTTCGGAACTCTTGTCTCGAGCTGGACTCACTGATAGCAAGACTGTTGACACTCCAGTTGAACTTAATGCGCATCTAACACCCTTAGGGGGGAAACCATTGTCTAATCCCTCTCTTTATAGACGATTGGTTGGCAGCTTAGTTTATCTCACAGTTACTCGTCCAGACATTTCCTATGCTGTTCATCAGGTGAGCCAGTATCTGTCTGCTCCACGATCGACTCACTATGCTGCTGTTCTACGCATTCTTCGATACTTAAAAGGCACTCTCTTCCATGGCCTTTTCTACTCAGCTCCGTCTCCTCTTGTACTCCATGCATTCTCTGATGCTGATTGGGCAGGAGATCCCACTGATTGCAAGTCCACTACGGGTTGTTGCTTTCTCCTTGGTTCTTCTTTGATTTCTTGGCGAAGTAAGAAACAAACTCATGTGGCCCGCTCTAGTACTTGTTGGGAAATTTAGACCCCAGTTGATAGAATTAACAAGTTTTAAATCCAAGTTTTTAATTAGATTTATTATGAATAAAACTTGTTAAAACAAACAAACATCAATATCATGTCAATAATGAATGCAGCAGAAAAGTAAATAAGACAAGATATGATGACCCAAGAAAACCAATGAAACCAACTAGTTTCACAGTAAAAAAATCTAGGGGGAAACCTTCCCGAAAAGCAATCCACTATAGAAAAGAGAAGTTTCAGATCTAGTACAAAACCTTTGTCCCTAGACTCTATAATCCCCGTAGATGAACTCACAGCAGAAACCTTCTACCGCTTCAGAACCTCTGAACTCTTCAATATATGAACGCCACCCTTTTTATTGCACGAATCCCAATACGTGACTAACCAATTGCGCAGATCCCAATACGCGACTTCAATCACCAACTAGAAGAAGATGTTGGCTACAAAGTTCTTCACTTCATCAAGAATAAAGATCAAGAAGCACTTGGTTACAAAACCCTAAGGCGCAAAGACGCAGTAGCTTCCTTTAGAGAGAATAAGGCATCGGTCACCTTTTGAATATGTTCTCCTTGTATTTTTTCATTCTCTAATGTGACGGCCTCTAAAATAAGCCTTATATAGGTCTAGGGTTGTGAGAAAAGAAACCCTACACAAATACAAAAGCCTGGCCCAAAAATCAGATCTGAAAATCTAAATTCCCGTAACCTCGATAGATACCTCGATCGATCGGGAGGTGTCGAGCTTTAATCCTCGATAGATAGCAGGTGTCGAGGAGGTGTCGAGAATCTGTCGAGGGGACAGGAGCTTTCTCGATCAATCCACCAGCTGTCGAGAAGATGTCCAGATTGCGATAAGCATCAGCTGAAGATCTCGACAGATAGCCAGGTATTGAGGAGCTATCAAGAAGGTGTCGAGATTTAATGAAATTGCACTTCAGCTTGTTTTTCTTGGACAGACTTGATGACTTCAACACTTGATCTTGAAACATGGTTTCTTGAAGTATTAAAAACATCTAGAACTACCCAATTACAAGTAGAGTGTGTTTTGTCAAAATGATTTGCCAATTTACATAAAATATGTCCTTAACAGTACTAAAGCAGAATATCGTGCACTTGCTGATACCACATCTGAGCTCCTTTGATTGCGTTGGCTTCTTAAGGATTTAGGTGTGTCCACATCCTCTGCTACTCCTCTTTATTATGACAACCAGAGTGCCATTCATATTGCTCACAATAATATCTTCCATGAACGAACTAAACACATCGAGATTGATTGTCATTTTATCTGTTATCATCTTGTTCATGGTGCTCTCAAGCTCTTCTCAGTCTCCTCCAAAGATCAACTTGCTGATATCTTCACCAAGTCACATCCTAAGGGACGCCTTCGTGATTTGGTTGACAACCTCAAGTTGGTCTCACATCCACCTTGAGTTTGAGGGGGGCTGTTAACATGTATAGTGTTGTGGGCTTTAAGCCCAGTTAGATAACTTGTATAGCACACAGTCTTGTACTACACTCTTACTTGTACCACACACATATTTACTTGTACTACACACATATGTCTCCTATATAAAGGCATCCATGTATATTCTTTTATGGTGAAATACAATATACAAATTATTCAGTATTTCTAACTCTACTTTTTTTTTTTTTTTTTTTGGGAGAGAGTTTGTTTTTGTTTGGAATCTAGAGTTTGTTTATTTTGCACTTCTTTTTGTTGCAATATTCTGATATTTGTTATTATATAGCACTAGGCCGAGTTGAGTGTTAAGCTCGAGCTCATGGCGCAAATATTTAAGCTGATTCTGAACAGACTAATAAACTTTGACTCAAGCTCATCCCAAACTAATAAACAACGCATGCTTGATTATCCCCAAAAATTGTAACAGTCATGATCAACCCCAATAACATTGGAAATTTATGTTACAAGAGCTAATGTAGTCAAAGAAATTTCATTAAAGTATTGATTTGTCAACTTTTTTTTTTAGTGAAATTATAAATAAAAAAATGGTAATATATACAAAACTGAAGTTATTTGAATTTTGATGATCTCTGTTGAGGCGCGTAAAATTTTGAAGCATCATAATTTTAAGTCATTATTCTAATATATATTGTAAATTTGAATTTAAATTCAACTTTAAATTTCCTTTTACTAGTAGAAAAAAAAATTCACATGCAAACATAATTATAATAAATAACCTAGAATATATTTATTAATATTAAAACATGGAAATTCTATTTAGCTTAAATAATAAAATTTCTTGTCGTAATAAGAGATATAAAGTTCAAATCCATATAAAAACATAATCACAAATCATTAGAATTTTATATTAATTGATACTGTAAGGACCAAGAATAGTAGGCTGGCATCCGAACCGTGTCAGGCCCTACTTAATTTAAGACAACCCCGGCCCAATTCGGGCCCACATCGCCAAGCAACTAGAAGTTATCTGAGCACATAGGAAAATATCCAAGATATGCTGAGAATAAGAGATAATGTCTTGGGGGAATCCGTCTGCTAAGCAATAACCAACGTTAGGCACAAGTTACAAGAAAGTCATGTCAACAACAGGAAGTTGTCCCCCTCTGACCAGTGATACGATACAGAGGGACCCACTGTCATGCTAAATATTCTATCAACATGACAATCCTACTGAGATGAGGATATAAATAGGGAGAAAGGGGTAGGAAAAGGAGGTTGAAAAATTGGGGGAGAGAGACACGAGAAAGGTGAGGAAAAACACATTCCGAGGAGGAGGAAATCTTGTTCGGATTTTAGAGAGGGAGCTCGGCTACCTAGTAGCCTTCACGGCCGATCCAAAATCAAGGTAGTTTAGTGCTGAGGTTAAACTAGTACCCCATCAGTGACACCATTAATCACTTTTTTGGAACTCCTATTGTGAGATAAGCCCAACCCAGAGTACAAGTAAATTGGGGTCCAGGCCCAACAACCTAGGGTTATTAGGAATGGACTACCACAAATACCATAATTATTAAATTTCATATTTAGACAACAAAAAATAAAAAATAAAAGAAAAAAACCATTAGGAGATACCATAGTTAAGCTAGAGCATTCACATTGGATGTTCTAAAAAATGCTACTTCAACACTCCAAAAAATTACTTTATCTATTTTAACATAGCATTTGACAATACACTAGACATTCGATCTCTTACTTTTAACACATCACCTATTACAATAACCTAAAATAAGATCAATCTTTTATTTTTTTTTTTTTTTTAAAAAGCTTAACCATAATCAACTAACCTAATGTTGACAACAAAAAACAAAAAATAACACAACCATAGGAGAGAGAGAGAGAGAGAGAGAGAGAGAGAGAGAGAGAGAGAGAGAGAGAGCATTGAGCCACAATGCACTTCTACTATATATATATATATATATATATATATTATATTTAGCAGATCCAGTGGAGGATGTATTTTGGTATTTTGGTATTTGGTGTGCTAAAATGCTAAATTTTAGCATTTAGCACATCCAATGCTAGTGCTCTAAGAGAACTAGCATTAGGGGGTGTAAACACTCCCCAGTTGCTATTTTACAACCAAAACCTCAAAAAACATGCTCCAACCAGGTATGGATTTCTATAATTTGTTATAGCCTGTGACCAGTTGGTTCTTATATATAGAACCAATTGTTCACAGTAGATGTAAAAAAATATTATTATTTTAATTAAAAATAGTTGATGTTTCTCTCTCTTTCAATCACCTCACCTTTCAATCTCATTTCTCATCTTCCTTTCTCTCTCCCCTCTCTCTGTTTTGGTGTGTCTCTCAGATCAGCCTTTCTCTATCAACGTCGATGGCGTGGACGATCGGCATCACTGACGTGGTGGTGGCGTCAATGGCATGGTGATGGCGAGATTGGGGTTTAAGTTTCGGTGGTTGCTTCTTTCTGAGCGAGTTGCTTTGCTTGGGTTGTTGAGTTTGTGTTATGGGGTTTAAGTTTCGGTGGTGGCTGGGTTTTGTTCACGGTGGTGGTAGCAGCAACAAATGGTTTTGGTTTTGGATTTTGTTTGGGTATTTTGAGTTTCAGTTTGGGTATTTTAAGTTTTAGTATGGGTCTTTGGTTTTGTTTAAGTTTGGGTTTGAATCTCGATAGTGGGTGGTGCTAGGTTGATCGGTGGTGGGTGACGCTAGGTTGATTGGTGGCGGGTGGTGGGTGGCGGGTGGCGGGGGTGGGTGGTTTGGGTTTTGGGTTTTAGTGGTGGTTGTTGACTGTGGTTTGTTGTTTTGGATTTGTGGCAAATCTCAATACCTATGACAGTTTGTGGCAATTTTTTGTTTTGGGTTTGTGGCAGATTCTGGTGGGTCTATAGTTTTGGTTGTAGTTTTTGCGATTTTTTTTGGGGTTTGTGGCAGATTTAGTAAGTCTGTGGTAGTTTTTTGTTTTGGTTTTTTGGTGGTGATTTGTGGTTGTTGTGGTTGGTGGTGTGGGTGATTGTGGTGGTTGTTTTGGTTGTTGGTGGTGGTTTCAATTTTGATTGGTGGTGGTGGTGGTGGTGGTGGGGGTTGAGTTTCGATGTTTGAATTGATCTGGGTTGTTCTATTCTGGGTTTGGGTTTGGGGATGATGAAAAAGAGAGAAAAGATACAGGGGAGAGGAGAGAAATAGGGTATTTTTATATTTATTTTATTAGGAAGTATATATTATTTTATTGTGATGTATGTAAAAATAGAAACTAGGATATTGGATAAGTTGTAAAATGAGATGGTAAAATAGATAAAGTAGTGTTTGAGTATGTAAAATAGGTGTTTTTTTACATCCTCCATTGCTAATGCTCTAAGGCACCTGGTCTCCTCTATTTTTATTTTTATTTTTTTTAATGTACTGAGAAAAAAATAAATAAATAGATAAAATAAGCTTAATTTTTTGGTGCTTGAGAGGCAATCAATTAGCAAAGATTGTTTCTCACCCAAAAAAAATTAAAATTAAAAAAAAAATCGTCATCATAATATGATGCTAGCATGTCAGAATATTTACTCCATATATATATGGAAAGCAAAGGATCACTTGGACAAATTTATCAGATGGCGTCAAGCCTAATCAACTTCATAACATATTTGGAATTTTTTTTTTAGGAGCGAATATTTGGAGTTAATTGATTCTGGTTCAAAGCAACCCTTATATTACTTTTTTGAGAATCACTCTCAACCCTCATATAACTAAATTGATGCGAACCTCAATCGACACGCTTCGAGACCCAACAAAAATATTGGAATACTTGCCCAAGAAAACTAAAATTTAGATTTTTGATAGAAACACTGACCCAACGTTTATAATCAAAACGCGAACCAAAGGTATAAGTGTAACACCTTAACCCAATGATTATAATTGAATCACAAACCAAAGGTATAAAGTTTGAACGCCACAAGGAAGAATCCCTGATAAGTTCACAGTTCTTGAAGAACCAAAAGAAGAGCAAAGCCTTACCTTTTCTGATTTTTTATTCCAAAAAAGATTCCCTATTACAATGAGTGCATGCTATTTATAAGGCATGATAGAAAATAGAAAAATATAAAAAAACGTACTAAATAATAAAACCCTAAATAAAAGTTGATTTGGTCTAAAATTAGCATATCCAAAATAGGAAAATAGCTAAAAAAACGTTCTAAATAATAAAAGCCTAAAATTAAGGTAGATTTGGACCGAAATTAGAAGCTCCAGAGTAGGAAAAATGTCTATTAAATTATATGGAGCTGAAAAATCAATCAGCCATTAATCCACGCCATAAATCACTCCCAATTCAGCCAGATCAGCCCTCAATAGCTTGGATTAAATTTATTACGCCTTCATCTTCCTTTGGGCCAAGCTTGGAATGTCCTATGTTAGAATCAGCCCAAATCTCTTGAATCAGCCCATTAAGTGCTTCTTTGATCTTCTTGGATCTTACTTTAGTAATAGGCCCAACTGGAACATGCAATGGATCCTTGAATGCTTGTTAATTCTCATCATAAACTAAAGTCACAATTTATGATTTTCGAACATATAAAAAAGGTCAAAATTTATGATTGGTAAAACATTATTTTTGTGTTGATAGAGGAAACCTTGTTTGATACGCGGAGAAATGATCTGGTGGACGTAGACAAGGTGCATGCCCATGCAAACAAACCTAAAGAGAATACTCTTATAATCAAGGGTGCTAAGCAAGGATCATGGAAAAGGAAACCACCACACCAAGGAATTACGAATGTGGTAGAGACAAATGCAGAACCTTTGGGGACAAAAAGAAAAGGCGTGACTTGTGAAGAGTTGACTTACGTTGGGGAAAAAAAAGGCAAAAGTTAGAACATGATATAAGGTCCGTTTGGATATGGCTAAAAACTAAAAACTGAAAAACACTATAACAAAATAATTTTTAAATATGTGAATAGTACCATGGGACCCATTTTTAATGAAAAAGTGGTTGAAAAGTGAAATTTATGGGTCCGTGAATAGTGACTGATGTGCTGAAAAGGGTGAGAAAAGTCCACCATTGTGGCTACTGTTCATGAACAGCAACCGCAACAGTGAAAAAGTATCTCCAACGCGTGCAACAACAACAACAACAACAACAACAAAAAGAAGAAGAAAAACGCCAAATGCAAACGCGCTGGGTTTTCAGCCCAATCCAAACGGGTACATAGTTATGATTGGAAAGATGTTGGCAAAGAATTTTGGGTCAATGGTGGCTGCTAGGCAACACCATGAAAACAAATGAGTACCTTAACTTGGAACTATTGGGGGCTTGGGAACCAACGAACAATTCAAGCTCTCAAGAAAGTCTTAGGGGCCAAAGATCCCAAGTTTGTCTTCTTAATAGAAATGAAACTTCATAAAGATATTATGAACCAAGTCAAGCATGAGTTGGGGTATACACAGGGTGTGGCAGTTTCTAGTGAAGGAAATAGTAGGGGTTTTGCGTTACTATGGAAACCTGGTACAAGGGTGGAGGTGCGCAAATATTCTCGTTGGTGTATTGATACTTTAGTTGACTATGAAGGCAATGGTGATGTGTGGAGGTTAACAGGTTTTTACGGTCATCCGAATACAAGTAAAAGGGAGGAAACATGAGAATTATTGGAATCATTTAGCTTAATTAGTGATTTACTGTGGCTTTGCATAGGAGATTTTAATGAGATTACAAAGGCATTGGAAAAGGAGGGTGGAAATTTGAGGCTGCTACTACAAATGTCTCGGTTTCGAGGTGTCATCAACCAACTTGATTTTTCAAATTTAGACTTCTATGGTCCACCGTTTTCATGGTTCAAGAATCAATCTGAGGATGGTTGCCTTAAAATACGGTTGGACCGAGCTTTGGCTACTACTACGTGGAGGCAGAAGTTCAGTGAAATAGTAGTTCAACATCTCTCAGCTTCTGCATCAGACCATTCCATGTTGGCTCTTCACATAACAGGTAAGGCTCTATTGAAAATCAAGCAAAAGATTTTTTTTGCTTTGAAGCTATGTGGGTTAAGGATCCAAGATGTGATGAGGTGGTAAATGAGTCTTGGCAAGAGGGACTAAACAAGTTTGGAGGGTCTCAATTTAAGAACTGTATTGATACTTGTAGAGAGCAACTAAAAGTTTGGAACAAGGTGGATTTTGGGCATGTGGGAAGGAGGATTGCAAATCTCCAAAATCGATTATAGATGTTGGAATCATGCCAGACGAGCAATACCACTGAAGAGGAAATACAAGAGGTAAGGAGGAATCTTAACATTTGGCTTGTTGTGGAGAGTACGATGTGGAAGCAACGATCACGCAATTCATGGTTGGTATGTGGAGACTGTAACACAGGTTTTTTCCATGCAAAGGCCTTTAACCAGTTCCAGAGAAATAGCATTCATGGGTACTGTGATGAAACAAGTGCATTGCAGGATGATGATAAGGTCTTAGAGCGAAAATTGTAGTGGATTACTTCCACTCCATATTTAGGACAAATGGTCCATCAGAGACAGCAGATGTAATTACAGCTGTACAACTAGTAGTATCTATGTCAATGAATGAGGCGCTAACAATGGAGTTTCGAGCTAAAGAGGTGGCAAAGGCACTTAAGCAAATGCATCCAAAAAAAGCTCCAGGACCGGATAGCCGTATGCCCCCTTTATTTTATCAGCGTTATTGGTCTTTAGTTGGCAATTATGTTACCAAGACTGTCTTAGATTTTCTTAATCAATGTATTAGCCCACTAGGTTTTGATGATACACATATTATCCTAATACCTAAGGTTAAGAACCCAAATAAGATAACCCATTATCACCCTATTAGTCTCAGTAATGTTATTTCTAGGTTAGCTTCCAAAGTGCTAGCAAATAGGTTGAAAGTGCTTTTCCCACGCATCTTTAGAGAGAATCAAAGTGCATTTTTGTCTAATCACCTTATTACTAACAATATTTTAGTAGTTTTTGAAACTATGCATCATATTAGCCAGAAGAAGGGTGGGAAAGTGGGGGAGATGGCCCTCAAATTTGATATGAGTAAGACCTATGATCGGGTAGAATGGGGTTGTCTAGAACAGATCAGGCACAAGATGGGTTTTCATACTCAATGGATTGAAATAATGATGAGATGTATTCGTTCTGTTACATATTCTGTAAAGATTAATGGGCAACCTTGAGGCCACGTTGCTCCCACAAGGGGTTTGCGGCATGGGGACCCCCTCTCTCCGTTTCTGTTTTTGAATTGTGTAGAGGGTTTATCTATAGTTTGTGCTTGGGGACTTGCGATTTCTCACCTATTCTTTGTTGATGATAGTCTCATTTTTTGCCAAGCAACAAAGAAGGATTGCTCTACATTACTTACCATCCTGGAGAAATATGAGATAGCTTCTGGCCAACAATTAAATCATGAAAAAAATCCCTTTACTTTAGGCGAAACACTTCTCAAGTGATCTAGGACAATGTTAAGCATAGATTTGGGGCTCAGATTATCCCTTCTTTGGTGGGGAAAAATAAATGTAACACTTTTCGCCAATTAATTGAGAGGCTGAATAACAAATTATTTGGGTGGAAAGAAAAATTGTTATCTATTGCAGGAAAGGAGATTCTGATCAAGACAGTGGCAGAAGCGGTTCCAACCTACACCATAAGTGTCTTTAAGCTTTCTAATGCATTATGTGATGAGAGAACAAGCTTATTATGCAATTTTTGGTGGGGGTAAGCAAATGAGAAAAACAAAATGGCTTGGTTAAGTTGTGACAAGATGTGTAAGCCAAAGGAAGAAGGTGGTTTGGGTTTTCATGATCATAAGGCTTTCAACCTTGCTCTCTTAGCCAAACAAGGGTGGTGTCTACAGACAATCACAACTTCATTGGTTCATAGGGTGTTTAAAGCTCGCTACTTCCCTAATGGAGACTTTCTCTCGGTTAATCTAGGGAACCGCCTATCATTTGCATGATGAAGTGTTATGGCGGCACAATCAATTGTTCAAGACGGGCATAGGTGGCAAGTAGGTAACGGCTTAAGCCTAGACATCTTGAAGGATAAGTGGTTGCCCCAACCATCCACATTCCAACTCACTTCCAGACCAAATGAGGTACCATCTGATGCTAAAGTTTCATTGTTGATTGACCCACATACTAAGGCTCGGAGAGTGGACATGATAAGATGATATTTCTCATCAGTTGATGCATCAGCTATTTTAAGCATCCCTTTAAGCTCTAGACTACTCGCAGACCGTTTGGTGTGGGCTTATAACCCCAAAGGGCTGTTCACGGTATAGAATGTGTACAAAGTGGCTCTTGCTAGAATTCTTGTTAGGGATTCTGGGGAAGCATCAAGCAACCAGAATAACAAACTCTTTTGGAGAACAATCTGGGAGGCTTAATGTTCCAAATAAAGTCAAGTCCTTTTTGTGGAAAGTCAGCAAGAATATATTACCAACAAAAGTCAATTTGTATAGTAGAAAAGTCATTAATGATCCAATCTACGAAGCATGTGGGGAGGGAGCTGAAAGTAGTGGGCATATTTTCTAGGATTATGTTAAGGCTTGTGAGGTTTGGAAACTTACTAGTATTTCTTTTGCTGCACACGGTATAGTTTTTTTTTTTTTTTTTTCTTTTCGAGTTTTGCTAATTTCCAATGGCACTTGACGTTTGGCCTCTGCTTGGGCGATGAGTTGCTGGAACTAATGGCTATGGTGGTGTGGAGTATGTGTTTTAGTCGAAATGAGGCTAGGCAGGGTAAGGCAAGGCAACAAGCTTCAACAATAGTTCAAAAAGCTAGGCTACTGTTGGAAGAATTTCATACAGTTAATCTCAAGATACCTCAATCCGAAGCTGAGAATGAAGTCCACTGGGTACCCCCCAAAGCACCCTGGTACAAGCTTAACTCCGATGGAGCTACTTTTGCTATCATACATGCTGCTGGTGTTGGGGTAGTGATATGTGACAGTACTAGTAGGGTAGAGGCAGCCTTAAGCAAGAAGCTTCCAACCCTATCGGGACCTCTAGAGACTAAAGCCAAGGCATTGGAGGAGGGTTTTCTCTTTGCTTTGGGTGTCGGTATCCGTGAAGTTATTTTGGAATGTGATTCCAAGATTGTTTCAAAGGCCGTGAACGGTTCAAATGTCCCTCCAGAGTCAATTGGCAACGTCTCAAAGGGATTCGTCTAAAATTGAGAGAGTTTAGAAAGGTATAAGTATCTCATGTTAAACAGCAAGGTAATCACCCTACTCATCTCTTGACTTAGCATGCTAAGGAAATTGCTGATTATGTAGCTTGGATAAAAGAAAATCCTATTATGATTGAGTTAGCTTTGACTCAAGATGTAATGTTTTTATCTTCTTCTTAATAAAGTTATAAGGTTTTCATCAATATATATATATATATATATATATATATATATATATATATTAATATATATTAATCATAATATAATAACATATTATAAAAATTGTTGTAAAAAATTTAATGTCACTAAACCTTTTTTGTTATTTTTAATTTTAGTTTTTTGTGAAGAAGTGTCACTACTAAACTTATAGGTCTAATTTCTGGGAAAATTATTAGGTACTCCCGGAGTACCATAAATGCGTGCTCCCTCCTCTCACATAAATGGTGGGTCCCACTAATTAAATTCATGGTGGGACCTACCATTGATGTGAGAGGAGGGAGCACGCATTTATGGTACTCCGGGAGTACCTAATAATTTTCCTTCTGCTATGTATCTTACCCGTAGTTATTTTGCATACTATGACAAGAATATTTTAAGCAATTAATGAGCAGATTTTTTTTTTTTTTTCTTTTTGTGGAATTTTGTGGGGACGTTTGAAGGAGAGGGAGATGAAGAGAATCTAAAACTTGAAAAAGAACATAATAATAAAAAAAGAAAAGAAAAAAAACACTTCTTAAAAAAGATGTAGCTAAAACAAGGAACAAAATCTCTGGTATGATTTTAAAGAATCAATTAATTGACATTCTTCCATATACAGAGTTCTGACTTTCCCGCTTTCCCTCTAAAATCCGTTCTTGCCTTAAATGCAAAATTCAGCATATATGGGTCTTAAAAGTTAAAAGTGAAAACCCTTGTATCATTATCATGCATACTTCCTCTCTCTCGAGATCTTTCTTTTTGTGCGGCTCTTGTTTTTCTTTTTCATATTTCCACACTTCTTAGATCGAATGGCTTTTCTTCGATGGTATTTTTGTGCATGTATTGCTCTCATCCTAGGCCTATCAAATGCTCAATTTTATAAACAAGTCGGCAATAAGAAGCTCCCTTATCAAACATTCACCGTCGATCAATCTGGCAATGCGAATTTCTCCACCATTCAATCAGCTATAGATGCTGTTCCTTCCAATAACAAGTATTGGACTTGTATTAGGATCAAAGCCGGCACCTATAGGTAAATTTTTTTGTGTGGTGATAATCGTGTTTATTTGCACTCTATATATGCTTTATTATTATTATTATTATGATTATTATTATTATTTTGAATTAAAATCTATTATATGTGATTTTGATGAATAAGTGCATGTGTACATATATTCATCTATATATATATATATATATATATGAACAAAAATAAATTGTTGTGCATGTAGAGAGAAGCTCTTAATCCCATATGATAAGCCATATATCATCCTAAAAGGAGTGGCAAAGGCAAAGACATTGGTCGAATGGGGAGATCATGATAACCTTGCCCAAAGCCCTACTTTTACATCTCAAGCAGATCATATCGTGGCAAAAAGCATAAGCTTCAGGGTAAGATATCACTATCCTTTGATCATATATAAAGTGTTTTTGATAAGTTACACAGACATTGACTAGTCCATAGGTTTAGCCTAATTTTTTTAAAACAACTTTTTGTTTTCTTTAACTTATTAACATAATTTTTCATGGGATTAGATGCAAACATGCTTTAAAAAGTGACTAGTATGTCTTTATTATTTCTGCAAATTAAACCCTGTGAAGATGACTCGATCAGTGGCAAAAGGTTACTCCCTTGTATTAGATTTGATTAACATCTTGAGTTAAAACCCTCTTGAATTAAATAAACTCTGTAAGGATGCCCAACAGTTATTGAAACCTTGGTGGAGATGAGATTAGATTATAGGCATTGTCAGATTCACAACAGGGCCGGTAGGCCGAAATTCATTAAAAAAAAAATACATGTGTATAAATTTTTTATAAAAAATTTATATATATATATATATACATAGATATAAAGGGGCGTGGCTTACCTCTAGTACTTCTACATCACCTACTAATAAATAAATAAAAGGTGGAGATTAAAATTTACTACCATTTGTCATTGTGTATTTAAAACAAAAAGTGACTTTCAGTTATAAAGATTTTTTTTAAAATATATCTTCTTCTTCTCAAATAATTGTGCTTATAACACTAAATCTCAATTTAAATTAATATTGTATCTATAAATTAAAATTAACTTTTTAAGTATATAATTTTATAAGAAATTTTTTTTTTTACAGGTATAAGAAAGTATTGGGTTATTCATATTCATTTAAATAGTCATAATATTTTTTGTGCACCTAATAGAGTCACAAATTAATTAGTGATAAATGGTATATGCCAATCATTTAAATTGATATAATATTCATAAATATAATGAACCTATGGCTATTCTAGAAATTATTTGTAATAATAAATGAAAAATATACAAGGGGTTTTACTCCTAACACTTTATCATTTGTAATTTAAATAAAGATACTTAACTTTGTATTATCGTTCATTTCTAACTACTTATTTTTAGTGCCTAAATGATTGTTGACTAATGATAGGTTAAAGTATCAAATATTTTTGTTCATATTTACACAATTTGATAAGTTTAGTAAATATATTAGGTTATAAAGTATTACATTTTTACTTGTTTTATAGTACCATGCATTGTAGGAAATGTTTTTTTTTAATAAAAAAAATTACTTGTTCATCTTATTTTTATTTAGCAATTATATTGAAAGTTTAAACAGCTAAATCATAGTGTAAATTTGATCCGGCATATCTTTACATAACATTTTGGCTTTCTATGATTATTAATAAACAGAATACATACAACAATCCAGATTGGAATAACCCTAAAAGGCCTAGACAAGCCGCAGTGGCAGCCATGATCAGCGGTGATAAGTCTGTATTCTATCGATGTGGGTTTTATGGATTGCAAGACACTTTGTGGGATGTTCAAGGACGACATTACTTTAACAAGTGCACTATCCAGGGTGCTGTTGATTTTATCTTCGGTGCTGGCCAATCTATTTATGAGGTTTTTTTCTTTTTTCTTTTTTTTTGTCTCATTTACCATAATTTTCATCAACAAACAACTCTATTTCATAGTAAAACTAAATAAAAGAAGTTCGTAGATTGTTTTCCAACACATTAAGGTTATTACAAAATATAGGAAAATAAAATAATTTTATAAAAAAATAATTATAGAAAATGATTTATTTTTTAGAAAATTTTAAAGACTATTAGTCGGTTAAACTTTTAGACTTTTTTCATTGTCATTGTTAACTAGCACATTTTTCATAAAGTACTCTTAAGTGAAGCATTTCCAAATCCCAAACTTTAGTCTTTTGAAGTCAAACTTTTACTTCAAACAAGCAATGGCATTTTAAATTTCACTTCAATCAGCTCGCAAACATTAATATGAGAGAAAGGTTAATTAGAGTTTGAATTCTATTCAAACACATACATCTAATTTTTTTTTTTTTTTTTTTTGAGAATCTAATAGTTACCTTATACAATAGTTTAATTAAGAATTAAAATATTATTTTATTTGATATATACTACATATATGAACTAAAATTAGATAAACATGATACCATAAAAGTTTGTGCGCCCTAGAATGACCCTGATTACTTTTGTGTTAGAAATGTTCGATATCATTTTTGGGACAAGCTGTGGATCCAGGTTATATCACAGCACAGGGAAGAAGCGGTCCATATGATTCAAACGGGTTTGTGTTCAAGGAATGCATTGTGCATGGCACTGGTTCAACTTTCTTGGGAAGGCCATGGAGAGGTTATTCCAGAGTGATTTTCTACAACTCAAATTTTACACACATTGTAGAGCCAGAAGGATGGAATGCATGGGGCAGTGCTGGCTTTGAGTAAGCTATATATTACATAATAATTGTTTAAGCACTTGTAAAATATGATCTTACATATGCTATATATTATCTTAATTAGAAATTTCCATACAGATTGGTTCTTCTTCTTTTTTTTTTTCTATCAAATTTCTTCTCCTTTTTTTTTTCTTAAGTTTTGTTTAGTCACCGTCACTGTTATATTTCAATAATAATTTATCTACTCAAAAGTTTTTTCAGTCATATGATAAGAAATGAATCACACTTTGTAACCACGATTTTGATTATGACTAAAACATACTCACAATTATATATGTTTGGCATGCACTGTTCAATATTAGTCGATTGACTACTGTTTTCATTCCATCAGCATGATATGTCTTAATTGTTAGAATAGCCTTATAATTGATTTTTTTTTTTTTTTTTTTTGGCTGAATTGTTCGAATAACCAATTAATATATGTATTAATCATCAGGAAATCCATTAATCTTGTTTTAATGGGATTGTTAAATAAATATTCAGGAAGCAGTTAACATTTGTGGAGCATGGCTGCTATGGACCTGGAGCGGAGACTTCCAAGCGAGTGCCATGGATGAAGACACTGAACTCAACCGATTTGGAGCAGTTTACTAACATTAGTTTCATTGATAATGAAGGTTGGCTCAATGCACAACCCTTTTAAATTTGTTTTTACACTTTCTTTAATTAACGCTTTTCTTCTTTTCTTTTCATGGCTTGACGGATTTTTGTGTCAATTCCTTTGTTTTGTTTTGTTTTGTTTTTGTTTTTTTTTTTTTTTTTGGGTTTTAGGATCGATTTAATTATGTGTAACGGCTCCGAAGTATTAAGAAAATTTTTGGTATATAATCTATGTTGAATAATGGCTCATAGTTTATGCCAAATTAAAGGTCTCTTTATTAGGTTTTTTTTTTTATAGCAAAATATGCAATAAGTTGCCGGCTGAAAGGTATTTGATGAATCATGAATAGTTTTGTATAAATTGACGGTCGTACTTCATTTTCATTACTGAATATCTATGGAAATGGAACATTTCTACCATGATAAAAGATGCTTCATTTGAAACGATACATGTTATAATTAATTGTACACTACTTACTCTAATTATAAAGTCAAATGTTTTGTGATTCATACAAAAGGAATTGCTACCTCCTTCCCTTGTCCCAATAGCTTCTGAATCCTCGTATCAACGCTTGTGAACTTGTGAGTTGTGTCATGTTGGAGTTGGCTCATGTTTGGTTTTGTTCTCCGCAATGAGACACTAAAATCATGGGTATGAAATATATATTCATAGTTGTAACTCTAATTTCTCTCGGGAATAAAGTTATGGACACAATACTTTTACTATGAAAAACCTAGTCCTTAGGTGCAAGTTTGAAAGTGACACACCATTAAATAAATTCGTAGAGTAAATGACAGAGACTAAGAGATGGGAGGGTTTTTCCAGGAAATTGAGAGAAATTAAACTATATAGGAGGGTGTTAGGAACCAATAAGTAGAACTCACCCTTGAAAATTAGCTTGCAAAGAGACGGTGCTCAAAAGCTTATAAATACATGGTTAAACTTACACTCAGGGTGTGTTTGTTTGGAAGTGAAATAGAGTGGATGGAAAACTTTGGAGAGAAAATGAGAAGGAAAAATTTTTTGGAGCGTGTTTGGTTTAGTGGAGACTAGGGAGGAAGGAAAATAAATGATGGGGTCCAGGTGTTTTCTCTCCGGACCCACCAAAAATTTTTCTTCCCAAAATTAAGAGAAAACTGAAGGGAGAAAATGGGGCTACTTAATGGACAAAAATGCCCTTGTGCACTTGCACATGGGTTTTGTCCGTACATTGCTCTTTTCACTTTTTTTTTTTTCTTCCTCCTAGATGTTGCCATTTTTTTTCCTTCCTCCTGGACGTTGCCTCCTCTCTTTTTTTTTTTTTTTTTTCTTTTATCTTTTGATTTAAGTGTACGTTGCTCTTTTTTTTCTTTTTCCTTTTTCTTTGGCTTTCTTTTTTTTTTTTTTTTTTTTTTTGGTTGTTTGTCACTTTTTTTTGTTTTACTTGGACATCATTTTTAACAAGGATATATGAGTAAATTTATACAAACTCACTTTTTATATCCCTCTACTTTTTCACTCCCAACCAAACAAAAATGAGGGAATTTAAAATCTTTCTTATTCTCCCAGTTTTTCATCCTCTCACCATTTTTTATCCCTCCACTTTTTCACTCTCTCCACTTTTTCACTCCCAACCAAACAAAAATGAGAGAATTTAAAATCTTTCCTATTCTCCCAGTTTTTCATCCTCTCACCATTTTCTATCCTCTCCACTTTTTCACTCCTCCAACCAAACAGACTCTTAATTCATATGTGATACTAGGATTATAACATATGACATATTATGAAAATTCACGTAACTCATTATGGGTGCCTTTTATGTTAAAGGGTTGTGGCCTATTTTGCTATACTCAAGCCCATTCTATGGTGTGTCGGAGAGTTAGGCTTGGCCCACTACTCTAGCAAGACCTTGCTAAGGGCCAGTTTGTGCACAAGCCCAACATCCCAAGAGTAAAGACAACAAATATTGACAAAGATAACAACAAATATTGACAAAGATATGTATATTAATTGGCAAGCGTTAGTACACTTTATACAAATTTAAAAGCAAATGTCTTATAACAGAAATGTTAGCTGTAGCAGATAAGTTGGTTACAACAAAAAGATCAATCAACGAGATAATTAGTACGGTTAACATAGCAAGAAGTTAGAAAATACAACAGAGTGTAAGAATGTTATAGCAGAATGTAAAATGATGGATCTTCCTACAAGAAGTGAACCAAAAAGGAACCTAAACCCCAACTTGAACAACCTTACTATTGGGTTATACCATCAAGGTTGTGCATTCTGGAGAATGGGCCTAAATAGCTACTTGTTGCTGCTTCTGGGATTTTAGAGAGTGGTTTTCTTAAGAGAAAGGGAAAAGATAACCTATTAATGCATGTCTTTCTGCCATGTTTTCTCTCTTTCCTTTTTACTTCACCTTTTCCTCTCTCTCTCTCTCCCCCCCCCCCCCCCCCTTTTCTTTATGCTACAGCTACTATTTCTATTTATACTAGGCTATCCCTATGGGATTTCTCCCTTTTACCCTTATGGCTCACTAACCATTTTTGTTTGGTTACTCGGCCACCACCAACTCTGGGCACGCCTAATACCTTCTCTCCCTTCCACTACCCATTCCATGACAAGTTCCAATTCGTTTGGTTTAGTCATGAGCCCTTCCCTCTCCCTTGGATGGATAAGGCCATGGGTCTCTCACTACCTACCTTCCTGGCATGCATCAAATGGTCACAGCCACTTACTACCTATTTTGGGCAATGATGTCATCCCAACAAAACATCTCCCAAAAGAGGTCCTAGTTGGAAACCTGAAATAGGTCATTTTTCCCCCTTCACCAAACCACACCCTCTGTAAATCTCTTGATTAAGGGCCCACCTCCCCTGCATTGGCTGGGTACAAGTTAGTGGTGCTCCGACCATAGCATGGTTGCTCCACTACTCTGTTTCTTTTTGTTTTCTTTCTTTCGCACGCTATTTCTACCGTTCATCTTTGTTTCATTCTGCTCCGTGTCTCTTTTGTCCGTGCTAATCCTTTATGGAAGGATGGCGTGGGCTTTTCAGGTTTACCATACTTTTGTCTCTTCATGGGCCCGTGGGCCTAACTACTGCCATTTCCTGCCGAGCTGTCCTATTGGGCCTTGTTTCCTTCTTTCTTTCTTTCCGGGCTTATACAGCCCATTATTTCTGCTTTGTTTCACTTTTGTCCTTTCTTGGGCATGTGGGCCTGCCCGCTGTTATTTCCTGCTAGGTTGGTCCATTAGGCCTTATCTCTTTCTTTCTTTCTTTCTTTTCAAACTTTTGCAGCCTGTTCGCTCTTGTCATTGCTTACCAATCTCTTTCCTTTATTTCCTCTTTGCTCATTACTGGGCTTTTCTACTGTTAGGCCTCCTTCTCTCTCCCTTGTGTGTGTATATGTTTGTTTTTATATATAAAAAAATTATTTAAAAAAAAATAGCAACAGTACTTAGTAATATACACAATGGACTATATACCGTATGAAATACAAGAAAAAATAATTAAAAAAAAAAATACAGCACATAAAATGGAAACCCAAAAAAAAAAAAAAAAAAGTGAATAGGGAAACATATGGGTATATTATGAATTTGAACAAAAAAATTGGTGACTAAAATACAGTTATTTAGGCTAAGTTATTTCTTTTGTTATATTTCAAGTTACTATCATAATTTTGTTATTTTAACATAATTTTATAAGAAAAAAATCAACTAATTTAAGCATGTAATATATATATATATATACACATATATTGACTTCTATTATTATGATTTAAAATGATTTTATTTTATTTTATGTAAAATCTAATATACATATGTAAATATTATATATGACAATACCTAATTACGATACGTTACTTTCGTAAAATTGTTTCTTTTCTTTTCTTTTTTTATAAGCGTAAAATTGTTTCTAGTGCACAAATGTCACTCGGCTATTAAATCTGGTCTCATAAGTCATATCTCCTGCATGCAGGCAGACCTTCACACCACACAACGACAAATGCAAAATAAAACCAGAGAGAGAGAGAGATCCCTGTAAACTGTAGCTTATATATCATAAACTGCATAAATAGACATGGAACTCCTACTGAGCAAGCTTTATGAACGACAAAGGTTGGACCAAAAACAAATCTTAAAATGTCTATAACTTTCAGAGTAAACCTATGTTATGCATAAGCCGAGTGCCCAACCTCTGCATATCTTGGTTCTCATCCGATTCTCAAACAAAAAATATATCTTGGTTCTCATCATGTGCATGCAATGCATATATCAATTCCCCTTGACTGATGTGTTTATTCTCTACAATGAAAAGCAACTCCTCTATGCAGCTTTCACCACTTGCATGAATAATGCACAGTCCACCCGTCCTCCAAAAAGTAATTTGTGAATCATATCCAATCCAACTATAGACACCCTCTTGTATGAACTCAAACAAAGAGAACTCCATCGTGCACAGCCTAAATCATTTATTGGATGCCAACAGAGCTCTTAATTCATAAAACAAACCTCCCTTCAAAGGATACAATGTAGACTGCCTAAGCACTGCCAAATATCAAGAATTTATTGTAGAGTTAACCAACCATCTATTTAATGTTATGTGTTGGAACACTCAGATAAAATTTAGTGTTCTTAAAGTCATCAAGAAGTGGGTTGTATCCATCCTTCATTCTCGTCTTTGTTGGCAATCCAAACTCCTCCATGAATGAAGAAGTATCAAGCTACACCAAATCCAAAATAATTGAGCAAAACATTAGCAATTAGCTATGAAATTTTACACCGATATGAATTCAGAAATGCAGACATGGCAGAAAATGTCACAAAAATTGTTAGCTAGATAAGCATCAAGGCTGATTTTATCACAAGAGTAAGGACATTTCCAGAAAACAAATGCAACTGTTTCACTCTGCAGTTGGTTAGACTAGCGTATCTTTGCTAACAAATTCTATGATAATATAAGGTAAAATGAAGTAGCTGATATTATTAGTGGATGCCTTCCAGAAATGTTGGCTACGCAGGTATCTGTTGCCTTATATAATGGATATATTTTCAATTGATTATGGCATATACCCACATTACACATTCAATCACAGACCTTCATCTATTAACACTGAGAAATTTCTCAATGATTTTTAAAAATAAAAACAAACAGTAAATAATCTCCTTATGCATTTAGAAGAAAAATAGCAAAAAAGATGGATGGGATTACCACTTTAGAACAACTGTCATTCCTGCCAGAGTTCCTAAACAATGTCAATCATGGCACCATATCCACATCCCCATATTGAGAATTAGTGTGGCAAAGAAGGGCAAAGTATAGTAAATAAAATGATTCTCCTTTAGAAAAAGACATCATTTCCCACATATTTCTTAAAACAAGCCAGCCAAACAAAATATAATTTTCTCCCTGTGAATATTTATCTTGTAGTGTGGTTGTAAGATATGTAACACTAGAATTTAAGAGAATCAAACTTACTGTAATTGTTCGCCTCTTCTTCCCTTGCTTGGATGAGTTATCTTTGTGCATTTTTAACTGTCCAGAACAGCAATGGTCAATACGTTCCAAAAGCCAAAAGTCTGTGGGGAAAAAAATGTCTGCATCACCCTGCAATAGAAACAACTTTAACTCAATTAATTGGATTTTCTTAATATTTGAAACCTAGGTATGTATAAAGACCAGAGATGAATCTGCGGGAAAATATGTTAAGTGACCTTAAAATAAAAAATGAAAAGAAAACAAGAAGAAAGATTGCAATTTAGCAGTTTTTATTTCGATGAAGCTGTTGACATATAAATAAGTTTATCATCAACTAGACCCTTATTGTTTTTTGATAGGTACCATAAGTCATGTTACCGGAATTTTTAAATGGTTCTAGCTCTCCAGATTTACTTGGACATTACTTATTAACTGTCACTACTAGATTCATCCATGTAAATTTTCAGATCTTGTCCAAACTTACAGGATTCTACCTAGTCAAAGAAAAAAATTGGCACTCATCAGAAGCAGTATATTTGTGGTCATTTATGGCATTCCATACAAACAATACTTGTAGTAGAAATAAGAAAAAAGGAAAGAAATATAATAGCATTAACATACATTTGCATCCAAATAACTGCCATAATCCAAGCTGCTGCCATTTTTCTGCAGATCCAAAATTAAACAAAGCCAAACTAAAGTTATTGAGTGGCATTCAATGTATTTGTTATACTCTAAAGAAGCAAGCTGTGACCCTGTGATGACAACAAAATATGAAAGCAGGAATTTCCAACAGTTATTTTCTACTTTCAGGTTCAAGGGGGAAAATGAGAACTCCCAAACTTTGTAATTTTGATGTCCCATAAACGAATTGAGCTATTAATTCCAAATATTATTTTAGCCTGAAGAATGACGCAGTAGTTGCTAGATTATCCTTCATTACTTTTTGGTTCTTGCTCAACGGATATCCTTGATTGCTTAACAATGTGAATGTATTATTGTTTCACTGTTTTTCTAGTTCAATGTTAAGGTAATTAAGCTTAATAAATGGTCTTTTCATCAATATGAATATGGAATCTTAATTCTTGAACTCACTGAATACTGATTGATTATAGACATATGTACTGACATGAATGGAAAAACCCAGCTCCTTCTCTTTTTCAAGCAATATGTAAGACTGACAGATATAGCTGGCTTACACATTGAAATATGTAACATGAGCAGATAGATGGGCAAAGCCTTCAGTTCACAGCAAATATAAACAAATTCTTTACACCTTTCATATTTAGCGACAAACCACATATATTAGCACCTGTTCCAATGATGTAACACCTATAAAGTTGCACCAACCAATGCAGTACACACCCCACACCCCACCCACCCTCCCACACACACACACAAAGAGAGATAATATAAGCACAACTAAACCTTAAGAACATTACAACAAAGCATGAGCCTTGCATAATAGTTACCATAAGAAAGAGAACGTACCTTAGTAGAAACCAATGGAGCTCTCTCACCCGGTATCCTCACATCAGGTAGGTAACTAAAGTCTGAAGCAATTAAAGACATCTTTGGTAACACCCCATGCAAAACCTCTAGTAGTCTCTGCAATTATGAAAATAGTATTTCTGTCAGAAGTAGAATATATTGAAGAAAAGAGAATTACGAAACATTTCTCTTACCAGGCAACCAGTCGGTAGCCAACATCTTCGAGGTTTAGGAAAAACTTTAGACCAAATGCTTCTTGCCATTGACACTGAACCACTTTGGTTGCTATGATCTTTTTCCCAGTCCATGATCTCAACACAACGTGTTATTAGGGAGTCTTGTAATGGCTTAAACAACTCAGAGTGTGTTTCCCTATTAAAGGAAGAAACCAGGATCAGTGTGGAGATACAAGCTGTCCCACAGCTAGAAGAAAACAGGACATGCAAGACTGGACATGACTTTCAGGTGTTAAGCAAACAAAATTGTCAAATACCCTTCCAGCTGCTTTTATGGATAAGAGATAATTGACTCAACAAAACAATTCTAGCGTCCTTAGTTGACTAGATTGCATGGCAAGTCACAACCAGGATCACACGCTTGACTTCTGAGGTAAAAGCTGCAGATATATTTTATTACTCAATTCCAAAACACTTTATTAGCTGTAACTATTAAACTAGAAGGCGGAGGAGGCATTATAAAACCTCAAAATTCTAACCCACTTCCTAGTATATTAGAGTTAATTCATCACAATCATCAGTAGTATTTACACATCTAAAATGCTTATTAAAATATGGGATAGCTCTACAAATTGTCCAAAAAAAAAAAAGAGCCAAAACTAAAGCTTTAGCAAAGAACTTCTCTTTCCACAAGAGAGGTACGTTTGAGAAGAGCCTCCATGCTACATTCATTGCACTCATTCCAAAGAAGGAACGGGTGAGAGATGTAAAGGATTTCAAACTTATTAGCATAGAAGTCAGTGGCTACAAAATCCTAGCAGAAGTTCTCCAACAGATTCAAGAATGTGATGGATGAGTTGTTAATTTGTTATTGAACACTCATAAAGAGTGGTAAGTTTGAGAAAACCCTGAATGCTACATTTATCGCACTCATTCAAAAGAAGGTAGGGGGTGAGAGATGAAAAGGATGTTAAAACTATTAGCCTAGTAGTTTGTGGCTACAAAGCTCTAGCAGAAGTCCTCTCCAACAGATTCAAAAATGTGAGGGGTGAGTTGTCATCCAACACTCGTATGCTTTCATTCAAGGAAGGAAAATCTTAGATTTTGTCCTCACTGCAAACAAATGCTTAGATAGTAGATTGAAGAAGGGCATCTCAGGAGTGTCATGTAAGTTTAACTTGAAAAAGGCGTATGACCATCTAAACTAGATGTTTCTCTTGTATTTGTTGAGGAGTTGTGGCTTTGGAGGCAGAATTTTATTGCTCTTTGTGTATCCACAATCCGGTTCTCAGTGTTGGTGAATGCACTTGCAGTGGCTTCTGTGCAAGCACAAGGGGCCTACACTAAGGCAATCCCTGATTCCCTCTCTTTTTGTGTCATGGGGGTTCTAACTTCTAAGTAGGCTGATTTCCAAGGCAGTGGATGGGTTTTATTTTTTATTTTTAATTATTATTATCAGGCTTCTCTATAAACATGGAAAATAATGCTCAAACAAAGATCTCTCATCTTTTACAGTAGATGATACACTCATCCTTTGTGATACAGAGGCTAACTAGATTTCGGTTTTTGCATTGTGCCTGATTGTATTTTGAAGCTATGTCTAAGTAGAAAATAAACTTGAAGAAGTCAAAGGTAGTCCCGATGGGTGATGTTAATTGATGAGTTGGCTTGTATTCTTGGCTGTAAGGTGGCTCATCTTCCACCTAAGTATTTGGGTTTACTTCTCAGTGCAGGTTTCAAACTAAAATCAATTTCCGATGGAATTCTAAAGAGGTTGGAAAAACTAAAGAGGATGGAAAATGCTTGGCAAGATGGAAGAAGATTTACCAAACAAAGGGAGCAAGGCTTACCCTTATCAAGAGTATGCTTTCTAGTCTCCCACTTATTATATGTCTCTATTTCCTTTAGCCATTAAAGTGGCTTATAGAGTAGAAAACATTCAAAGAGATTTTCTATAGGGTGGAATGGGGGATGAGTTTAAATTTTATTTAGTCAACTGTAGTTCTGTTTGTACCCCTATCCAATTTGGTGGTTTGGGGATTAGGAGGTAACCATTATGGTTGTGGTGGTATATAGTGGAGCTAGATTCCCTGTAAAGAAGAGTTATAGAAAATAAGCATGTAATTAATGGGGTGGATGATACTTGGAGAGGGAGGGGTCTTTATGGCATGAGCTTATGGAATTGGAATAATTTTGTAAATTACATTCATTTTGAGTGGGCAATGGAACCAGGGTCAGAAAAATCTTAGGTGTAGTGAAGACATCTTTAAGCATAGGTACCCAAAGCTATTTCTAATAGCTACAAACAGAGATGCAATAGTGGCAGGTTATATGGATGTCTCCACAGGCAACAATCAATGGAATCCATCTTTTCTTCGTGCAATACAAGATTGTGAATAGAGTGCACAGATTCCTTCTTGAATGATTTGTATGCTGTAACGATCAAAATGAGAGAAAAGCATAGGATGATATGGTCCCTTTCTAAGAAATAAGGATTTACAGTAAACACTTATTATAAAATTTTGAGTATAGGGGGCGATGCAAATTTCCCTTGGAAAGCAATATGGCAAGTCAGAGCTCTGTACCTTGTAGTTTTCTTTGCTTGGACAGCAACCAAGGGTAGAATTAATAGTGGATAACATAAGAAAACAGGGTATAATAATTACTGATTGGTGTTCTGCGTGTAGATCCAATGAGGAGTCTGTGGATCATCTCTTCCTTTATTTTGAAGTAGCTAGAGATTTATGGTTGCTTGTTTGGCATTTATTCAGGGTGAGCTGGATGATGCCAAGGACAGTGCTTGAGCTATTGTCTTGTTGATCAGGTTGTTTTGGAAAAGAAATCAAGGTTGGACTATGTAGGGCTATTCTAATGTGTTTGATGAGGAGCATTTGGAAAGAAAAGAGCAATAGCACTTTTGACCGTTAACTCTCAATGGTAAAGTTAGGCTTCTGTCTTGCAGTCTTACATGCATGGCAGTTGGATGCTAATCCGTCCACTTCTTCAAATTTGTTAGATTTCAAATGTGTACTAGGGTTGCACCCCTTTTGTGCACTTTAATGAAGTTATAGTTATCTATTAAAAAAAATTGGCAAAGACTATCCTGGTATTCTACAGAAAAAATGATGTTCAGTTAAATGACCTTCCCTTTATCTGTGGTAATTTATACTGTCCTAGTTATATGTATGTAGGGCTACAGGTCTATATCTTTGCTATATGTTCAAGACGGTGACAGTACAATGTACATGCCTACACATTCACGTAAAACATTAAGTAGTTAAAAACCATTTGAACATGAATTCTCAAGCAAGAAACTCTACTGGATCTCTTTGTATACTGAGTTTGAGTTGCAAGACAACGCAATTCAGTACCATGGCAACACATGAAACAAAGTAATACAGAAGTTGAAACAAAGCATTTTAGAGATTTTCTTGGCACCTGCACACTTTATGCCTACCTATCATGTTTCTTCCCAACCCATACTTCCATCCATGGAGAAACTTGATTTTCTGAATAGATGAGATCATGTGGAAGATTATCAAGAACCTGTAAGGACTAAATGAATAAGTTTGCTCATGGGACAAATCTGATCAACAATGTCTACCTTTATTAAATACAAAAGCATGAAAAGCCACAGCCTTCACCCCCCATCAGGGGCAGTGCCTCTACACATCCACACATGCACACACACCAGAGAGAGAGAGAGAGAGAGATCCTAATGATAAACAATTTCATCAATGGGGCAAGATAACATAATGTCAAGAGAATTAGGTGTATGGTTTAGATGTCCTTCGTGATATTGCTTCAACTCTCTAAAAGTGATTGCGTGCTTCACATTTCTTCAACCCAAACCAGCATTTTGCTGTGGGGGACGATCGATTTCCCTCTTTAGAGTTGACTGGAGAAGCTCAATTCGGCTGGATACAGATAGGCATCAGTCATATTGTGCAAATCAGGGGGAGTCGAGACCATGTTGGTTGGCTTGGGTGTAGCTGGTACACTTGTTTAAGGCCAGTGGTTCTAATTTTAGCTTGCATAGCAAACAGATGGAATGTCAGTGTAAATGGACATATGGTACCTGCACTAAACTGATTCAAAATAAACAAGTGCAATTTTGGATCTAGGAAATGGAAACAAGTGGCCAGAGCTTGGTTTCCCTAGCTGCAACTAGAGTTGGTTCTTTCAACAAGGTTTCAAGGTAAAGTGCATGGTGCTGTTCTTGCTGGGGCACTTGAGCAAGATGGCTCTAATGTATTATGGCAGAGTGGCACATTTACCAGAGAAGAAGGTTAATTGGCATGACTATATTAGAGTAAAGGTTGGAGATTGTTATAGTTAAGACATGGAAAATATTCATGTAACCAAAATGTTTGGTTGTAGCCAGTTAATTGTGTTTATCAACTTAGAATTCTTTGGGAATTTACTCTATAGCTACAATAACAATATGAAGTGGTGAAGAAGATTTGGGTGTCAAAATGTCCCCCTTGATATTGCTTCAAATTTTAAAAAAAAAAAAATTTATCACCTACTTCACATGTATCGAGATAG
Source organism: Quercus glauca (assembly GCA_023736055.1). NCBI lineage: Eukaryota > Viridiplantae > Streptophyta > Magnoliopsida > Fagales > Fagaceae > Quercus > Quercus glauca. The sequence continues at coordinate 23,566,706 of CM043320.1, read as the reverse complement.
TTGAAGCATGAAGCATGAAGCATGAACACATGATAAAACAAAACCATTTGCCATTTATAAATGAAGTATGTTTATCAACTTTGAATACTTCAGAATTTACTCTAATGACTCTAATAGCAACACTTTGTCACCTCAAAGAAACTGATGCAAATCAAAGATAGATCATACCTCAAGCATTATTACCCAGCATGGTTGTTGGTCCACATCCCCTGTTAATAAAGGGAAACTAGCTTTAATATCTAAATTCATGATAGATATGGAAAGAACTGCACATTTTGAAGAAAAATATACACATGAAGCATATAGAAGAACTGGTAACTGTGCAATTGCAGGAGACTGCTCAGCAAGGGGGATTTTGTTTAATTGATGAGTTTTTTACTTGTTTAAGCAGTAGTGGGATTTTAATTTGTGATTTCATGTCTGTGCTTCTAAGAGGAGGTGTGCCTGTATGCTTTTGGAACCTTGTGGATGCATATGCATCTTGAACTGCTATATTCTACTTGTTCTTTTGACAAAGAAATTTAATTAGTGCTCACATCTACCATGAGAAAGACTACTGACAGAAATTAATCTATATTTATGAAACAAAAAATAAGTGGAATTTTTTTTTTTTTGGCTTACAAGTTTTTTTTTTGTTTTTTTTGGGGGGGGGGGGGGGGGGGGGGGGGGGGTGGGGGGAAGGGGGATTTGAACCCAGCTTCTCTTCCATGGGAGAACTAGGCTATGCCATGGAGCCACAAGGCTCTTGGCAAAATACAGCTATAACATTTTGAGTATTATAAGTTAAAAAAATAAATAAAAACCCAAATGGC
>CM043320.1:23377942-23565394 GCA_023736055.1 Quercus glauca | reverse complement strand
TATATATATATATATAAGCGTTTACAAAAAATGGATTAGAATATTCTGATGGTGACAGCTAGAATAGGGACACCTCACCAATGGTGTCTTCATTCTCTCTCTACCAATAAATCCAAAATCTGGAAAGACGGTCACAGAAACAGAAAGAAGTTTAAACAGAAGCATACTGTTTATGTTATTGACTAATAACTAAAGTTCTTCACAATTATTATTATGTTTCTCAATCCTTTGGGGTTCAACAGGCCTTACCAGAGAGCATTTTTTATCATATGCATGACTGTAGGAATTGGTTAGGTAACCACTCTTCAGACATCTGGAATTTGGTCTAGCTATGCTTGATGTGGTCCATATGGAAGGAACGTAACCGGCATACATTTGAGGGTGTGGATTGTATGGGTAACCAATTATTGGCCAATTTTGTCAATTCTACTGTTTGACTGGTCTCATGCTTGGGATTTTATGAATTGTGATTCCATTATGAGGTTTAGAGTCTTTGTACAAAATCTTTGTAATTTTTAAGTCTTTTTTGTATTTTTTGTACATATAGTAGTTATTAAAATAAAAAATTATTCTAAATTATCAAAAAAAAGAGGGGGAAAATTACACTTTACCTTTTTAAACTATATCCCCTTTTTCACTTATCCCCTAAACTATGAGAATGCACACTTAACCCTAAACTATTACCCATGTAACACTTTGCACCCCATGCCATGGGTAATAGTTTAGGGAAATAACTGTGCATTCCCATAATTTAGGGGGGTAAGTGTAGAAGGAATATAGTTTAGGGGAGTAAAGTGTAATTTTCCCCAAAAATATTTGTTAACTAAGTGGTCCACAAATATGCTACCATGCAGGACAGTAATATGTGGAGAGACATAACATATCCAAAACTGAAGCTAAGAATACAGAAGAGATGGCATCTACCTTTTCCTTTTAAAAGGCAAATATCTGATATTGTCACCAAAGTATAGGTTATGACTAAAACTGAACCACTTGTTTCTGAATATAAGACTAGACCTATGCATCTATGGCAAAGCCCCTCCAGCAGCAAAACTATTAGCTTATCTCCAATCCTCTATTGCTACAGTCATGCTGGCTAGACAGCAGTGAAGACCTTGCTTCACTTAGCATGCCCCTCACACCCGTCTCATCAAGCAATCATAGAAATAATAATGAGCAAGTGCTGCAGTTAGGTGATAATTTCAGGCCTATAGAAACAAGCTGATATGTACACAAAATGGCTATCAAAGAAAGTAACCTTTAAAGGCATCATTAAACACCCATGCAGTTCTCAATATTTTGGTGGGGCATAAACAGTTGCATCCTATAGAACAGATACGTAATCTAGAAATAAAGCTTTCTTTCCAAATATTGTAGAATGATCTCAAAATATGAATTTTGAAATAGATACTGAATTTCAAATCAAAATAAAAAGTAATAAGAATATAATGTAACAATATGTCCAAAGTCTGAGTTGATTTCTGCAGTGGAAGATTATGAACAAAAGGGAGCTTACTTTTAGTGGAACTGAAAGATTAGCAGTCCGCATTATGGATTCAGCAATTCCATGTGCATACCAAGGCTACAAGAAAGAAAGAGTTCATAACATAACTTAGTAAAAAGCAAATACATATACCTAAAAGGTCTAGAAAACAAAAATAGTTCCTTATCCCTAATATGGACAGATCTTGGTTTAATAGATATAAAGCACAATGAAAGATTTCATTCATTAGTGACCACTTTAAAGCATAGCAAATATGTAAATGCCAATCAAATAATCATGTTCCAGGTTTTACTCCCATGATTGCACCAAACCCAACCATATAAATACAGAATCCCCTGAAACTCAGCCAGACATCACCATTTAAATACTGTGATTCATTACGGAACCATGTTAGCTAACTCCAACTAACATAACAAAGAATGTGGATTTTTATGGTGTTTAAACTTTAAAGTCAGTTACTTCCTCTGAGATAATGGTGGGTAACATTGTAGAGTTTATATAAAGCAAATAGTTAGAAATAATAGTGTTGTTTTTAAGACTGGATTTTTCCCATTCAATATATCTTATTTTATATTCCTCATCGTAATGGTGTTATTTGGATGGCTATCCCTCATTGTTTGATGTGGTGCATTTGGTAGGAGAGAAACAACCGGTGTTTTGAAGATTCTGAAATGACTATAGCTGATTTAAAACTTTTCATCTTTAAAACTCTATCAGATTGGATCTCTATCAAAGGAAGTCATTCTATTTTTTCGGTCTATGATTTGATGGATGCTTGTAATTTATGTATTTGATTATTTTGTTCCCCTGCTGTATAGTTCTTGTATGCTTGGGTGACTCATTATTATGTCTTTGAATAAAATTTTCCTTACTTATCAAAATATATACATACATATATATATATATATATATCTTATTTTATATTCTTTGAGGCTCTATTAATATTATCCTTTACATGCAGAAAATATTATTTCACTTCTAAAACCGTGCTTAATTAGATTGGCGTGTGAAGGAACACCACTAATTTTTCCCTACTGACAGGGATTTGTAAGTTTAAAATGTTTGTCCCAGACTCCCCTCACTGCTCCCAAGGAATTAATCACTCATAAGGTATTCTATAAGGAGCTGTAATAACTTTTTATTAAGTGATCCCATCAGAGAAAAAAAAAAAAAAAAAAAAAAGGAGCATAAAAAAAAATTTTGAGTTCCCAGACCCAGCGTGTAGGTCTTTTTTTTGTCTTTTGTACCTCTGCACAATAGGAATTGCTGAAAAGATAAGAAACTAACTAGTTGAAGAATGATTGGGATAAATTTGTTTGGCAATTATTCAGGAAATCATGTTAGACAAGAAAATAATTATCTCCTAAATCCTCATTGATAACAGAGAAATGAAAATGAGAAGAGATTTGACACCCAAATTTCATATGGGTTTGGATTTCTCTATGCTGTCACACACGCACAGAGAGAGAGAGAGAGATAACCTTAAAAAGTTCCACTGGAGTAAACCATGCTATGTCATTCTGCTTGTATATATTATCCAAGTACTTCATATAAGCTTTCCTACCTGAAGTGGAGAGGAGAACTTAGGTCTAGTCTAAAACAAGGGTTTAAGAAGAAACTCCAGCAACAAACAAGATTAAAGCAAAGAAAAAAGATAATAGGATTGAAGCTCGAACAATCAAATATCAATTTCTAGGCTCAAAGAGTTCAAGAAATACTCAACTCTGAAATTTCTTGAAATAGATAAGACAATGGAGTCTACAATATCAGAAATTTCATGAAATAGATAAGAAAATGGTGTCTACAATGACTCAAAAGAGGCTATGTATAATAGCCTTTAGTAACCCAATGCCATCCAATTAAAGTTTAAGGCCAAGATCATAATTCTATTGCCACATCAATATATTTTTCTTTTTTAAATAAGTAATGAAGTTTTATTGATGAACACAAAGAAGTACAAAAGTCTCAAAAGGAAAATATAAGGAAAACTTGAAACTCTAAAATAGAAGAACACTTTGTAAAACCCCAAACCTGGGACCAATCAAAAAGAGTACAGGCAAACCAAGCTTTCAATTTATCCAATGAGCTCTCCATGTCTTCAAAAGTATGTCTATTCTGCTCCTTCCAAACAAGTCACATCAAACAAGCCGGCACCATGTTCCAAATATCTAAACCATACTTACCAAACCAATTTCTCCAGCTAAATAAGAAAGAAATGACATTCCCTGGCAAAACCCACCAAATCCCAAGCATTTGAAATAGAACTCCCCACAAAGTAAAAGTGATGTCACAATGGATCAAAAGGTGATCCACTGATTCCCTGTTGCTTCGGCACATACAACACCAATTAACCAATGGCAGACCCCACTTAGTAAGATTATCCAAATTGAGGATCTTTCCCAATGCTACTGTCCACAAAAAGAATAACACCCTCTTGGGAACCTTAACAGACCAAATACCTTTCCAAGGGAAAGGAGCTGAAGTGGCACCCCGGATCTCCTTGTAAAAGGATTGGATATCAAAAATCCCATTCCCCTTAAGGACTCCATTTCATCTTATCCACCCCCTCACCCCCAAGAGCCAGAAAATACATAAGATTGAAGAAGGATAGAATATCATCCAACTTCCAATCATGAAAGTTCCTGTGAAATCTCAGGTTCCAACTCCTTGCTTCCCCAATCTATTGAGAGCCCAACACATCATAAATGAAAACATCCTTGTCCATTGTACACTCAAACAAATTAGGAAATAATGATTTCAGAGGGAGTTCCCTAGCCCAACAATGATGCTGAAACTGAATATGATTCCCCTCTCCAACAACAAAGGCCACATGCAATGATAATCTGTTCAAACCTCTACTCAGCCAGAAATTGCACCCATGAGTACCTCCTAATGGAAAACTTCATGTCCAAACCGCAGTGACCACTTACCAAGAAAAGCTTAATTAAAATGCACAAACCTCTTAATCCTCAAACCCCCAGTTTCAACGGGTGAACAAACCATGTCCCAAGCCATCAAGGAATATTTAAACTCCTCCCCTGAAGCTCCCTATAAGAAATTCCTCTGAAATCTGAATCTTTTCCAATCTATGAGCCACAAACTTGGGAATGGTGAATAAGGACAAAAAGTAAGTGGGAAGACTAGAGAGAACAAACTTTAGTAAAGTAAGCCTACCTCCCTTAGATAGATAAAGTCTCTTCCAGCCTGACAATTTCCGTCCCACCTTCTCCAAAATGGGATTCCAGACTGAGGAGACGATCCACCACTTCACATTGTGATTCCCAAATGGGATAACAATGTAAAAGAAGATGATCCACCACTTCACATTGTGATTCCAAAAGGGGATCACAATGTAAAAGAAGCTGATTCACCATGATAAGTCTGGGGTAAATAGCACTTATAAAAGATAATTTTGGTTGTATATGAGGCAACCAACCTCCTGAACGTGGGAGAAAGGAAGAGAATTAAGATTAATTTCTGCTTGCCTTTTACTTCTTTCCTTGCTGTATTTAAACACAGCTTCTGATAACAATCACAAATGATTACTAGATAATTCAAATAGCCGTAACAATTGGCTAAACACTATCCTAATAACAATCAACTGAATCTCCTAAATAATAGAGAGCCAACCTAATCACAACTAACCTAACCTCCTAAATAATAGGAATTCTTATTGCAATCAAATTGAACTAACAGAATATAAGCATAGCAGATATTTGAATCCTCAGCAACTTGGTAACTTCAGCTGCGTGACTTCAATTGTATCAACCACGTGGTTTGGCTGTTCCAACTTTGTCTGGGACATAACACACCACTTCACCATAATTCTTACACATGCAAAACTCAATCCACAATAAAAATTTTCCCTTTACCCATAGTAGCTGTCCATATATAGAATGCTAATTTTCTAGGTGCCTTTAAACTTAAAAAAAAAAAATTAAAGAAACTTTATTGAATCCAACAGTACAACACGCAGTACACAAGGTGTGTACTGAGGTGGCTACAGCATCAAGAAAAAGTAACAAAGTAAAATCAAGATGACATGGTAAAACTACAACTCCGTTGTCGTCGTCATTTCCAAACCTTCAAACACACTATAATTTAATTATGCTCCGTCCAAGGAGTTCACATAAGGCCCAAAGGTGCAGCACTCCAATAGCACCCTTTCCATATTTACAAAAAACTCCCTTTCCAACACACCAACAAATCTAGAAGTCTGGGAGGAATTACACATATAAGACCATTTAAACGCTATTAGTATTACCTTCCATCAGCGTAAATAATCCATAGTAAGAATTTGACCCAAGGGCCAAGGCAGCATTCCATAAAGTGTAGCATAAGCGGGAGTTTAGCCTTCCAAATGCTCTTCGAGGGAAATGTTCATCCCCAGTATAAATCACCTAATAAAACAACTTCACCTCAAATATCCCACTCTTTGTTGGTCTCCAACAAATCTGGTCCTCTGCATCCCTTGTAATTTTTACTAAATAAATGAGATCCATAAGATTATTGGCTAATAATCTCCCAACCAAACCAATGGGCCTAAAATCTATTACATCTGAAGCTCATACCTTTTTTTAGGGATAAGAGCAACGAATGTTACATTTAAGCTTCTCTCAGCAGAATAGTGTTCTCAGTACTTGTTGTACCTTGCCACCACCTCCCCCAAAAAGAGAAATTGGAGTTGCTAACCCCATTCTAGCTAGAGCTTGTACATATAATATAATATAAACATTTAAGGTTTTTTGTTCTTGAAATCAGCAAAACCCAGATAAAATAAAGAAAAAAGTACCTTGGAGGTTATTGAAGCTAATGGTTTTGTGAAGCACACCAACAGAGGCGGGTCTTTGAGAGAAGTAGCCATGTGTGGGGTGGTAAAGGGCGGAATGTATGAAGTCCCGAACCTATCCCAAAACCACATTTCTTTTCTAAGAAGAAACCCATTTTATTATTTTATTATTAAAAAAATTAAGAGAGTGGGCTTACGAGGATGGGTTTGTCTGGCACAATATGCGTGGAGAAGAGAGCTTCAATCAAGATATGGAAGCAGGATCAGATCAAAAGAAACGAAGAATGAGAGAGAGAGAGAGAGTTTGTGAGAGAATGTATACCTTTGCCTTTGCTAGTGTGGAGGAAGAGCAAAGTGCGAGTGCGAGTGCGAGTGCGAGTGCGAACCAACATTTCTAATTTCTTCACTAACAGTTATCAATAAATATCATGTGGGGTTTCAAAACGGCTGCTCAGTGTGGGTTTTATATGAAAAATATGATTTTATCGCAAATTCAGATTGGGAGGGATTTCACAATTCGCTCCAGTACCAATGGGTTTAGTCTGCAATTGAATGCTATAAAAGATTTGTGTCCCCTCATCCTTCACCAATTGGTCGTTGGATGGATCGGTAAAGCACATAATCCAACAAATAATATCAGAACCGAGGTCATAAGTTCGAGTCGTTGCAATTGGTCGTTGGATGGATCAGTAAGGCACGCGGTCCGACACAGATAATAAACATGGACACGCAAATCTTAAAAAAGCTTCAACCTACGTTTGAGTGAGTTTCAACATTCAACTTACAATTTAGAGAAGTCAAGCCCACAAATCAAATTTCATGTTTCAAACCGCATTTGCTTTAAATAACTCGAAAGCACATATATCAAATTTCAAGTTTCAAACCGCTTTTTCTTTGGAGAAAATCAAATTTTCAAAAAAAAATGTTTGTCAAGTCCAAAACTTGAAAGAAAGGCCTAAGTACAAGTTAGGGATACAAATTTTTTTTTTTTTTATTTAAAGGTTCGTTATGTTGAAAACTCAAAACAAGTGAAGAGAAGACAAGTACATGTCTCAATTGGTCAAGTTTTCAAGTAATACACACGAGGAAAAAGCATCAAAAAGGTGTTTTAAGCCTTTTATACCTTCTTTTCATAACCTAAACTTGACCTATGTTACAACCTACAAAAAAGACATCCTTGAACTTTTACTAGGTTTAGGCACACCTTTAGCTTTTGCTATATTTTCTCTTAGATAAAGGGAAAAAAATATTTATATATATATATATATATATATATATGTACTGCATAAATCACTACCGCTACTATTTATAGGAAAGATACTGCATAAGTCACTTTTGTCCATTCCTCTATGCTATCTCCACAATACTCGTCTTGGCTCTCAAGCTAGATGTCCAATATAGCAAATCAAACCAAAAAAAAAAAAAAAAAGATGTCCAATATAGCCTCTCTTTTGATGTGTTCAAAGGGGACTCCATTTTTGTGATTGGGAAAATTCTTAGATAGTCTCAACCAAGCCAATAAGAGGATGCCATGGTGATAAAGATGAATTACATCACTATTCATGCCATGTCAGCCAAATAAGCATTGCAGCTCCAAATGTCTGTTAGTCCCTGTGGACACAACAGGGAGTCGCCACCTAGTTTTTGCAATGGTCTAGGAACCATATATATAGTGTTCTCTCGAGGAATGACCATTGATCTTACTACCAGAGATATGGGTTCGAAGTTAAGGTATGGTTTTGAGAAGGTGTTAGGCACCCAAAACCGCCCAACCCTAAGGTTGGCTTTCCCTCATTGTGTCTTGTGTCTTAACCCTATTAAAGGCATATTCAATATTGTATATAGCTCACACACACGCTAGCATTCATCTAACAATCAACATGGCATCAAACATCCCTAACCATACATCTATCATGCTTGTCAAATCAACCTAACATTCATCTAGCATAGCATGACATAGACCCTAGCATGATACTATCATACATGTCATCCACCTAACATTCATCTAGCATACTTCTCATCACACCATATCACATCATTCAAGGCAGCAACATGTGAACACTAAATCAAGGCAGTAACACAAGCGTAAAAGGATCCAAGCAAACATGTGATTAAGCATAACTTTTCTAAACAAACATGTTCAAATCTATCATTAAACAAAATCGTATTCAAAGATACATGTTTATATGAATGATTGACTTACCTCACTTACCTTGTAGCAACTCAGCACCTATGGCATTCATGCATGGACATGTGAATGCGTGTTCATGGCATCAAAACAATAAAACACTAGATGAACCCTAATCTAAACATGTGAAAAGCAAACCAATAAACAAGCATGTGAAATAGAAGCTCAAAAGCATGAATATATATCTATATATATATATATATATGTATGTATGTATATATAAAGGAACTAAAACAGAAGCATATTATGCAAGGAAACAAGAAACAGAATTAGAGAAATTAGGTTTGGGGTTTCTGGGCAAGATCATGCGCACGCATGAACAAGCTTGTGTGCTCATAATCAAGCCTGCGTACGTAGCCAAGATTATGCACACATAAGTTTCAGCCCAAAAACCCTAGCAACACAACAAATAGAGCAAAACTTCAAACCACTAAATCTAACATCCTAACGTGCTTTTAAAACATAAAACTACATAAACCTAAGCTATTTAAACTTATTAAAATACAAAACAAACAAAGAAACAAGATAAACAATAAAATTAAAACAGAAAAAAAAAAGAGAAAAGAGTTTAGAACTCAATACCTCAAAACAAAAACTCCTAGGCTTGATTTTTGATCATTTTCCCTTAGTCAAATCTATTCACAATAAATAAAAAGGTGATTAGTAGTCTTAAACTCAAAGATCAAGGCTAGAAAAAGCCCTAATCAAAAGAAAATTGACTTGAGGATTTTTTGTAAAAAAACTCCCTCTTTGATTCACTATTTCTAGTGAATCTTAGTGTTTTTCCGTGGGATTTCTGTGTGTTTTTGAAAATGTACCATGTATGGCTATTTGTATTAAGAAAATAGGGGTTTGGAATGACTCCCAGACAATGTGGGATTCATTCCAAATCTCAGCATTAATGTAGAAAACTTGCATTTTTATGTCTTTAAAACCCTTCATGGGCATGCAAGATCGGGCTTGCATACACATTTAGCATGGCTACGCGCGCAGGCTAATTCCTGCATGCTCATACCGAGGGTTTCCTTGATTTAATTTTCCAAAAATAGATCTATTTGCTCATTAAAATTTATATTTTTCATTTTAACATTTCTCAAGTCAATTTAACATTTTATTGGGCCCTAAACCAACCTTGGGTCTTAGAATTTCAGCATCATTAGGGAACACGGGCCCAAGTTGTAAAGGGTACAAAATGTGGCGTCTACAGATGCCCCTCTTTTAATTTGTGAGATTTGCTAACAGAATCAAAAGAATAAGAGACAAAACATTTTGTTTCAATGTACAGCTCCAGCCTAACCCACACACACGACACACATCACGCATACATGGGGCACGGTGCAACTCCGAAGAGTTGCATGGGATTTGTATGTCCAAACCCACCTTTGTTGCTTAGGAAACGAGCAACTACAAATTCAGTATCTCAAAACCTGTTTTGCCAATTGCAAGCAAAAGGCGAGTGACTCCTAAAGTCACTAAAAAAGAAAAACAAACAAGGCCAATAGCCATAACCATCAACCAAACAAACAAAGGTGCACTTACGAGCTTAAAATGATATATATTTGTGGTGTCCATCTGGGGTTCTTACCTTAAACTTTTCTGGGTGGCTTGCACCTTTAGGTAATACTTGTCTTCTCCATCTCTATCTCTACCTGTTCTAATGAGACTCTTGCCTTGGGGTGACCTTGGTCTCTATCTCTATCTCTATCTCTATCTCTTCCGTTGTGCCTGCATATTCAACTCCCTCAGGATATGTGCACAAGTTCTGTATGATGTGCTTGCATGTTCAATTCCCTTAAGATATGTGAACAAGTTCTGTATGATATGTTTGCATGTTCAATTCTCTCGAGATATGTGCACAAGTTTTGTGTTATATAGGATCTGTGCCTGCATATTTAATTCTCTCGAGATATGTGCATAAGTTATGTGGTATTCCTTTCTAATTTGCATGGGGGTTCGTGCCTGCATGTTCAATTCTTGTAGGATATGTGCACGAATTCCATATTCAGACTTGCTTGACTATTTTTTCTTGGATGAAAGATCTACTGGGGATGCTAGAGGACTTACAAAGGAGTATAATTCTATTGAGAAGTGTTTTGGTGATGATTTTGACCTCCAACGAAGTCTTGATGGTGTACAGCCCACTAAAGGGTAGCTTACTAGGGATCTTTCCTCCACTAAGGAATAATTATCTTCTTCTTTCTTATGACTCACTGGGGATTGATGTTAACTCCACCCTCAAGGGGTTTTTACCAGACTCTACTGGGGAAATTTTATTTTGCAACTCTCGAGGGGGTTGCTTCTGCGTCTTAGACCCACGGGGGAGTCCTCCTATGATACTGAGATTCACTTGGGGACTTGGTTAATGATCCTGGCTCATGATTATTTTTGATCCACTAAAGGATGTTTTTTATGCTTTTGATCTACTAGGGATATTTTGAGAGTTTCAATCCATTGGAGATGCTTTTGATGCTTTCGATCCCCTAAGGATGTTTTTTAGGGTCTTTATGTTCATTTGTCTACTGAGGGCATTCCTATCATTTTTGGATGAATTTTTTTAATTTTCTTTTACATTTCTGGCATCCTGTGGACTTTCTGGGGGTATTTGGATTTTTTTTTTTTTTTTTTTGTGCTAAACTACACGTAGTGTAGTGGGGAGGCCTAACTACATGTAGTTTAGCCATCAGGTATGTTCTCGCTGTAGACACCACATTTTGTACCATTTATGACTCAAGCCCCCATTCCCCAATGATGCTCAAACTCTAAGAACCAAGACCAGTTTAGAGCCCAATCAGATATTAAAATGACTTGAAAAGTGTTAAAATAGAAAGTATAACCTGTTAAATGAGCAAATCTATTTTTGGAAATTAAATGACCAAAGTGGCCCTCGGCTTGCGTAGTGAGTCGCAGCCTGCGTACGCAAGCTAAAGTATGCGTACACAGGCACATTCTTGCATACGAAGCTAGGGTTTCAGAAGTATAAGAAAGGCATGTTTTTAGCAATAATGGATGAGATTTGAAACGAATCCCACATTGTTTGGGAGCTATTCCAAACCTCATTTTTTTCAACTATAAAAAGCCTTACATGGTACATTTTCAAAACACACAGAAATCCCACAGGAAAAACCTAAGATTCACTAGAAAATAGTGAATCAAAAGATAGTTTTTCATAAAACACCCTTAAGTTATTTTTATTTGATTGAGACCTAATCTGGCCCCAATCCTTTGAGTTTAAGATTGCTAATCACTATTTTATTGAATTGTGATAGATTTAACTGAGGGGAACGGTAAAAAATCAAGCCTTGGAGCTTTTGCTTTTATGTATCCTTTTAAACTTTTCCTTTTCTTTTCTGCCTTTAATCTTTATTTTAATCTGTGTTTTGTTTAGTTTATGGAGGAGGACCTTCTCTAGGCCTCAAAAACAGTGGGGTCACTAGCTTCCTTTCCAATAGGTAAGCATAGAGATTTGCCATGGGCATGGATAACGGAGTGTACTTCCGATTTTCCCTCCTGAAGGGACGAGGCGGTTTTGGCCTCCCTTTCTAATTAAAGGCTCTGTTAGGTGCTTGAGCAGACTAATTCTGTTGCTGATAAGGCCTAGTAGCCAAAGAAGCATAGGCAGAAGCAACACTCCTAGGCCTTTCTGATGCATTATCGACAATATGAACATCGGCTTCCTTGGTCTTATGACTGGTCATTCTCTTGACTTGTTGTTCAACCATGGAACTTAGAGACTCGGCATCCATGATCTTCTTGCTCTTAATACCCTCGTCAATGCACTCCCCAATAAGGATGAGGTTAGCGAAATGAATTACTTGGGTGCTGATCATCTTCTCATAGTAAGGAGGCTTAAGATTGTCAATGAACCACTTGATCATCTCATTTTCCATCATGGGAGGTTGCACTTATGCGGCTAGCTCGCGCCACCTCTGGGCATACTCACAGAAGGATTCCCCACTCTTCTTTTCTATCTTCTGAAGAACTGTGCGGTAGGGAGCTATCTCGGTGTTGAACCGGTAGTATTCTAGGAAAGAGTTGGCCATTTCCCTTCAGCTTGAAGTCTTTTCCAATATCACATACCACGTAACCACAGGGCCGGTCAAACTATCAGGGAAAATCTGGCAAAGCAGAGGGTGATTATCCCTATAGGGAGCCATTTTCCTACAAAACATGTGCAAGTGCGTGCAAGGGTCTCCTGTACCATCATACTTGACGAAATCTGGTGTCTTGAACTTAGGAGGCATAATGACCTGAGGGAAGTTGGTCAGATTATCTAGATCAACACTTTTGTGGACGCTGGAGCCCTTTATGATACAAAACTTCTCAGCTAGAGTTTCCACTTGGCTTTTGACTTGGCCAAACCCGAATTCGAGGTTCTTGTCCTTTGAAGGATCTGTCTCTTGGTTGCTACCCTGGGGTGGTACATGGTGGCCCTGCTTCTATAATGGCGGAGGCTGATTTCCATTCTCAACTTAGGGACCTCCTTAGCTATGATCGGAAGAGTTTTGTCCTCCTCCTACAACTAGCTGTTGTACCATGCGGATTAGTTTTGACATTTGCTCTTTCATTTGAGCGAACTAGACAGGATCCACTTTGGGAGTTGAAGGCCCACTGGTAGACATCTCTCTTGCACGAGACCTAGTGATAATGGGATCACGATGTAGTGGTAGCTTAGACTGTTTTTTTTTAGCAATCTTTTGATCCTTGAGAAAGGGAAGTGAAAGAAATAGGGTGCATTTGACAAGGTGGAAACACAACATCAAAATCAAGTTAGTTGATGCTCTTGGTATTTAACATGCACCTACCATTTTCAGAAAAATTTGGCTTTACGCCCTTGCTTGGGTATTCATCATGGTAAGTTTCTACTATGATGCAAGATTAATGCACAAGATAGGCAAGTAATTGAAACTTTCATGACATGCTTAACAATGCGGGAAAGACCCTTCCTTTGGTTACAGGCTTGTACAAAATTTGCTTTTACAACACTGGGTTCATTGGCTCCAATAGCCTTTTGCAATACAATAAATGTAACTGCAAGGAAAAGCTCGGCTTTTGATGATGTGGACCTCTCGGGGGAGCTTTTGGACACTTGGATCTCTTGACATCATGGATCTCTTGGACCTTTGGATCTCTTGTGGGAGCCTTTGGATTCTTGGCATCTAGGTCTTCTTGGCAATTTTGACATCTTGACAATCTAGGCAACTTGGACCTCTTGGACCTTTGGATCTCTGACAGTTTTTCAGCAACACCTCTCCTTTAAACGGAGTTTCGGTTACTTGCCACAAATTTTATCTTTGCACAATTAGGTGATGAAACCAATTAGTGTATACATGAATGCCCTTGTAGGATTGCAAACCCTAAGGGATAGGGTATGGTCTAGCATGTACTAGCAACAGGGTTGCTTTTCCTAGGGGTTTAAACATGAATGCTGTGCAAGTAGGATGGAAGGACCTATAGTAGAGCACAATTTCTTTGACACAAGAAAAACCTGTTAAAAGACACTTTCCCCTGACCTCTAGCCCTAGAAGGGTATCCTTTCTTAGGCTTGGATGTTCACTCTTTAAGCTTTTCCTAGTCCTCATGGGCTCTAGCTTAATCTAGTCCTCACGGATTTGACATAACTAGGCCAACTGTATGCAAAGGCTTAATTGGTAGGTGGTTCCTGTCCTAGGGTACTCAATCGTCATACCCCTCCCTTCATGGAAGTTATAAGGTAGGAAGGATCAATGGGGCCTTTTCAACAACTCCTGTCCACTCATGGACCCAGAAGTGCCTACAACATCAGCCCCGAATCTAACTATGGGTAACACTGCCGATGTTCTGTCCATACACCTACAGATAGGGTGATGAAATCCCCTAAAGAGGTGAGACCTCGCCAACAGTGCGAAGCCCAAGTGTGGCTCAAAAAGGTGTATATGTCATGCAATTCTTAATGAAGGGGAAAGACTTTTTCAAAGCACAGCATATATATATATATATCATATTTGGAAAGCAGATAAAGATGTAGTGAAAATTAAATTTTGCTACCCTATGTTTGCATGTGAGAAAAGTGGTAAAGCATGTGAGGGAAGCGGTAAAGCCCCATGTGGAAATACCTCGAACCTCCCTTTTGGCAAATGATTTTTTTGGAAAAAGATTTTTGCTTTTTTAAAAATGGTCTACTAGGATATAGTAGAAGCCTTTTTCAAAAGGAAAGCCCCGGAGGTCAATGCCAATTTCTGTGTTTTTGAAAGCCAATGTCCAAAGATTATGGTTTTATCAAAAGCTCTAAAGGCTAAACTATCATTGATCCTTAGTGGAGTCACGAGTCTGTCGATGACTGGCCTTAACCGGCTAAGCAGAAAATTGCCACCACCGCGCCTTCGTTCAGCCAATAGCTGTGGCGACAGGTCCCACGCGCGTAGGGCCCCGTTGGAGGGCCCCTCTCAATGTGTATGCGTGTGTGTTTCACGCGAAGTTTTGGGTGCTTTCTTTCTCAGTGGAGGAAGGTAGGTCTACCTTTGGTTTTATGGCGGGAATCTGGGCCAAATTTTAAAGGATTACCAAAGGTAAGTAGAGTTGCCACCAATCATTAGGTTTTTCTAAGGTGTGATTGGTCACCTATTTCTAATTGATTTTATTATCAATCCTAGACTAAGAAAAAGGTCATTTTTCCTAATCTAATATGGATGGCAAAAAAAAATCTTGATTCTTAAGTCCGGAAGTTTGGCTACGTGTGGGGAAAGTGTTAGGCACCCCACAATGCCTATCCAAGGACATTCCTTTGTTTTAATAAAACCTTAATTTTTGGAGATTGACAATAAAAACATGATTTTGGCATTGGCTTTTGGGGCTTTGCATACATGGAGGCTTTGAGGTTTGGCTTTTGAAAAGGCGTGGTCTCAATCTATGCTTTCCTATGGCTTTTGGGTGCAAAAGCAATACCTTGTGTTCTTGGTGAAGAAGGAAGAATCAAGAGACTTTAATGTGTTTTTTTTTTTTTTGAGTGTTTTTAAGTGTTTTTTTTTTTTTTTTGGTGTTTGGAAGAAAGAAAAAACATAGAGAGGAATTGGGCAGAGATCAAATTTCATAAAAAAATGTGTGTCCCCTCGGTCTGATGGGTGCCTGGGGCTATTTATAGCCCTAGGTGCGTTTTTCGAGGTGGGGGCCATTGTAGGGCTACTAGCGGCCATTCAATGGCCACCAGCCTCAAACCACCTTTGATCGGGTTGATCTTAACACCCTTGGATAGATCTTCATTTTTAGTTTCTAAAAAGGCATGGAACTCAAAAATTCAACGGTCAGATAAAAAATTATGGCTCTCGGAAGTTTGCGCTGTAGCGATCAGTACGTCATCCTGGTTTTTGTGATATCTCGGCCGTTCTAACTCTGATTTCGACCTATGAATAGTCATTGGAACGAGAATTCGATGATCTTCGCAATGGCATTGGTTTTAACCCGTTCTGGCAGCCGGATCAAAGTTTGATCTTGGGGTCAACCTTGGTTAAATTTGGTCAAAGTTGCTAAAAATTTCCGAGAAGCTCGAGTTTGGTGTAAAGCTACGAAAAATTGTTTCGTGGAAGTTTGGACCTTGTTCGATCTTTGGTCAACCCTAGGCTGACCAGGGGCATTTTGGTCATTTTGGTTGAAAAAGGCACTTCGAGTGCTTCGGTGCCCGAATGGGTTGCCACACGTCACTCTAGATGTTCTCATGGCCCGTAGAGAGAAAATAATATTTTATGGATTTTTCGGGGTCTGGCATGCAAATCGAGACGGACAAAATACGGTATCAACAGTACTTATTGTGAAACTCGTGGCAGATGTCCTCCCGAATCCTTACTCTAGGATCATCTAGGTTAAGGAACCACCTAAGAGTGGCTCCAGTCAAGGTATTTTGAAACATTTGAGCAAGTAGTTCTTCAGTTGCTCCTAGGGGTTGCATAGCCCTCATGTACATCTTTAAATGGGACTTTAGGCAGCCAGTCCCATCGAACTTGTCCAAGGTAGACAACTTGAACTTATGAGGCAATCTCATATCTAGGAAAAGCGAGAGTGATTGGTAATCCATGAGGCCTTCCATCTTGCAAGCCCTTTTGATAATCTCTTCCACCTTATTTATCCTTTCATTAATCTTCTTCTCACCCTCCAGCATAGTGGGATTCTGATTGGTTTTATTCTCTTCTTGGCCACTGTTCAAATTCTAAAACTGTTGTACCATAAGGTTCATGTCTTATCTCAATTGGATTTGACTTGCTACCATAGTGTTCAGTAACTCTTCAGTGTTCATTGGCTCTTCAGTGTTTGGATGTTCTTCCCCTTTTGCCATGGTGATGGAGTCTTTGGACTTCATGTGGCTTGGGCTATCTTGTAAGTCGAACACAGGATTGTGATGTTGCCACTATGGAGTGCCTTCTATGCTGACAGGCCTCAGTACTGTGATGGGCTTGGAACTGGAATTGCTAGCTTTAGTGTTGTCCTTGGATTCTCTTTAAAGTCTACCTTCTGATCTTGACCAAATTCTCCTCTAAGAACAGGCTTGGTTAGGTCAAACAAAACTAGGTCCCCATTTAAATCAATCAATCAACCAAACAAAAACATGCAAAATGCAATGCAATTTTGACATGGACCGGCCTAAGGGTAGGTTCTAAGTCATTACATTGTAGGGTGGGTTTATTGTTTCATTATTTCCCATAGTTAGGACGTTACACTTCCCAACTTGTAACGTAATGAACATTATGTTAGTCTAAATGATATGGTCTATCCTTTATAGTCAACAAGAAATGATCCAGTGACTTTAGGCTATGAGTTGGTGAGTTCACCATTGGGTACCCGAATCTAATGAAGACCGGTGATCCATGGTTACTAACACCATATGTTGAGATGGGTGCATACATATTTGTTGTTTTGATGGCATACATTATGACAGTTAAGGAAAGCTTTTAACAATCAACATGGCTACACAAACAAAAAAATATAATCATACAAACATCTTAAGACATAGACAACCAATCAAACAACAACTTCATACAAAAAAACGAGGGTATATAGTTGGTCACTTAAAGTCTAACATGAAGTGTAGCCCTCGACATCCCCAGTGGAGTCGCCACTTGAGAAACTACAAAGTGGTGCTCCCAAAAAAGAGATTCGGGTGCTTAAGGAACCTCTCTTTTAGGTAATTGTGTGGAGTCGCCACTTACTTTTTATACAAAAAATAAGAAAAAATAAATACAATTACATGTCCAAAAATTCCTCGAATGTTATTAATTGACTATGGAAATACCATTACATCATGATAGAATAACTTTACAAGGCTTTGGTCCTAATACAATCTATGTAAAAATTACAAAGCTTTGATCCTAGTTACAATCTACCAAAAACAAAAGACAAAACACTAGTCTAGACGAAGTCTGATTTTCTAGACTCTAATGACCATTATATACCCTTTTGTATGATGTTGAATGATATGTTGTAACACACATAACAAACACTCGGCAAAAATTAATTTAAACACATTTGTTTTATGACTATGCCCTCTTTTTGAAGAAAAATCAGATCTGTTTTGAAAAGTAAAAAAAAAAAATGAGATTTGAGATTTGATTGGTAAAAATTAAATTTGTTTTTTTTTTTTTTTTTTGTAGAGGGTAAAAAGAAAGATTTTATTAAGAAAATCAGATCTATTTTTGTAAAGTTAAAAAAATTGAGATTTGATTAGTAAAAATTAGATCTGTTTTTTGTAAAGGGTAAAAGGAAAGATTTTGTTAAGAAAAATCAAATCTATTTTTGTAAAGGGTAAAAAGAAAGATTTTGTTAAGAAAAATCAGATCTATTTTGAAAAGTAAAAAATGAGATTTTTAGAAGAGGACTCATATTCATAATTCAAATCTATTATGCATGCATCACATATTTAAAAAAAAAAAAAAAAAATTTTGACCCAACTCTTAATTCATTCTTTGAAATTTCAAAATCTGCAATTTTAATTAATAAGAAAAAACTATTTCTGAAAAAATTTCAAATATGTATTTAATGAAAATACAGATTTGTTTTATGGTTAAAAAAAAATTCGGATCTGTATTTAATGAAAATACATATCAATTTTGTGACCAGAAAAAAAATTTCAGATCTGTATTTAATGAAAATACAAATCGGTTTTATGAGCAGAAAAAATTCCAGATCTGTATTTAATGAAAATGCAGATTGGTTTTGAGACTAGAAAAAATTCCAAATTTGTATTTAATAAAAATACAGATCTGTTTTGTATTTTAGAAAAAAAAAAATGTTTTGGTGATTATTAGCAGATTTTGAAATCAAAGAAAAAAAATTAAAACATACAACCAACTAAAGAACATATCAAAGAAAATTCTAACTAAGCACATAAGCGTGACAAATATGAATTGAGAACAAGACATAATACAACCAAACATATTAACCAAATTCATGCAATGAACAAACACGACATGTTAATTAATGGAAAGGAAAAATAGACAAAAGAATGAAACTAAATACCTCTTGCATGAGCGTACCCTTCAATAGAAGAATATTTTAGAAATCAAAGAAATTTTCACTTCTTTGAGGTCTAAAATACTTTACTTACAAAAAAGTTCTTGAAGCTAAAGTTTCCAGAACGTCTTTAATGTAAAGGGAGCAAAGAAGTTAGAAAAGAAGAGGACCCTGAATTCTGATCTATTTCCTCTATTTATAGAGGCTGGGATGCTTAAAAAATAAGGTGAATAAGATCATATATGAATTGGAACGCGTCCTTATCTCTAAAAGTCCAAAAAAGATTGGTTTTATCTTAATCAAGAGGTTCCTGGGCCGCGCCGAGCATTTGGGCCAATCGGCACTCCAAGAGTGCCGACAGGCCCTCTCGGGTGCCAGGCCCGCTTTTCAGTTTTGGTTTGATTTGGACTCATTTTTGGAGGATTTTTGAGGCAGGTATTGCACCTAGATACGTTTTTAATTTGTATTCTAAAAATTAATCCATTTTTCTTAATATTCAGGTCTTTAAAGTAATAATTATTTGATAGATAAATATTCTAAAAAGACTTAATTATCCACAATTTCTTTGTTATCTGATCATCCACTTTATTCCCATGCAAGCAGGCTTATTTTTGACACTAACCAACAACCAATCACAAAATTATTTAATTAATTGTAATTGTTCAACCAATCAGAATTAATTCAAATTAATCATGTGTGATCGGTTCCACCCAAACAAAATGCTTGCAGACCGTGAAAACTTGATCATGTGATATTTTTCAATCCGACTGTCCGATTTAAAAATCGGACATACCATCGCAACCTTTAGAATCTCAAGATCATTTTTATGATATGTAATAAATGAATTAATGCATGTAAAGCAATTCTAAATTTTGGGTATATGACTGGTCACTCTAGCCATCTTCCAAGATTAAATTATGGGTGCAAAATTGAGTATTTACAATAGTTCTAAGTAATATATGTGAATGACATATTAAATTGACTTGGATTAAATCTTAACTTATGGCCATTCTCAGCTAACTACTCTAGAAAGGCTACATTTTTTTTTAATAGATAATTTGATAGTTAGTGAGTGTGGAGATTCAAACCCTAGATATTTTCATTGAATACACTAAAAAATGTAAGCCATTAAGCTACGAGACTCTTATAAATGGTTCGTAAAAGTTTTTTTTTGGGGGGGGGGGGGGGTGTTAAGTGTTCTTCAAAGAGGTTTAGTCTATTTGGAACTTGACTTGTACTTTTGATCTTTAATGTGATTTTTCACCAATATCATTCTTGCATTTTTCTAGACAATTGCAGCTTGAGAATTCTGTCTTTTATTCATTTAAAATTCAAACAAATTTGACAAGAGTCTTGTAGTTCAATCACAAACATAACTCTCTCTTGTTAAAGAAAAAAAATAGAGTTTGAATTCTCTATCTCCCATTGTTGAAAAAAAAAAACCCAACAAATTCGTTTGAAATGTCCACATTAAAATATACACTTCAAGATTGGAGCTTCTAAAGAATTCATTTAAATTCAACCTTATTCAACATCTAGGGGGGAAAATACGCACTACGCATCAACAACTTCTATCACCCTTTGCATGTAAATGATATTTTTTTTACAGTTAGACGGTAGTGTCTTTGGAAATAGGAAGGAAAGGAAAAAATAGAAAAAATAATATATCTTTCTTTTGTTTGATTTGCAAAAGGAAGGAAAATCAAAAATATAGTTTTACCCATATGTCCTTGTAAATGTATATTTAACATATTTTAATAATTTTTGTTTAGTTTAAAAAAAATAGAACAATTTTTTTGGGTATTTCATAAACTTTGAATGACATTTACAATCTCACTTATCAAAATAGAAACAAATTTGCTATTACCTAATACTTTGTATATGATTAGCGGACAAAAGAAGAAAAAAACGATAGTTATAAAAGTCAAAACCAACCGAAAAATGATAATAGATGCATTATAATATTTATAAAACATAACCATAATATGCATAGAAGTCAAAAGAGGGGAAAGAAGGAGTAGTAATAAAAAATGAGTGATGGAATTATAGTAATTTATAAGAAAAAAGAATTTGTTGTCAAGGAAACTCTTTCCTTCCATTTCATCTCCTTTTTCTTTCCTTTCTCACAACCAGGCAATGGAAATGATCTCCTTCTTTCTTTATCTTTCTTTTCTCTTTTCCTTCCACTTATCCAAACATAATTTAAGTTGTTGGAACAATTAAGGAGTGTGTAAATGTGTTAGATTAGGTTGAGTTCGGAATATTTTTCAACTAAATTCAACCTTTTTAAGCTGAGAAATCTCCAACCCAACCCATAATATCTATAAAAACCAATTAATCTTAATATGTATTATCATGGGTTGGGGATCATTTTGTCATACTCAATAAAAAATTTGGACTTTCTTTCAACTATTTAAATACACTATTCGATAGTGATTATGATTTACTATAATTGAGCATAATATTTCAACTTAATTCAAATTAGGTCTCAAAATACTAAAATAAATCAAATTAAAATAATTTTCAATTTTTAAAATAAATCAAACTAACAAATTTAAAATACATGTACATTTTAAACTATGAATTAGGTTGAAAATTTTTTTCAAACCTAAACCAACCCAATCAAAGATTAAAAAAACAAATTAAAATATAAATAGAACCTAACACAATCCATCAATCCACAAAAATACCAACCTAAGGCATTGGGTTAGGTTGGATTTGTTAAAGTGGTGGGTTAAATACATAACCCTAGAAAAAACCTCACTAATTTGGCACCAAAAGACTCGATTCAAACTCATTCTACGTTAACTGATGAAAATCTATATGTTAGCTAACAAATAATGTGAGGGGTCTAGGGAAATAATCTATAATGGATCATCTTCTTCATCACTTAATTGTTTTATTATAGTTGTATGTGATAACTGATAAGCAACTAATAATCATATGATTTACATATTCTTTCCATTTTTTTTGATAAATTACAGTTGAACAATATGACTTGAAATTGATTCACAATAAATGATATAATCTTGGGTTACAACTATGACATTCAATCTCTTTATCATGTACTAATAAATTACTGTATAAGATAAGAGATGAGTTATAGTTAGTTTAACTAGGAAAGTTTTTTATTATTGAATAAGGGATCTGTGATCAAGTTCCTTTTTTCCTCTTTGTGTGTGTGTTTTTTTTTTTAATTTTAAATTTAATTTTTTATTGAATGCTGCTTAAACCAAAAAAAAAAAAAAAAAAATCTATTGGTGTATCGACATGATGGTAAAGAGAAATCATCATTAAGTGGATGTCATAAGCTCAAATCCTCTGAAACTATTGAAAGAGAAGAAAAAATTGTGACAGATTTTTTTTGCAAAATAACACCATTTTCCTAACAATTTCATTAGTTAGAAATGTTTCCAAATTATTTAGGAAACTAGCATCTCGAGTCTCTTAGTCTCGAGTTCACTGTAGCAACTCGAGTCTTAAAAACTTAAGTTCCGTGCTGGCAGAGTTGAAATGAAAAATTATTCACGTGAAACTTGAGTATTAAAGACTCGATTTCCCTAATAAACAAAACAAACCAGAGAAGACAAAAACAAAAACAATGAAGAAATAAAAATAACGAAGCAAGTCAAGCAACAAACTAGAGAAGCAACTGCGGGGGTGAAGATAATGAAGTAACAAACCAGAGAAGCAATGGAGACAACGAAGGGCGAGGGAAATCAGCTCAGAGTTAATGTGGGTGTGGTTTTGCCGCGGGTGTTTGTGGGTTTGTTCCTAAGGTGGGTGTTCTTCTTCTTCTTCTGCCGTAAGTCTTTGTGGGTTTATTCCTGGGGTTGTTTTTGATTTGGGTCTGGTGGGTTTTTGTGGGTTTGTTCCATGTTCTTATTCTTCCTCTTCTTTCTTTTCTCCTTCTTCTTCTTCTGCCACGTGTCTTTGTAGGTTTGTTCTTGGGGTTTATTTTTGATTGATTTGGGTCTAGTTGGCCTGGAGAATGAAGAACGAATGAAGAAAAGGAAAAATAGTTGGGCCAAAGAACAAGAAAGGAACTCGAGTTCCACATGGATTTTAAGTCCACCTTAGCTCTGCCAGCACATAAAACTCGAGTCTCTTAGACTCAAGTTGTTACAGTGAACTCAAGTCTAAGAGACTCAAGATGCTAGTTTGCTAATATATTTTGAAAACCTGCTAACTAGCGAAATTGTTCTTAAAATGGTGTTATATAAAAAAAAAAAAAAAATCCTACAGTGACAATGGCAAAAGAAAGATGGGAGAGAAGCAATGGCAAGCAAGACTTATGAAGAGTTAATAATCACTTTGTAACTATAGTTGGATTTTCTTGTAATTGGTTGTTGGCAATATAATATGCTTAAGTTTATTATGGTTTGGTTGAGATTTATATTTTTATTGATCTATATGCAAGACCTAGTTGTTGATTGTGTGGTGAATTGGGTTGCTTGTAATTGGGCTCTTTTAAGTTTTAAGTTGAAATGATCAGTGAGGATTAGAAAAGAGTGATGGTGGCAATAGCAGAAGGAAGAGGGGGTAGAAGCAATAATGAGCAAGTAAGAATAAGGGTTGATGATCTCTTTATAATTATAATTGGGTTTTCTTTGTTGGTGACGTGATATGCATTTTTGAGTATATTTTGCTTAGATTTATAGTTTTGATTGATCTTGTTGATTTGTTTCTTTTTGGGTTCTTTTAAGTAGGAAGGGCTAGTGAGGATTTTAATTTTTTTTTTTTTATAACAAAATTAGAGGATTTTCAAATTTTGAATGTTAGGAGAGATAAAAAAAAAAGGGAGAATTGTAGAAGAAGGAAAAAATGGCAGTGAGAAAGAAAGAAGAGGGCAATGGCGGCGAAGGGGAAAGGAGAAGGAGCAACTAGAAGCAAAATGACATGGAGAAAACAAAAAAGAAGTTAGGGGTAAAATGGGAAAGAAAATACAAAATTATGTCATTTAAAAAGATAACAAAAATTTAGTTAGTGATTGTAATAAAAGGAATACATTGAACTAGTTCCAAAATTTTGAGGATAAATTCAAAAGAAATTCTACCTATCCCTTTTGATTTCAATGTAATCTGCTTCTCAATTCCGCCTTGACCCAATGCATTGCTACCCTCATGATGATACCCAAATCAATACATAAGACTCAAGAACCCTCATCTCCTCAAGAGTAATGTTAGAAACAACATTAAAAAAAAAAAAAAAAAAATCACAAGTTTTAACATAACCTATTGTTATTGGAGCAACATTACTTTCACTTAGGTCCATAACTAACACCACTTTGATTATACACTAATTAACAGGTCAAGTTAGCAATTTTTTTTTAATTATTGTTATTTTTTTTTTATAATTTTATTCTCTAAACTTATTGCTCCTAAAATCACCTCAATGCATTCCCCAAATATATGACCGTTAATGCCATGAGACTTGAAACCCACCGTCCCAACATTGTGGAAATTAGTGTCATCAAAATTACACACCAATATATAATTGTGGGGCCCAAATATTTAGCAACTCAGGCCCACTCCGCATCGGGCTCAAGGCCCACGCCGAGGAAATGGCAGAATCCGAGGATAAGTGGAAGAGCCCAAGTCATCAAAGGACCTCGCCGAGGATGCCACATCCTCGACAAGCCGACATTGAAGGAGGGAAGCTGTCACTCACTCATTAAATGCATACCACCAACACTCGGGCCACATTAATGGTGAATTGACTAGTAAACAGTGCAGCCTTAGTTACTTCAACTAACAGAAAGCCTACAAAGGCGGCTGATAGGACGAACCCTCAGATACAAGTTCAGATGACCGACAAGTGGATGACAGAGATCAACTGATCAAGACTATATAATAGATAGAACCTTCAAAGTATAGAGGTTGGTCCCTGGCCGGTTGGCCCTTGGGGGGAGGGTTAATGGGCCTCCAGGGTGTTCAAGGGCAACCCTTGTGTTCATTAAGTCCTAAGGAAAGAACTCCTCAGACTGGGTTGAGGATGAACTCTACTTAAGAGTACTTAGTTAGTTTCTTATTCTTGATCTTGTAAACCCACGTTGATTGTTGTATCTTTCGTTAGAGCCTAGCCATTCTATCCACTCTCTACAAATTCATTGTAAGGGGGTCGCCCGGGAAACTGGGTCCCTACAATTGGCGCCGTTTGTGGGGAGGTCTTGTGCATTAACAAGTGCGACAGTTAGTGCGGAAAGATCAAGAGCAACACTTCAACAAAAAAAAAAAAAGGAAACAATGCAGTCTACAGCTACAATATTCATTCAAAAGGCAACCACAACAAGAAATGAAAAGATGCGAGAAGGAAAAAGAGATGAAAATGGGCTACTTCTTTATTAATATTGAAGAACAATTACATTTTACAGCAGATATTCATACAGGTTTGTTCTAAAGCTAACTACAAAGAAAAACGCCTAGACTGGCTTGTGCCGAATCTAAGAGGAAAGAGAAGGAAGGGGAGGCCTAGGCAGGCATGTTTTAAAGCCTGGCCGAATGTTGGAAGGAGAGGTGGAGACAGGCCTATTTTCAGACCGTCCACAGCTCCCCAACCAACATTTGTGGCGGAGGGAGAGGTGGAGACAAACCTACGTTAAGGCCGTCCACAGCTCTCCAACTACCACTTGCGGCGGAAGGAAGGAGAAGGAAGAAGAGGCCGCGGCGCTTGACGGTTCTACCTCACGGTTCCACCTGGTTTCCCTCCCAACCCCATCACTGCCAGCTTGGAGGGCTGACAGATCTAAATCCGGGAGAGAGACGTTACGTTCTTTCTGAATCCCCCTCCAAACAGCAAGGAGGGTCTCACCTCTGGCTAGGTTGAAAAGAAAAAGGATATTCGGCCTCGGTCTACCCCATCCCCATGGTGGCTTCCAGGATTGGAGCAGCATCCTCGGCTCCTGAAAGGGGCTGGGCTCCCTCATCACCACCCTTTCATAGGGCCACCTCATGTCACCAGACCCAAGTCACTATCTTGGAAGGGCTCTTGAAATGCCCAAGAGATGATGTATTTGTGAGATTCAAACTCAGAGTGTTTGCAAAGTTTGAAGAAAGGGTCACCCCAAAACGCCTTATATAGAAGGCAAGAATTGGTGAAAACCAATCCGCACAGAATCCCAAGGAGAGATTATCGGAGGTATTAACTCCGCTCAAGTTCTAAGAGACTTATTCGCCGCTGGATCCTCGTAAATCCGTAAGGACATTAATGAGGAGGCGCCTCGCGCACCGAAGCGTCGACCGCGTTACTCGAGTAGCCTAAAAGATGCCTCGTTATTAGAAGTGGCGCGCTGGACGAAGGGGCTAAACCGAAGAAGAGTCCTCCCTTGGTGGAATAGGCTCGAGGCCGCTGTCATTACAAAGGTGGACTCCCAGGTGCTAAGGAGGAGCCTCCTAACTCCAAACAGTCTAGAAGAAGAAAACTAGGTACTGGACAGAACCAAGACCTTACATGGTCCTCGGACTCAAGCCTATGGGGAAACCAGCTACTTCAGAAGGAGAACTAAGGGTTAGACAGAACCTAGGCATTGCATGATCCTCAGACTCAAGCTTCTGGGGAAACTAACTACTTAAAGAAGAAAACTAGGTACTGGACAGAACCAAGGCCTTGCATGGTCCTCGGACTCAAGCCTATGGGGAAACCAGCTATTTCAGAAGGAGAACTAAGGGTTAGACAGAACCTAGGCATTGATGGTCCTTGGACTCAAGCCTCTGGGGAAACTAACTACTTAAAGAAAAAAACTAGGTACTGGACAGAACCAAGGCCTTGCATGGTCCTTGGACTCAAGCCTATAGGGAAACCAGCTACTTCAGAAGGAGAACTAAAGGTTAGACAGAACTTAGGCATTGCATGGTCCTCGGACTCAAGCCTCTGGGGAAACTAACTACTTAAAGAAGAAAACTAGGTACTGGACAGAACTAAGGTCTTGCATGGTCCTCGGACTTAAACTTATGGGGAAACCAGCTACTTCAGAAGGAGAACTAAGGGTTAGACAGAACCTAGGCATTGCATGGTCCTCGGACTTAAGCCTCTAGGAAAACTAACTACTTAAAGAAGAAAACTAGGTACTGGACAGAACCAAGGCCTTGCATGGTCCTCGGACTCAAGCCTATGGAGAAACCAGCTACTTCAGATGGAGAACTAAGGGTTAGACAGAACCTAGGCATTGTATGGTCCTCGGACTTAAGCCTCTAGGGAAACTAACTACTTAAAGAAGAAAACTAGGTACTGGACAGAACCAAGGCCTTGCATGGTCCTCGGACTCAAGCCTATAGGGAAACCAGTTACTTCAGATGGAGAATTAAGGGTTAGATAGAACCTAGGCATTGCATGGTCCTCGGACTCAAGCCTTTGGGGAAACTAACTATTTAAAGAAGAAAACTAGGTACTGGATAGAACCAAGGCCTTGCATGGTCCTCGGACTCAAGCCTATGGGGAAACCAGCTACTTCAAAAGGAGAATTAAGGGTTAGACAGAACCTAAGCATTGCATGGTCCTCGGATTCAAGCCTCTGGGGAAACTAACTACTTAAAAAAGAAAACTAGGTACTGGACAGAATCAAGGCCTTGCATGGTCCTCGGACTCAAACCTATGGGGAAACTAGCTACTTCAGAAGGAGAACTAAGGGTTAGATAGAACCTAGGCATTGCATGGTACTCGGACTCAAGCCTCTGAGGAAACTAACTACTTAAAGAAGAAAACTAGGTACTGGACAGAACTAAGGCCTTGCATGGTCCTCGGACTCAAGCCTATGGGGAAACTAGCTATTTCAGATGGAGAACTAAGTGTTAGACAGAGCCTAGGCATTGCATGGTCCTTGGACTCAAGCCTCTGGGAAAACTAACCACTAAAGAAGAATCAAATACCAAACGGAACTATGGCCTTGCATGGTCCAAGGACTTAGGCCAACAGGAAAACCATTTCCTCATGAAATGCTAAGTGCTAAGCAAAGCCAAGGTCTCGCGTGCTCCTCGGTGTCAAACTTATGGGGAAACTAGTAGCTTCTAGGGAATCCAAGTACTAGATAGAACCAAGGTTTTGCATGGTCCAAGGACTCAAACTTATGGGGAAACTAGTCACTTTAGGACGATCTAAGCACTGAACAAAACCAGAGTTTTGTACTGACCGTGGGCCTAAACCTACGGTAAAGCCAACCACTTTGGTACTAAGTAATGAGCCCTGCGAGAGACAATGACCAGTGGAGTTGGCTAAAGCGCAATTAAAGTCAGAATCATGTAACTAAAGAAGATATGTATATACAACATACAATACAAACAAAACGCATAAAAAGAGACAAAATACGCACTTTACTGAATCCCCTAGAAAAAGTTATACAAGCACAATGTGCCGTTTACAATGTTTAAAAAAAATGAATGAAAAAGAAAAACAAAGCAAAGGTACTACGGAAGATTATTCCTTCAGCTCTGCCTCAATTCCTCCCACAGGGGGCTGGGCAACAGAGGCCTCAGGGTCCTTGTCACCCTCGCTTGGAGCTCCGACTTGGGGAAGGTTAGCTGGAAGAGACACCCCCTCAACTTGAAAGGCTTGGACATTGGCTGGAGGGTCTGCAGCCTCTCTAGGCACGTCCGCACCAAGGCTCTCACTCGTCTCAATGGTCCCAGGAGGATCGGCTTCCTTGGTAGGCTTACTCGAAGTAAGGGCAGCTGGGATGCCTTCCTCAAAAACAACCTCAACGCCCTCGGCAGTCACCTCGGCCTTAGAGCTTGGAGGGGCATCCTCGCGGATGGCCACAGGATAGTACACATTCTTCACCTTCCACGGGTCAGATGAAGCCTCAACCCCAGCTTGCTTAAGGGCCTCACTCCAAACCTGGGAACAATAAAGTCTATATACCTCTGGCACTTGGGCTCTAAGAGTGTCTTCTGTCTCGGCTACCTATTCCTCATAGGCCTTCTGCGTGGCCTCGCCCTTGGAGGCCTCAGCCGTGGCCTTGGTAGACTCAGCCCCTTTCTTGGCCTTCAGAGCCTCGTCCCTGGCAGACTCCGCAATGTTTCTGGCCCTCTCTGCCTTAAGCACCCTTTCTTTTAGGGCCGCGATCTCCCCGTCAGCGACCCTCAGCTGGTTCTCTGCCTGGAGCAGGCGGTCCATTTGGTCTAAGGCCAACTTCTCAGCGACAGAAAGAGCCGTCTCAGCGATGTCTCGAGCCTTCCTCATCTCCTCCAACTGGCCCTTCGCCTCTTTAAGGTCAGCCTTGGAGGCTTCAAGGGTCCGCGCAGCGTCCAACAGCCTTTTATGCTCCAAGCCCGCGGCCTTGCCTTAGCTACTGGCTATATCCTCTAACCTGAAGGCTGCTTGGATAGCCTACCAATCGAAACCAATGCGCAACATATAAGGAGCCAAGAAATAGGAAGTCATAAAGATCGCACGCGATCAAAGAAACTTACCATGCCTAAGTGTTGTTTGAGGCCGAGGAAGACCTCTTTACTCCTCAGAGCCTCCAGCTGGGCCATATCCGTTGGGAGTAGTAAAGCCCTCTCTAAGGCATCAGCCACATATGCACCCTCACTCCCTCGAGGGTCCCTAAGGGAGGCATCATCCCTCAAGGGCTCCCCATGGAGCATAGGGGGCAGGCAGCCAAGCCTGGGCCCCAGGCTGAACAGCGGTCTGCTTTTCCTGGCCTCGGCGCCCTATCCTCAACTGCTTAGATGGCAGCCGAGTGTTGCCCCCAGGGGGATCAGTCTCTTCACCCTCCCTAGGCCTCTTTCCCTTGTCCTTTTTCTGCAGAGGACTGGGAGACTTGGACCTAGATGGTGGACTCTGCTGGGGTGGAGGAGGCGGAAGCCTGGGAGAGGACTTCTCCGATGCATCCGTCCCCGGTGCATCCTTCCCCGGCTGCCCCTCAATCAATGCCAGCAAACTCTTCTGAGGTCGCTTCTTAAAACTTATCTTGGACTGGAGAGAGGCCTCTTCGGACAAAAAATCCGCCTCAGATAAGCTGGGATCACCCAAATCGCCGGAAGGATCCTCGGGCGAATGGGGCTGGTCAAAAGTGCCAAACTCACCCTCAGAGGGACAGAGTCCACGACTTCCTCTTCCTCTAACTCTTCCTCCTCGACCTCGGCGGCCTGAGCTGATGAAGAAGTACCAACCAACAGTACACCCTCGGGAATAAGAGACCCTTTGGGGATCACAAATCCGCGCTCGATTACGGTGATGTTGTGCAGCCGAGGATCCCCAGCTCGGATCACGTGCTTCAGCACCAGGAATGATTTTTGGGTCGGTTTGTATCTGAGGATCACGTGAGCGGCCCTAACTTGGTTATCATCTTTATTCACAAAGACCTCCGACCTCAGCACTTTCTCTTGGTCCTCCTTATTGACCAAATTGAAGTGACGCTCAAAAGCGCGCGGATCTGCATAAAAGAAAGCGAGCTCATGTTAAAAACCAAGTAAAGCTGAGCGCTAAAACACAACAACTTAAACCCCCTCCTAGTCTGAATGCCCCACCTGGTGTACCCTCTACTGTTGGACAATGAAGGCCCTCGTGCCACTCCCCAGACACAATGAGGAAGTCCTAGTTCAGACCTTTGCTGGACTCAGGGATGCATTGAATCAGCCGGACCCTATTGTCTTTCGTCTTCATATAATAGGACTTCTCCTTTAGGCGCTGGAGGTTGTAGCACCAGTTCACATCATGATGGGTCAGCCTCAGCCCCATCTTCTCATTCAGGGCATCTACACAGCCCAAGATCCTAAAGACGTTGACAGCGCACTGGGTGGGAGATAAGTCAAAATGCCGGAGATAGTCCCTCGTCACCGGCCCCATGGGAATCCTCATTCCACCCTCCAGAAAGGCGATTATAGGAATCGCCACCTCATCCTCTTTTCTCCTAGTACTCCACGCCCCTGCTCCATAGTACCTCAGACCCACTGTATCAAGGATCTTGTAGTCGGCAACAAATTTGTCCATCATCTCCTCAGACTCAACTAATTTCTTAAATCTACCCATCCTAAAGAGCTAACAAGGAACTCAGGCGGAAAAGTATGCACTAAAGGGAGAAGAAGACTTACAGAAATAAGGAAAAACTCCTCGAGTGGGCTTTTTATGCCACAGGAAGTTGCAGGAGCAGTTGGAGAAGTGACCGAATTCGAAGGAAGTGCACAGGATCTCTTGATTGCAAAAGTGAAGGGTCAAATCAGTTTGATTGGGTATTTATACTCCCCATTAAAAATAACTGCACTAGCTTTCCCTCCCAATGAGCCAGGAGCATCCCCACCGTCTATTCATTATCACACCGTTGAACGTGGAAGACACAGAGCCGTCGAAATTTAATGAAGGCACGCTCCAGACACCGAAACGCCATGAACGTCCCCTGGGCAGTTGAAAGGATGGTGACACTGGCAGAAAGGCGAGACCCGACAGGCCAAGACCATAGGCTCGAGAACGTCAAAATCCTCCTCCCCGCCCAAGAGGCCGGACAGTAGAATTTTGAGGGGCTATTGTGGGGCCTAAATATTTAGCAACTCCGACTCACTCCACATCGGGCCCAAGGCCCACGCCGAGGAGAGGGCAGAATTCGAGGATAAGTGGAAGAGTCCAAGTCATCAAAGGACCTCGCCGAGGATGCCATATCCTCAGCAAGCCGACATTGAAGGAGGGAAGCTGTCACTCACTCATTAAATGCATGCCACCAACACTCTGGCCACATTAATGGTGAATTGACCAGTAAACAATGCAGCCTTGGTTACTTCAACTAACAGAAAGCTTGCAAAGGCGGCTGATGGGACGAGTCATCAGATACAAATTCAGACGACCGACAAGTGGACGGCAGAGATCAACTGATCAAGACTATATAATAGATAGAACCTCCAAAGTATAGAGGTTGGTCCCTGGCCGATTGGCCCTTTGGGGGAGGGTTAATGGGCCTCCAGGGTGTTCAAGGGCAACCCTTGTGTTCGTTAAGTTCTAAGGAAAGAGCTCCTCGGACTGGGCCGAGGATGAACTCTCCTTAAGAGTACTTAGTTAGTTTCTTATTCTTGATCTTGTAAACCCATGTTGATTGTTTTATCTTTCGTTAGAGCCTAGCCCTTCTATCCACTCTCTACAAATTCATTGTAAGGGAGTCGCCCAGGAAACTGGGTCCCTACAATAACCTTTATGACCTAGAGTTGCTACACCCTCGGGTCTAAAAAATTGGACATTCAGGGTGTGTCTGTTTGGAGGTGAAATAGGGTGGATGAAAAAATTTAGAGAGAAAATGGGAAGGAAAACTTTTTTGGAGTGTATTTTGTTGGGTGGGGAGAAAGGAAAATAAATGGTGGGTTTTGGGTGTTTTCTCTCCAAACCCACCAAAAAGGTTTCTCTCCAAAATGGAGAGAAAACTGAGAGAGGAAAGCTCATGAAATGAGGTTCCAAAAATACATTTGGAATTCACCTCCAAGTCTCCAACGTGTTGGCTTTTTTTTTTTTTTTTTTGCTTGCTTGCTTTTGTCTGGACATGTTGACTTCTTTTCTTTGATTTTTTTGGACGTGTAGCTTTCTTTTTCTTCTTTTTTTTTTTGTTTTTTGTTTGTTGTGCTCATATGATTATTTTCTCATTAATTTTGGTTGGTTTTTGTTTTTGTTCTTTTTTTTTTTAATTTTTTTTATAACTAAAGTGTCCATCTATACACAATTTTTTTAAAATATAATGTGTTACTTTTTTGTTTTATTTAATAGGGACATAATGGTAAATTTATACAAACTTTATTTTCAACCAAATAAAAAAGTTTTCCATTCTTCTACTTTTCCACCCTTCCAACCAAACATAAACGAGGGAAACTAAAATCTTTTCTATCCTCCTCCTTTTCTATCCTTTCTTCATTTTCTATTTTTCCACTTTTTCATCATTCCAACCAAACGGACTCTTACTATCTCATATATTGTT
Source organism: Quercus glauca (assembly GCA_023736055.1). NCBI lineage: Eukaryota > Viridiplantae > Streptophyta > Magnoliopsida > Fagales > Fagaceae > Quercus > Quercus glauca. The sequence continues at coordinate 23,532,555 of CM043320.1, read as the reverse complement.
TTTCCACTCACTAAACACACAACACATGGCCACCCATTGTCATTGCCATCGCAATTTGTAACTTATCCACCTGCTAGTGAACTCTAGTTCAACTGCCACATTCTCTTCTTATAAGTTATAGGTAGAGGGTGATGTCATTGGTTTAAAATTAATTGGGTGCATGTATAGCTTAAATTAAAAAAAGAAAAGAAAAATAAAACTCATCTACGTCAAAACAACCCCGCAACTAGTAGTAGGCCTTAAACATGAAACAATAGCAAAGCATCACAAAAAGAAAGACCAATTTGATCTAATACTCGATGAATCCAAAGAAAACCAAAGAAAAATAGGGAAGGGTGAGTGATGGAGAAAGGGACAGGCTAAGAAGAGAATTGGATTGGGTCCTTTAAAAAATTGTTGAGGTGAAGCCCTAGGTCATGAGTTGACCAAAGCATTAATTGGCAAAGATGTCACTATTAATGATTATATGGTGGCAATTGGCTCTCAATAGCTTGTTGTTTGTGGTCGTTGGGAGAGAAGTTGTGGAAAATTAGATTAAGGCTGAGTTTTTATTTTTTATTTTTGGGAATAATATTACCTAGTAATTTGATTAGAAAATCTGATGGGATATTTTACTCAAATTATAAAATATTAAAGATAGCTTGAAAATTATGGGAGCTCAAAAAACAATAATATTTCTAATAGTAATTAATAAACAAAAAATATTTTGTATTATGTAAATGATGAAGAATTTCATGGTACGTACCATTTGTCTGTTTGTATGTACCATACTTACCTATTCTTAATGGTTGATCTATAATTTGTTAAATTAGTTTTTAGATTATATCTTATTATACCAACCATTAAGATTAGGTAAAGGTAAAGGTGATACATACAATACAATACTCCTCTTCAATGATATATGATCCACATGGAAATACTCAACATGCATATGAGCCACACGGAGTAGTATATACCTCTTAATGTAGGATATCATATACTCCTATTATTTTAATTTAATTTTATATTTTGAACTTTTGTTTTTGTCATCTTTAATTAAATTTTTTTAATGAAATTTTATTTAATATATCATTTGAATTTAGAAGAATAATAAAAAGAAAAAGAAAACTAAGACTTGCCAACAGGATAACACGTTGCCAAATCTGATTAGCCTCTTTTATAGAAGTAGCTTCGTACAGTCACACTCTCCCACAGCCCACACAGACAGACAGACAGAGACAGAGACAGAGACAGAGAGAAAAATGTGGAGAGAGAGAGAGAGAGAGAGAGAAGAAGAGACAGAGACCCAACAAGACATCGCTGTCCAACCTCCGCAATGCATGCCCTTCCTTCCTACTTCCTAGCTTAAATTCACTCCTTAAATATATGTACTCTCTCTCTCTCACAGTCACAGACACAGAGACACTACTGTATTATCTTTACTCTCTCTCTCTCTCTGACAAAAAAATCGGGGCTCCGAGCCCCGAACCCAGGTACCCATTTCCTCCCAATCCGGATCTTTCCCGAGAATGAAAATAAAAAATAACGAGTGGGTTTGGTTTTCCTTTTCCAGGGAGAAATGTATTCGGCCATTCACTCGCTCCCACTGGATGTGCAGGGATCTCTGGACGGTACGAACCTACCGGGTGATGCTTGCTTGGTTCTCACTTCGGATCCAAAACCCCGACTCCGTTGGACTGCCGAGCTCCACGAGAGGTTCGTCGACGCTGTGACCCAGCTCGGCGGCCCTGACAGTGCGTATACACTATTACTGTTACTATAAATTCTACTCCTACTTTTGTTTCTTGTTTATAATTTTTTTGATGAGTCTTGTTTATAATTTTTGTTCCATGCTTTCTATGCCCCTTTTGAGCTACAATTACAAATGTTGGGTTTTTGTGCTTCTTCATTGAGGTGTATTTTATTTTTGGTTGTGGGTACAGTGGTGATATTCTTTGTCAAATAAAAATGATGTCAGCAATGGTCTCTCGTGAAAATGATGTTGCGGTAATCACAATTTAACACATCAAATCAAATGTTGTGAAAAAAACAAAGAAAGAAAGATGTGAAATACTTTCTTGGCAGGCCAGAGTTGTTATTAGTTCTATTTTTTTTTATGGGAATTATAAGTACATTTTGTTTGGCTATGTTTCAAGTTTGGCTATATATAATATATAGTCCGTCATGTCATTATTGTCATCACTATGGGTTGTGTTGTAATGCAGCATGTACCTCATGAATTTTATGGCTACCACATGCTGATTCCTCTCAGTTATTATACCATTCTCTCTCTACCGGAACTACCTATCATTACTTTCAGTACGTCTTTTTTTTTAATATAATGACTATATTTATGCATCAATAATAAAGCTACTCTTCAAATTTTTATTTTTATTTTTTGGTACAATATCTAATCCTAATTATCCAGTTACCTACACATTGTGTTTCGGAACCATTTAGTTCAATAATTTTAGTGTACTAGCTTTTAAGACAAACTAAAGCAACCGCCGGGCCTTTTTTTTTTTTTTTTGGGTATTTTTGTATTTTTGGAAAGAATATCCTATAGTTTACGAAGTCTGCTAATATGTGATGGTTCAATGTTAGTACGGAGATTTATGCTCAAATTCTAGTGTCTGACTTTCCAACCTAATAATGTAATTTGTATTGTATAGTTTTGAATAAAACAACAATTTTTTTTTTTTTTTTTTTTCAAATTGGGAATTACGAGTGGTTCTTGAACCCACAACCAAATCCATTGCCGTACTTTTACAATGGGAGGAGGTGTTGTTCAAGCTAGAGCTCATGATGATGTTTGCTATCAGTTGTTGTCATTAACAAACTAAGAACATTAATAAGTGAATACAGATAAAAGAAAACTGAAAGCATGATTGTCTCATTGATTAACATAGTTTCCCCAACCATGAACAAAGGACAATAGAAAAACCTAGCCAATTTGTAAGTCACTAGGCTTCACTTCATATCTAATCCTTATCATCGTATTCCTTATCACTTTTAAGTTTTAACTTTTCTTGGCTAAAAAATGGGCCCTTGTATTTTCATTTTCACTTTTCAAAGTTTTAGGAACTCTCTTAGTAGTTTGGGAAAGCTTCACTCCTTTGTCTTTGGCGCTACCTTGCACTAATGCATCACCACTACTCTCCTATTCTTTCCAGTGCCAGTCCCACCATTTGGATTGGCTAGAGCCACAGTGTACTTCTGCCATGATCACTATCACCATGCTGCTTCAATGTGGGAGCCACTGCACCACTTTGCCATGATGACTATTGTTGCTTACATAGTCACCACATACCACTAGTGGCACTACTGCCTCTGTGATACACTCCCAAGTTGACTACTTTCCTTTTCTAAATATATTTTATGTCATTGTCTTCCCTGCTCAGTTATACATAGGAAAGACTTAATATTTTCTTTTCTTTTCTTTTCTTTATCTTTCCCTATTGAGAAATGAAAGAGAGTCTTTGTAAAATCAGAGATCGCAAGAAAAACTAAAAAGAAATGAATTAAGAGGGAAAAAGTTGGTACTAATGGTTCAAAGAGGATCAATTGATTATTATAGTTATTTATACAATCATCAATAGGGAGGGAAGATTGAAGAGGATATTCCCTGAAGTGGGATGGATCAAACGACAAGATATGATATTTTTTGAAAGGATTCTCAGATTTTAAGGGACTCTTAGGCCTCAGCTCTCGGGCAAAAGGTACCACTACCATGTTCTAAGATGTGGACATGTTTAATGTGGTGTGACCGTTTTCAACACAAACTGCATGGTTGCACTAGTAAGATGGACTGATATGTTAGATGCAACACAAGAACATAATTTAACACGAATTTTATAGTCAATGTTTAAGAGAACCCTATTAGCCTTTGATTTCGGAGTAAAATGTTCCTAATTTAAACTGAATGGGTAGCCTAGTTGTTAACTAACTCAGATACTATTGATGAGACTTTAGCTGAAGTGAACAGACTCCTGGATTTTATCTATTCCTGATTGTGGCCTGAAACCACCACCACATCCTTGCTTCCAGGATCGATGTAGCTGTATCAAATCACGGAACCTAGGATTTTGTGGCTGTTTCCTAATGCTATTCCTGAATATGCTTTTCTAGTTTGACTCTTGAGTTCAACGGAAATTTGTATTGTAGACTCCAAAACTTTTGCACCCTTCAAAGTGTAGCGTAAGTGTGTATGGGTAACTCACTGACTTATGTCAAACTGTTCTGTCAGGCAATACATAATCATTATCTTCTAAATGTTGTGTAGTGGCTTGACTGAGGCTGCTCTCAATCTTATGCTGGAAATAAAATTAAGCTTGATTATCATCTAGTTTGGGAAGTGGGACAGTATCTCCCAATCCAATTGTTATAATCCTAGTGTCCCACATTGCTAAGTGTAAGCTTAAACATGTGTTTATAAACTCTTGGGCATCCTCCCCTTGCAAGCCAGTTTTCAAGGGTGAGTTCTACCTATGGGTTCCTAACATTTGGTATCAGAGCCAACCACCACGTTGAGTAATCAGACGTAACTCATTGAGTATGGGATCAAATGAGTTGCGGCTTTGTGGTTGGATCCCGGATGGGGCGACCTAGAGGCTAGATTAAAATAACTGATAGGTGAGTGGAGCCATCAAAAGAGAAAGGGTTACCATCAAGTCAATGTCGCTAGAGTGAGCCGTTATGGACGTCGGCTATGGAGCGTGGTGGTATGTTATGATTCTAGTGTCCCCTATTGCTTAAGTGTAAGCTTAAACATGTGTTTATAAACTCTTGAGCACCCTCCCCTTGTCAGCCTGTTTTCAAGGGTGAGTTCTATTCATGGGTTCCTAACGTCAATCCTATATTAAGATCACTTAGAAATACTACTAATGAATAACTAATAACAATTTGTCAAGACTTAGTTTATGACCATTTGTTTAGGCTTATGGTTTTTGTTGCTCAATTTAGACCTAGGCTTATTGTGCCCAGCTTATCACATCTGCATTTGTTTGGTCATAACTGTATGCTATATGACAGCTAGTTTCTTAAACATTTGTTTATAAGTTCTTGAGCACCCTCCCCTTGTAAGCCTGTTTTCAAGGGTGAGTTCTATTCATGGGTTCCTAACATCAATCCTGTATTAAGATCACTTAGAAATACTACTAATGAATAACTAATAACAATTTGTCAAGACTTAGTTTATGACCATTTGTTTAGGCTTATGGTTTTTGTTGCTCAATTTAGACCTAGGCTTATTGTGCCCAGCTTATCACGTCTGCATTTGTTTGGTCATAACTGTATGCTATATGACAGCTAGTTTCTTCTTTTAGATTTTGGAATTCTTGATAAATTTTGATAGCACTCTCTGGTGCCATGTTGATGTTCATTGCAGAAGCAACACCTAAGACTATTATGAGAACAATGGGAGTTAAAGGGCTCACCCTTTATCACTTGAAATCACATCTTCAGGTTTGTTGTTATTATAATCTCTTCTAATTGAGCCTGATCTTCCACTTATTTATGCCTTTTAAATGGGCATGATGATCCAAAAAAAGGAAGGGGAGAGAGATGATCATGTTTGAGACTTAGGGGGTACCAAAAATTTTGAGCACATGATTCTACACTCATACTGTATTTTGTCTTTGATCACCTCTGGGTCTTTTCCTGCACCATAACATGCAATAATTTGTTAGTGTATTCACAGCTTTTCCTGTTCTTAATGTCCTATTCTTGCAGAAGTATCGGTTGGGGAAGCAATCTTGCAAGGAGTCGACTGAAAGCTCTAAGGATGGTATTTATCTTAAATCTCTACTTTTTATTATTTTTCATATTCTATTAGGGAAATAGGAAGGTCGATCGTCACAGGATGTTTAAGATAACTGTGAAAATGCTTCTTTTTCTTTTGCCATATAATGTCTTATGAGTTGTCTTCATCTGCATTTTTTTGGTCATTTTCACCGTGCATGTTTTTAGGGCTAAAACTATATGCATGTCTCAGGAGAGATTCTGAAAAAAATCTAGTTCTTGTTACTCTAAATTGTTCACCCTTTTTAATTGATTTAATGAGAGAGAGAGAGAGAGAGAGAGAGAGAGAGAGACTGGGGGGTGGGGAGGGGGGGGGTGCAATTTGTTGGAAAATGGAAGCAAATTAGAATTTTCCATAGCAGATGGTGGAAATGGTAGATGATACTGGTGGTAGCTTTTGAAATTCTTGTTGATAAATAGTCATGCATTTGGGGTTGCAGCTTCGTGCATTGCAGAGAGTCAGGACACTGGTTCATCATCACCATCATCAAGAATGATGGCACAAGATCTGAATGAGTAAGTCATCTTTCCCTTGGCCAGAACTTGTTAGTGGATTTTCAATTGAGACTCCATTTTCATTTTTTAAACAGTGGTTATCAAGTTACTGAGGCATTGCGAGTACAAATGGAAGTCCAACGAAGACTGCATGAGCAGCTCGAGGTTAGTTTTCCTTTTCGTGTCTGGTTGGCTACTAAAGTGCAGCTTATTAAGCTTTTAGATTAGCATGAACCACTTTGAGCATGCACTCGGTTACCCACAGGTATGCATGAGCCATGATTGATGTCAAAAAGCAATAAACCACTTATTTGAAAATTTGATCATTTCTTTTTCAAATTCTTTAGGCTTTGACAACTTTACCTTTAATAAAGTTACATTATAATTGAAGACATTTGCATATGGCTTATTATAAGATGAGGAAAATGAAACTTACTGAATGAATGCAACCTTAACCTAAAAATGTGTTTGGCTGTTAATTTGCTATAGTTGTTCATACCTTTATTTGGTTTGTTTGGGTATTGCTAAGTTATAATTTCTTTTAAGAAGCATGTGTATGCATAAAAAATCTGGAAGGGCCATGCCATGGAGGACAAAGGGGCTGTGGTTGGTTGATAGGTGAGAATAGGAGAGAGGAAACGAACATGGAGATCTGTCTGATGTGCAACTGAGAGTGCCATGTAAATGAATGTAAAAAGGACCCTTTTTACATAAGAGTAAGGGTATTTATAGGCAAGTCCACAAGTATGGCCTAAGCACATGTGCAGGGTTGTCCATGATATTCTCTCCAAGAATAAGAGACCTGTGTCTGGTAAGATTTACTTTTCTTCTTTGGGATAGGACCCACCAAATTAGGAGTCGTTATGGGAAAGCCCCTCAAAAATTGTATGTGCATGGTTGTCTATGATATTCTTGTGTGCCCTATCAAACCAGTTTCTTTGAAAATACTGTGTGTGTACTAATCTAGTATGACATATGACATTTATCCATGTGGGAACCTTCACATAAGGGCCAAAGCCTAAATATTTGCTAGCCTAGAACAAAGTATTAGTCGATGGTTTTCTTTAAAGCAGGTGCAGCGCCGTCTACAACTCCGGATTGAAGCTCAAGGCAAATACCTGCAGTCAATACTTGAGAAGGCTTGTAAAGCCCTGAACGACCAGGCTGCTGCAACTGCTGGGCTTGAAGCTGCTAGAGAAGAGCTCTCTGAACTGGCAATTAAGGTTTCCAATGAATGTCATGGATTGGCTCCCCTCGAAACCATAAAAGTGCCCTCATTGTGTGACATCGCTGCAGCCTTAGAGAACAGTAACGCTTCCAACCTGCCAGCTCGCATTGGTGACTGCTCTGTTGAAAGCTGCTTGACATCAACTGGAAGCCCAGTTTCTCCAATGGGTATGGGTTCGCAGGCTGCTGCCTTGAAGAAGAGACCAAGGACCTTTTTTGGCAATGGAGATTCGTTGCCCTTGGAGGGTAACATGAGGCAAGATGTAGAATGGATGATGGCTAATATTGGATGAATTGTAGGACATTTCCTTATTGAAATGGAATCCTTTTAGAATTTGTCTAGTTGATCCACACGTTCCAGCCTCTGTTAACTGTATCATCAGTGGACTGTATATTCTTGAAGCAGATCTTTTGAACCTGGGAAATGCCTTTTTTTTTTTTTAGTTGGAAACTACCTTCTCTATCTGTTACACTAATAGTTTGGTTTACATTTGACATTGACATAGGTTATGTAACAATCGTGATGAGTAAAAGACACCTTTTATTGATATACACTTGCAAAGTTCAGGAAACAATCCGTCTGGATAAATTATCAACTTGAAATTAAAAATAGGTTTACGAAATACCTAGCATATTGAAATCTCAGTGAATGCTTAAGCAACCTCTGAAATTTTGATTACTCCTAAATTGAAAAATGAAACATTTGGTATCGTTTTCATGTCAAGAATGGAGAAAATTACTTCCTCTCACGGCTGTTAATTAGGAGTGGTTTAATTTGACAGCTTCTGAAGGCTTTGAGATTGTTTAAAGATATTTAGGGGGTGTTTGGGTCAATTTTTTTGGTCATTCATCACTCGTTACTCATCACTCTAAAATATCATGTTATTTGGCACAATCACTTGCTTCCCATTACTCAATATTTTTCACATTATTTGTGGGTCCTATACTTGTCACTCGGTGAAGCTTTTTTTTTTTTTTTTTTTTTAATACCCAAATTCACCAAACCCAGTGAAAAAAGAAAAAGAAAAAAAGAAACCTATTACAGACCGAACCAGTGAAAAAAAAAAAAAAAAAAAAAAAAGAACCGAACAGCCAACCCAAGAGAGAAAGGGAAAAAAAAAAAAGGTCAAAAGTGGTCAAAAGTTGTGGCTGAGTACTATTTGTGGGTCCCTAATGTGTGTTTAATTACAATATTGCCATTAAGTTATGAGTTATAGAAACTAAAAACAGCCAAAATGTGTTTTTAGTTTCCATAACTCATAACTCAAAAATCAGAGAATTAAGTGATGGAAACAAAGTTATTGTGCAGCCCAACAACCTTTTTGCTATGGGTCCCACCATTTTTGAGTTATGAGATATGGAAATTGAGAATTGAGTTATGGAAATTGATGAACCAAACACCCCCTTATTCTTCAAATATTCTAAATGTTAGTCATATAGAAGGTTTAAGTAAAATTTCTTCACGGGATTTGTAACTTAACTAACACTTTTTATTATTTTCAATGGAAACGTTTAAGGTTCAAATCCTCCCTAACCCCCCGCATTTTATTATCAAATTATTCAAAAAAAGGGGAAAATTCTTCATGGTTTTATGGCTTGTATTTGACTGAATTTCGATGTTGTGTAATGAATCCAAGTCAAGTCTAGTCCAACTTACTGGCATGACCCTTGGGTACATGTAAATTAATAGATACGATTAAAGTGGAAGAGCAAGACTTGCCTAGATGATTAGTTACAAAATAGCTTTTCTTGATAAGTGTCGTGAATAGGCACTAGCATAAAAACCTTGCAAATCATATAACTCTTCATATATGATTAATGATACAAGTTTCTCTACTACCTCTCTAAAATTGTCTTCTTTATATATATATATATAGATATATATCAATTTTCACTCATTATCATTCATTTCCCGTAGAACACAGCTGCTTCATTATATGTTGATTTTGGGAGATTCTTGAAGTTCTTCAAAGGCCTTGGGAAATCATAAGGAACACCTTCTCAAAAGACTAGTGGGTGTATAATAGAAAAAAAAATGTGTGTTACACACACACACACACACACATATATATATATATATCAATTTTCCCTCACTATCATTCATTTCCCTTAGAACACAGCTGCTTCATTACGTGTTGATGTTGGGAGATTCTTGAAGTTCTTCAAAGGCCTTGGGAAATCATAAGGAACACCTTCTCAAAAGGACTAGTGGGTGTATAATAGAAAAAAATGTGTCAAATTTACATATATATATATATCAATTTTCACTCATTATCATTCATTTCCCTTAGAACACAGCTGCTTCATTACATGTTGATGTTGGGAGATTCTTGAAGTTCTTCAAAGGCCTTGGGAAATCATAAGGAACACCTTCTCAAAAGACTAGTGGGTGTATAATAGAAAAAAAAAATGTGTTAAATTTACATATTTAAGCTAAAAAAAATACCAGCATTAGTTCATCTATAAATGTGCACTCCCTAGGCTAATTTGCATGTCCTGAGTGTCAACCATTGGGCCACACGCTTTTTGTTGGTAAGTTATGGAAACTTATTATATATAGCAACTTATGAATTAAATTTATTAAAAAATTAAGCGACACATTATGGTTCCACTCAAAAACCTTGAACCTCTCTCTTCTTCGGTTCTTTAGATGGTCCAAGTTTCAAAACCATAGTTGCTTTGACTGAGTTTTCTACTTGTTTGGCTTCAAGCTTGCTAGGGGGGGTAGTTGGTCGTGGAAGATTGGTTAAGGAAGGGAGAGATATGATTTGGGATAAAAATAAAAAATTGATAAAAAAATAGTATTTTAATGAAATGTAGTGTAAAATAGATGATTTGATGATGTGAGATATTTTGAAAAGTAGTTATGTGAAATGAAAAAAGTAAGTTTACATGTTAAATGATTTAATGAGTTATGTGATTTATTGCACATTATAAATCATCACGTAATGGGATGGAGGATCTTCTTCAACTCAATTTGGTAAATTTTTTATGTTTGAATTTAGTATAATCTATATTAAAATTTTAAGAAAATATTTATTTTGGGATTAAATAACAATATATATTTCTAAGCCTATGTATATGGCAACAAAAAGTTGGGTATTAGATTCCAATCATATATATATATATATATACATACAATAATGGAAGTGTTACATTTACTTTTGCAAAATTCTTGTTGCGTCATGTCATCAACTAGGGCTGTCCATGAGTCGGTCCGGGTTGGGTTAGTGCCCAACTCGGAATCGACCTGACCAGATCAGGTGGGCAAACTTTCAACCCGTCGCCAATCGTCGGAGAAGTCAGTTCGGACGGGTTGGAACATCAACGAGTGGCGGTTGGGTTCGGTTGGAGTTGAGATATGGAAAATAAGGAAAATCCAGCTAGAAAAATGAAAATCAACCAAATCCTTTGAGTTTTCGTTGGAAATAGCCAAGATCTCGACTAGATCTGGCAAAATCTCGCCCGGATCTTGTCAAGATCTAGCCAAAAAACGTCTCAAAACTCGCTGGAATTATCAAATAATGTTGGAATATTTATGAGTTGGTCGGATCGGGTTGGTCGAATTTTGAAGAAGGAGAATCAACGTCCAACCCATCAAAGTCAGGTTCTGGAGGAAGCAATTCGTCGCCGCCCGTCGGAGAAGTCAGTTCGGTCGGCGGCGGCGGGTGGGTCGGGTCGACGGTTGACTAGATATCATCAACTACATCTAAGTGTCGTTCATGGGTTGGGCCAGACGACCTGCCCTATTTTTATTTGGCCCAGGGGCCTAGTGAGCCATTGACCAGCCAACGGGTCAGATTAGATCAAGTTGGAAGGAAAACCCCAGCCAATGGCTTCGTCCATTTTGTCTAAGTGAGCTAAGCAATTGGGTTGGGCTAAATGAGCTATCCATGAACTTTTCTAGTGGGTTTTCCTTTAGCTCATTTATTTGTGTGTGTGTGTTTTGAAGGTAAGAATTGAATTATTTGTTTTAAAGAAAGAATCAAAGAATTCAAAAACTTATTTAATGTGTCTACAGTCAAAATGAATTAAATTATTTTTTATTAAGGTTTTAAATAATTTTTCCTATCTTTTAATAAAACAAAATGTCCAATATTTATTTATGTATTTATATTTTTTTTAATAAAAAATTCAAAGATTCCAGGCTACTAGAAAAATATACATTTAGAAAGCATAATTTAGCACAGTCACTTTAATTATCCTAATAATAGGTGTGTGGTCTTAAATGATTACTTTCTTATGTTTTAAGTTTGACCTCCTGCCCCACCCATATCATTAAGTTATCAATTCTGAGTTAAAAGGATGGGCTAACCCAGTGGGCATCTATGGGTTAGAAAAATCTACCCGTGGCCTGCTTTACTGGGCTACCCACAGGCTCCAACAATACCGAGTTGGATTTGATGACCCTTAGCCACATTACTCCTTTTTCCTAAGATTTATTTTTATTTATTTTATTTATTTTTTTGTAAATTAAATATAAAGAAATATTAAAATTTTAACAATATATAATAATGGAGGTTCTCACTTTCTTAACTCTCTTCTTCTTCTGTGAGTTCCAGTTAATTCAACTGGTAAAGTCTCTAATTGCTATATAAGAGATTTGGGGTTCAATCCCCGCCTACACCAAAAACTGATTGGTGTCTTGGTCTGATGATAAAGAGCTATCATTAGGATTGGACGCCATAAGTTGAAACTTTCTCTCAAAAAGAAAAAAACTCTTCTTCTTCTCCATGATTCTTCAACTTACCGTTACTCTTTATTCAACTCTTTATCTCCATTTTTTTTTACTCTTTTTATCTCCATTGTTTTTATTTTTATTTTATTACTTCCTTTGCACCTCTCTCTCATTAATTCCATGATATTTCTACAAAAAAAAAGGTGATTTCTCTCTCTCTCTCTATATATATATATATATATGGACAAATTTTAGGTACTTGTAGCTTTGTTTTAGGTCGAAACATTTTAGTGTTTTGATTCCCCATCACAAATCCTCTCTCTTATGAATCTTGTTTGAATTTAGTTTGGGTTAATATATATTAATCAAGTTTGAGTTAATATTTAGCTATTTTTGGAAGTGAGATTATGAGTTTATATCAAAACACACTCAACTTGGCTATGTATTTATGTCTAGCAATTATTTGAGTAATTGATTATTATAAATTCTATCACTTATGACTTTGATCTCATTTTAATTTTTGTTTGTTATATATTTTTGAGATACCTTTTCTTTGTTTTGGAAATTAGGGATAAAAAGTTTGAATTTTTTGAAGTGTTTTTTTTATTTATATTTATTTTAAATAGTGTTTTTGTTAGCTTTGGGGTCCTTAAAGTGCTTGTTTCAATATTTTTTTTAATCTTTTACTGAAGAACAAAGTAGGGTAGACTCACAGAGTATACCTACACTAAATCAATTATTACAAAGAAAGCTAAAAACAAAATAAAAATAAAAATGGAGAGCAATAAGGTGAACCGTGAGCAAAAATTCTGGGATTTAATTTCTTCAAGAATTAAGATGGAAAGATAGAGAAAAAGTATTTAATATATATATATATATATATATTTTTTTTTTTGCCTTTTGTTATTAGGGATATATAATCTCTCTTGACAGATTTCAAGTGATGAGCATTATATTTTATTAATGAAATTTTCAGCTATTAATTGAGATTTTAATTTTGTTAGGATTCTTTTGACTGATTTTAATTTGGCTAAATTACAAACTACACTTTAACTTTTCCTAAAATTCAATCCAGTTTTTTAACTTCACTTTTGTTCAATTCAGATATCTAAAATTTAATTTTATTTCATTCAATTTTTCATTAGTCTCCATCAAAATTGTGCTTTTAGTGACCCTTAAAACAAAGTAGTTTTGATTTAAAAAAAAAAGTTTTTAAAATTAAAAAAAAATGAAAAATTAATAAAATTACATTTAAAAAAACAATATTAATTTTATTTTCAAATCATTGAAGAATTGAAAAAATATACTGGGAAAATTTATTTATAAGAAGTAGCAAAAATTCAAGCAGCCCATCTTTGAAATTCAACCCAGATCCAAGCCATGGGTTCTTGAGACTTGAGAGAGATGCGGGTTGAGTCGGTGGACTATATCTCTTTCGCGCAGCCATGGGTTCGTAACGATTTATTAGTTACTCATCACTAATAACAAAACCAACATAATCACTAACAAAAATAAGGTAATGGGAATTACTATAATTTTTCAAAATCCAACTATTAGTTTTTTTCTGTATAAAATAGTTTTGAAATATAAATAAATTAATTTCAGACAAATTAAATAATAAATCTCACTTTTATATCCCTTAAGATATACTCCAATGTAATCTTAAGAAAAAAAAAAAAAAAAAAAAACCATATACAATGAAATAGATTAAATTATAATTTGCATCCTTCATGTTATGGGTAATTTTGATTAAGCTCCTTAAAGTTTAAGAATTTAGGTTTGTACCTCATACCTTACATATCATTTGGATTTAACTTCTTCCCTTTATGTGTCATGTTGGAATATTTTTATATAAAATAAAATATTTTAAATATTGATTAATATCTGATTTAAGTGATTTAATATTTATTCATTTTAATTAATTGGGTTTAACCATTGCCTTCATTGGCTTGTTAATGTCAAACGATTTTTTTAAGGTGCACTACTATATTGTTACCGTTGATATATATTATGTGTATTTTATTTCCAGTCTGGTTTCTCATAAAAGATTAAATTCAATTGCCTTTTACTATCCATTTATAGGATAGTCAAAGCACATCAACGTTAGTATTATATCATTGATTTGATGAGTCAAATAATATATGGAAAGAAGTTATGTCTAATGTTAATGCCATTCAACATTTTTTTTTTGAGAAATAATTACAATATGCTGCTAATCCCGTAGCTTGAACCCTTTCTCCTCTAGACCCCCAAACACTTTGTGCATGGGGAAGTACCATGTTAATGCCATTCAACATGGTTTGTAATAACAATGACACATTTCTTTTCTATATATACAATGGTTTGTAATAACTAATGGCACATTTCTTTTCTATATATACAGCCCTATATTATGTCCGGCTAGGTATTATATATATACTAGTCGCTAACCCTTGCAATGCACGAGATTGTTTTAGAGAAAATTATATATACATATATATATATATATATATATATATATATACTTTCTCAAATTAATAATCACTTGGAAAGAATAAGATTTCATCTTCTACATACTATGGCTCAAAGTGTACTATGAAAGTATTATTATATTTGAAATGAAACTTAACAATTATATATCAATTATTGCAAAAAATTAGATTAATTGAATGATATATATATATATATATATATGAATGCTTACTTTATGATAGAACACAAACCTTGATAGGCAAATATATCATTTAACTATTTTTATATTCATTATTTTACTAATTAAAAAAAATATATTCATTTTCCTCTATAATCTAGAACGTAGATGATACTCATAATTTACATGAGCACAAAAAAGTTAAAATATAAGAGCTTAAGGGAAAAAAAGTATTAAGAGAATACAATTTGTCACAAAAATATAAAGGAAGAAACTAATAATAAACCCTAGGGATAATAATTTAATGATTTAACTAATTTCATCCAAATAAGTTATAAACAGCCCCACTTTCGCAAACTAAAGAAACTGTTATTCAAGTAATTGGTAGTAAATAGAGATACAACAGCTACCAAAATGGCTTTTACTACAATATCTAAAAATTCTCAAGGAAATAAAGGCATGGACTACACCATTGCTTCTTTGTTGGCCCCTTTGAAAATAAATACATAAATTTGGTGTACCGTAGTTGAAGTTAAAAATAAAATACATAAATTAAAAATATGTAAAATACTTAAAAGGAAGTTAAATTTCAATTCATTTTCACGTGATTGGGTGTTAGAGATGCAAATTAATAAAAGAAATATAAAATTATTTTATTCAAATAAATTAATAATAAAGGTGCTGAAGTTGGAACTTGGAATTTATTAGTAGTAAAAGTTGAGTAAAGCTGTCAAGCACATAAACAGAAACGACAAAACAAAAGAAGCTGAAAAGCCAAACTAAAACAAACAAAAGCCCAGAAAGAGGTTCTGGGTTATTTAACGAAGAAGATGAAGAAGCGAAAGGAGAAGGAGATTAGCGAAATGGGACTCCGGCAACGTGGCGGTGATTTTCTGGTGGCGGCAGCAACATAGTGAGAAACCGTAAGTTAACATAATACTGAAAGAGGGGAGAGAGATATTGGATCTAAAAATTTTTCTTTCTTTTTAAACTGAAAATCATGTTCCGGTCCGGTATGATTTTTCCGGCATAAATGTGATATTTCATCCAGTATAGCCGGAACAACTCAGTATAATCAGTATTTGAACCGAAACGAAACACAAGTGTTTTGGTATCGTTTTAAGCTCCAGTAAGGAAAATACCAGCCGTATCGGCCGGTACAGTATGGTATCGACTCCATTGGGTGAGAGAGGAGATGGCTTTGGGACGTTTTTGGAACTTCATAGATGGTGAGAGTTAGGGATTTGGAGGTGGGGTTTACAATGAAACCACAGATTGCAAATGGATTTGTACCCATCAGATCTATGTTTGGGTATGGGTTTGTAGCCATGAGGTCTGTATTTGGGTTTGCCATGGGAGAGAGAAAAACTCAACACAGAGAGAGACAAGTTGTGCTTGAGGGAGAGAGATAGGATCGAGGTGAAGGCTGTGATATTAGACAACTATCGGGTGGAGGCTAATATTACAATACTGTTTAACTGAAATTTTTGTATTAAAAATAGTTTTTTAATTTTTAATAATGCTGACGTGAAAAATTGTGAGAGTTTCAAAAGTTTCGGTTTTATATATATATATATATATATAGATAATAATATATAGATATATAGAATATATAAATAATAATAATAATAATAATATAATAATAATGATAATAATAATAATAATAATAATAATAATAATAATAATAATAGATGATGATTTTTGTGATAAGTTGATGTAGGATAGAATTTACAATTTAATTTTTGTAATTATTTGATTTTGGTATTTTTATGCAAAAAACGTTATTTTAGGTCTAGGTGATTTATTTCCTTATTTTTAGGTTCTTTTAATGTTTTTTAGGTCAAATTTGGTTCCTATTATGGTTAGGTATTAATTAGAGCTTATTTTAGAATATATTTTCTTGTCCATCAAGTTTTATGGAGCCCTTAAATAGGCCTCCAAGTTTGTATACGTTTTTCAATATTATTGATATTAATAAAAATTCAAACTTTTGTCTATTGTTTTTCTGGTGGATTCTATATAAGATATAAAACCTAAAATAAAAAGAATCTAAAATAAAAAGAAAAAGAAAATAGTGATGATGTGGAAAATTGTGAGAGGTTCAAAGGCTTCAGTTTTATATATATATATAGATGAGAACAACTTTTTATCCTAATATATTTTCATGTAATAGAAAACTATGAAAAAAAAATATATCCCTACTACACTATTTTTGGGTAAAAGAAGGTATTATATTGAGAGCTTCCTATCCTACAAGTATTGTAGGCTTGTAAGGATAATCAGCGAAGGTGGCTGGGTTATTGTATCTTGAGGGCGGCACAAACAATGTTTTAGTCTACTACACCAGAAACCCCGTAGACTCGTGTATCGTCTCAAGACAATGACTTGGTCCACGTCTCAACCCTGCCATTTAAAAACATATATGAATTGACGGTAATTTGCTTCTAATGTTGTGAGACTACTTTGAAGCATTATTGAGGTAATATCTCTCAATTATTCTTTAATTTTATGGTAAATTATAATTTATATGATATGTTAAATGTTATGCAATTCAATTTATTTATCAATTATTGTTCTTAGGAACAACATGTCATGAGGTATTCATTAAGTGGCACCTCAACCCAAAATGACATAATTCTTTAAATAAAAAAAATTGAAATTTAAGGGAGAAAAATCAAAATTATTCCAAACTTTAAGGATTTAAATTGAAATTTAATCAAATAAATATGTGAGATGGTTTTAATAGAAACAAGCTTGGAGGCTTCTTCATAATAAACAATCTCTCTTCTATAGGGTTTTCAAAGCTAAGTTTTTTTCCCCAATTGGTTCAATCATTGATGCCTCATCAGATTCATCATTTGGTTCCTATGCTTGGCATAGTATCCTTCATGGTAGGGAGGTGTTGAAGAGGGGAGCACGTAGGTTGTGGGGAGTCTATCAATATTTCGGATGATCCTTAGTTTGATCACCAAAGGATCCAGTCACCAGTATTGAAGGTCTGCATGAAAGCTTCAGTGGACAACCTTATTGATTCAGATTCTAAGCCCTTGTTTGGGAGGAGGGAATGGAATAGAATGGAATGAAAATGAATGAAAAGAATAATTTTAGAATATTCTTCTCTTCTCTTGTTTGGGAGTTTTAATAGAAGGAATGGAAAAGTCCATTCTCTAGTTTAGGAGTTTAAGTGGGATGGAATGGAATAGGTAGGAGGGAATACCCATTCCTCTCTATTCCTTTAAAATCTGAAATTTTCATTCCCTCCGAAATTGGGAGGAATGGGAGGGAATGAAATTAAATTTAATAAATTTTTTATTAAAACTCTCAAAATATCCCTATATATTCAACCATTTATTTTAAAATAGGGGTCTAATAGTAATATTATCATAAAATAATTCAATTCAATTCCATTCCCTCTATGTTACTCCCAAACAAGATTACTTACATTATATTCATTTTCATTTCTTTATTTTAAACCATCCAATTAAGGTTACTTAATTCCACTCCATTCCATTCTTTTCTATTGCTTAAATACATTTTATTTTATTTCATTCTATTCTTTTCCATTCTCTTGTGATCATTTCATTCTATTCCCTTATGAACTCTCAAACGAAGCTTGTTGGGATGTGGATATTCTCGATCAATGGTTATTTTGCTCTAGTGGAAGTTGACTTGATCCTAAAAATTCCCCTCTGATGAGTCCCAGTTCCCAAGTTGATGTTCGAGGCGTTTGGAAGCAGCTATGGGGTCTTTCGGTGCCAAATAAAATAAAAACTTTCTTGTGGCGAGCATGTAAAGATTCCATTCCTGTCAAAAGAAATTTGGTCTGTAGAAGAGTTTTAGCTGAAGACATTTGCTGCCACTGCAATCAAGCTTTTGAAGATATGTACTTCACGCACTATGGGAATGCCCAGATTTATCTGCTATTTGGGAGTTTGATGCACTATGGTTATTCCGCAGAACAAAAAAATTCCAAATTTTCATGAGCTAGTGCGTTTCACATTGGAGGAAAGGATAAACCTGGATTTATTTGCCACGATGGTGTGGACCATTTAGTATCATAGAAATCTTCTTCAGACCAGCAACAAACTCTATCCTATCTCCCAAGTAGTTCCCTCGGCCATCTAGACTCTCCAGGATTTTATTCAAACTCTACTTGTCCCAAAGACTCAAACTTCTGCTATGCCTCCATCTTGGGTTCACTGGATTCCCCCACTTCCTTCGTCTCTCAAAATAAATTTCGATGGCACGGTGTTTATGGATTAAGGTGAAGCTGGGTTGGGTGTTGTAGGCCGCAACCATCTGGGTGTAGTGACAACATCTCTATTGGAAAAAGTTAGGCTGCCTTCTTCTTCAAATGATGCAGAAGCGATGGATGCTGCCAAAGTAATTTCTTTTGCTATTGATCTTAATCTACCCTATTTTGTAAGGGTATGCATGTGTAAATTTTAGGATTATTTGTGATGGATAAGATTTAAAATTGTTGTAGTCACTGATTTGAGCATTCGTTTGATCTGAGTTGGAGTTTTAAAATTTTAGGAGTTTCACCTTGGTCTTTTCATTATTTTGCTTAGAGTCAAAAACGTCTACGGTTACTTTTAGGATAAATTATGATAGGCAAGGATAAGGATTTAGAGGAATGTTTGTAGCTACTACTTCTCTTGCATATCCCAATGAATTTTGGTTATATAAAAGTTATTGATTGACTTGAGAAAGCTTCTTTCCCAAGTTTCTCAATTGGTTGAGTTATGTCAATTATGATCTGAATACAAAAAAATAATAAAAACATCCCTGTTCTAAGAACCATTGAATTTGAAAGGAAATAAAAAATATATATCATAGTCAAATAGTTCTTCCCATTGTTTTAGATGGGTGGTAAAGAGAGGGAAGTGCATACTAATTGCAAGTCTCCATTAACAGGAGAAAATATGTATATATATAAATATATATTGATTCATTTTATTTCCTTCTAAATGAATTATTTTTTAGGAATGAATTATCTTATTTTGCAGATAATATTTTTAAGCGGAGATTAGGAGTTGTACACTGAAGATTTGTTTCGCCTTTGTGTATAATGACAGACCGACAGCAACAAGTGAAATAGCATAATATTTTTTAAAAGAGTCAACAAAGAATGCAATGGTGCAACTCATGCCTTGGGACAATGAGAATCTTATTTCCTTGGGAATTTCTAAATATTTTTGTGAAAGTTATTTTGGTTGTTGTTGTATCTTTATTTTCTTCTACTTGCCTTGAATAGCAGTTTTTAAAGTTTGCAAGAGAGGGAGTGTTTATAACTTATTTGTATGAATTTAGTAATAAAATTATCTCTAAAAATAGTTATAGTTAAATCATTAAATTATTATCCCTAAAGTTTGTTATGAGTTTCTTCCTTTATATATATTTTTATAAAAATAGTATTCTCTTGATATTTTTCTTCCTTTTAACTTTGTTTGCTCACGTAGAATATGAGTATTATCTACTTCTAGATTAAAATGTGTAGGGTGTAATTCTGATGGGCTGGGCACAAATTTTGTGGACTGTGAGCCCAACGAATCCCTAACAATAAATTTGTAGAGAATGGGTTAAACAGCTGAGCTGGTTATAGATTTAGCAACGGTTCGTGCATGCAAGTAAGGATAAGAAGACGTTCAGACTAATACTCAGTAAAAATTCTCTTGGGTCCGAAGAGACTTAGTATTTATCAACTTAATGAATACAAATTTTTTCTTCCCCCCACTTCAGGGACCTATTCCCTTTATATATACTCCTTCTTTCTTATCCTTACCGTACACTTGTTCTTCATCCAAGCATTCGCTTGAGTACATGTCACATAAGATATTTGCTTTAGTCTGCCGTGAGTGGTGGTAGCTGAGGCTGAACTGTTTAGGTGTCTTCTCTACATAAATGCGGCCAGTAAAGTTGCTGCAGTGCATTAAATGCAGCGGTAGCAGCTTTTCCTTTAAGATATTTTTATGCTCTCCTCATCCCTAGGCACGCCCAGGATTTGCTCTCCTCCGTGAAATTCAGTTGGGAAGGTCGTTTTTGCCTCTAGTATATTTGCTTGATCAAGCACCCTAATGATCCGATGATGGGACTTCTTCGGACAAACAGGATAGTCTTCGGACGTATCCCAACATTCCTTTTCAAGCGCATTTCCACCAAACGGGCCCAGCCCTGATCCCTTTCCCCTCTTCGGACAAACAAAGGTATACAAATTGGGCCCTGAGCCCAATTCGTAGCGCTGGGCTCACCCCCACACAATGTATAAGGAATTATATCTTTTTAATAAGTCAAATGATGAATAAACAAAAAAAGAGTAAATGATATATTTGCCTAACAAGATTTGTATAGAGGAAGCATTCATTTATTATATATATTTTTTGTTCATCTACATATTTTGCAATAATTGATATACGATTGTTTAGTTTTCCTCTAATATTTGATTACATTTCAAATATAATTATACTTACATATTATGTTTCTGAGCCACAGTAAGTAAGGTGAATTCTTATTTGTTCCAAGTGACTATTTTATGAAATATCTTACCTATACAATTATATTTCCTAAAAAAATATTTTTTAAATTTGAGAGAGAGATGAGTTATTTTTTATTTTCATAATTGTTATGTGCATATGTAAAGTTTGTTTATTTGGAAATATATTAATTTTAGAAATTATTATATTTTGTAAAGTTGTGATTTACAATTATATTTTATGTTGGCTTTATTCCATGACAAAAAGTGTTGTAATTGCTTTAATTTTGTTCCTTGTATTTTGTAGGATTTTATTGTATTGGGTTTAGTATTAAGTTGATGAAGAATTGAGCATGTTTTGGATGAACAAGTGGATTTCGCGAGTGTCTCGCAAGAAGCCTACCTATGAAAAAGCTACGTGAGAAGTACATGCTGGAAGCTGAAAAGTTGTGCCAAGCTGTCAGTTTCGCGAGTGTCTCGCGAGAAGGGCCAACTTGCGAGATACCCGCGAAACTCTCTGCCTGGAGGTTTTTAAGTGTGACTTTCTTACCCTTCACCCATACTATATATACTCTCATTACCCACAAAAGTATGTGAGGCTATTCAGAGAGAAAAACCCTAAATAGGTTTTCTACAACACAATCACGCCCATCTTTTAGAGAGAGAGCTACTCATTCTTAGTGAGAAATCATTCTAGACTCTTCTCATTCCCTCTCCCATTGTCATACCTTGAGAAGAGATTTGTACCTAAACACAACCCACATCTATTCAGAGTGTAGAGAGTGTTTTGGAATTTGGGAAGCTTTGGAGATTTGCCAAAAGAAGCCGGTAAGGCTTGGCGGATGCGATCGGGCGTATTGCGGGATCCGGAAAGCTAGAGAAGACACGACTTCGAGAAGTCCGTTGGTAGCAAGAGGTTGGAGGGTTTAAGTACATTGGGTAGACTAGGCTTAGAGGGTTTTTTGTTATTCGTATACTCCAACTTTATTCTCTAGTGGATCGATTTCGACTTGGAGAGTCACAAAGAGGTTTTTCGCCGAGTTCTTTAATTTCCTTTTTGATAGCATGTCTCAGTGTTATTTTGTGTTTGCATCTCTCTTCCCTACTCTTAACCTTTACTTTATATCATTGATAATGGATGAATATGGCTTAAGGTAGTGTTATCGTTGTTTGTGCTCCTTTACTCTTATTTCACATTTAGTCTAAGTTAGAGTAAAAACAATTTAGCTGTATTTTTAATTTGGGGGTCTAAACAAGCTCTTGTGTTTTCACACAAATTTGAGCTTTCATATTTACTAAGGAATAGCTATCTATTACAACCCTTTTAGAATGAAATAATTATTCTTCATTATAAAGAATTGCTATTCATAAGGAATGATTATTCACTATAATAAAAATATAACTAAGCTATAAAATAAATAAACCATAGGAATAACAACATTACAATTTCTATTTTAGTCTACCAAAAAAATGTCATACCAGTGTCTACATGTGGTTTAGACTTTTTCACTTTGTCTACCTGAGGTCGTCTCCATCAAGTCTATGTAATGCACCTCAACTTCTCAGTTCTCACTATTCAGCCTAAAAAAAAAAAAACCTTTACACTGTTAATAAATGGGTGTAAATATGTTTTTTGCTTCCTTTTTATAACTCTCTCCTCTAAAAAAAACGTAAAAAACTAGAGAAAGCAAGATTAAAAAAAAAAGTGCTATTAGTAAAAAAAAAATTATGCAATGTCTTAGAACTTCAACCTTGCAATCACAAACATACAGATTTATGCACCATTTCAGCAAACCAAGAGATACAACAATAATCTTGCATTTACCTTTCTCATCTTTTCTAGTAACCGTATTTCCCCTTTTATTATTATTATTATTATTATTATTATTATTATTATTTTGGTAAATCAGACATAAATTCATTTCCAAAGAAATAGGAAGACAATGTTTAAATCCACCAAATCTCAATCTGAAATTTCATTAAAAAAAGAAAAAGAAAAAGAAAAAGAAAAGGAAATGAACCAAACCAGCTTTTTGTAGATGTTGAAGTAGATATCGAAGAGGTACCAGAGGCCAAACAAGGCACCAAGTTGGGTTGAAATTCGAGAAAAAGGTTTGATAGGCAGTGGTGGTAGACTTGGATCCATACAGAAGAATAACAAAACCCGTACTATCACACCCAATACAGAATTGTAATCAAAGCCATTTTCTCTGTGGCTTACAAATCCAATCAACCAAAAATAAAAAGTGGTTTGCACAAACAAATTAGCCCATTGAGCGAAAAAGTTAGGGGTTGCAATTGGGTGGGTTTGGTTGGCATTGGTTAAGTACATAAAATCTATTACTCATTTAACCAATTAGCTATAATCAAAACCCAATTATTATAAGTAAAACTCAACCCATCCAATTACCTAATAATCTATAAATACATATAATGAAAATACTCTTAAAACTTCTTAAATGACCAAAATGCTACCAAAATGTCCTTAAAATCTAAAAATTGACCAAAAAATCCCCAAAACCTCCATAATTTTGAAAATGTATTTTAGTCATTTTTAAAATTTTAAGGTATTGTGGGTATCTCGATTATTATGAGGTTTCAGTTATATGTCGATCATTTTATAAAAATTTTAGGAGTATTTCAATCATTTTATATGTTAAAGAGGGAATTTTGGTCAATGATTTTATTTACTTATCAATAATAATCCCACACATTGCATTGGAGCCGTGCGCATAATATATATGTAAAAATTAACTAAAAAAAATGCAGTAGTATTGGTGAAAAACTCTAATGAAATTAAAAATTTTGTTAATACTTATTATATTTCTGAGGAAAAATATGAAAATAAAAATGGCAATAGAGGCCTAAAGATTAATATTAATAAATTAAAAAGAAAAAGGGGAAAAAAGGGCGTTACTTATTGGCCATCAGCTAGTTATCAATAAAAAAAAAAAATCTAACTATATATATACTAGTCGCTAACACGTGCGATGCACGAAACAACATGTTTATTTTCTTTGCTTCAGCAGTATTTTGCTTCATGTTCGAATATTTTGACGCTATATTGCGTCGTCCTTGACGTGCTAACTTTCAACCATTTTTGTGGTCATGTTTGAATGACGATTATGTTATGCTTTTAGAAAACTTTAGGTCATGTATTAATGACGATTAAGTTATGTGTTAATAACTTTTAAGTCATGTATTAACGATGATTTCGTTTTGTATTAATAACTTTTTGGGTCATATATTAATGACAGATTTGTTATGTATTAATAACTTTTTTAGGTCATATATCAATGACGATTTCATTATGTATTAATAAATGATGATTTCATTATATATTAATAACTCTTTTGGTCATGTATTAATGACGATTTCGTTATGTATTAATAACTCTTTTGGTCATGTATTAATGACGATTTCATTATGTATTAATAATTTTCTTGATCATGTATTAATGACGATGGTATCTTTCTGAATAATACTGTTCTTCATGCTTAATGATAGAAATCCTAGCTAAAATGGGAATACCAGAAATGGAAATATACTTGAAGTGAAAATGAAAATTCTTCAAAGTTTCTTACTGGTAGTACTTTTTCTAAGTACTTCTTCATTTCTTTCTTTCTAAAAAAAAAAAAAGTACTTTATGCCTCACGGATGCTCTTCTTAATGTCCTTCCATCTACTATTAACTCGTCTACTATCATCTTTATTTCACCTATGGGAGCCTTGGTATTGTTTGTCTCTTGCTCTTGATTCTTTTTGTCTCCTCGCTGTCATCTGTATGGATCTGTCTTTTGCACGAATTTCTACAACTTTCCTTGACGAATTAAGGTCTCTATTTTTTTTTAAGTGTTTGCATTCATCTGTGCAATGTCAGTGATCTTGATGAAATCTACAACACTTGCTTTTATCTTTGCCTTTTGCCAGAGCCAATACGGGTTGAGGCCATTGCAAAGATGGTTCATCTTTTATCTACATTAACACATGTTCAATAGGCATTATCAAAGGTGTAAAATTGGTAAACCTTGACCTTTGATTTGAAAGGTTTCTCTTTCCATCCAAAGTTTGCTTTGGGTTTTGTGTTTCCTTCTTCTTCTCAAGCTAGAGGTATTTTGCTAAACCAGACTTTAGATGCCCCCTTTAGTGTAGTTGGAAAGGCTTTACACATTACTTCATTCAGAGTCATCTATAGGTGCATTAAATTTTTGAAGGACTCGACGTGGTCCAAATCTCTTGAACCATCATATGACTCGAGCTGAGGGAGGTGAGACTTTGGCGGAAGAGGACGATTCAACACCTTAGTGGTGAACAGTGAATTTGTTCCAGGTTCTCCATGTCTTTTTCTTTCACAACACTTCTAAGTTAGTCCATTTCTCTCCTTATGTTGTGGAGTTCACTTTCCATCTTGGATGAATTTTCTTCTGATGCCCTTGTTCTTCTGTTAATTTGACTATCTGACTCCTCTTCATTATCATTTCCTTCAATTCTTCAAGGTTGTTCTTCCTCATTCTAATTCTCGGCAGTTCACTACCGTTCCTCATTTTGGGATTCAGCTGCTTTTCGCAGTTCTTCATTTTGGTGGGTTAACTCTGCGACATCAACTGTGAGAGCTTGAATTTGTTGTGCAGCTTGCTCAAGGTCCATCTTGCACTATGAAGATCTCTTTTGTCAATTGTGGAAATGGCTTGAATGATCAGCGTTTCCCATAGGCGGCCCCAAAATGATGATGTAGAAAATCAACATTTCAGATCTTCGTCTGTATGGATGGATGATGGTAATGGATTCGTCTAGGGACGAACCTACAATTGATCTGAAATAGAGAAAAAGGAATACATCGGTGTGGTGTTTGCCAAACACCCTCCGATGATTAAGTTATAATGAAATTCAGTTGAAGTGTATTGTAAGAGAATTCAACTTGGGAGTAGTTTTTGGGGTGATCATTATGTGTACCTTTTGGTTACGTTCCTCTCTAGCTTTACAGCCATCTTGTCTTTAATGAGCAATGGATCTCTACATTAATTCTTCTTTCCCGTTGCTCCATCCGTTACTCCTTGACATAAATGCTCGCCATAAATGAGTAACGTATCTTGGGTTCGTCCATTATTGAATGACGAAGTCGTTATTTTTTGGACTTATCAGATACTACTCTAGCTACTTCACCAATAAGGAGATTACAATGCAAACATGTAGTTAGAAGTTACAATGCAAACTATCGCAGTTGATGCTACACAACTTTCACTGCTATCTGCTTATGAGTTATGAGTTATGACTGTCTTCATCCCTTCATAATTCATATTTGATTTAGAACCCGCATGGTAGGTAGGTTCAGTCATTCGTCGAAAAATAACTAAAAAATATTTTATTTCTCTCTCTGTTGGGCTAAATATAAAAAATAATTTAGGTACTCATAGAGGAAAAGAGAAGCCTCTTGACATCTGTAAGGAAAATAGAAATCAAAGGCCTAAGAGAGGAAGCCCATAATAACAATCAGCTCAATAATGGGAACAATTGTCAACACCAGAATTTTGCAACTTGTGATGCTGGCCGCGATCCAACCATACATTCTCTTGAAGCGCAAAAGGGGTCTTGGTGATGACTCAAGTGTAAATGTGTGTGATATGTTTAACACTTGGACTTGGGTGATGTGTGTGTCAGTGAGTATTTATTTATTAGATTGGTCACCTAAGTCTAATTATTTTTATTTCCTAATTTAACTGTTAGAATATAAGCCTATAGTGTAGGTTACTTGTACATCACACATTGTCTACTTATATATAAGGTAGACCCTTGTACTTTATTACTTACAATATAATACATAATCTTTCAGACTTTCACATGGTATTAGAGCCACTGCTTTAACTTTTTGGGTTACTCACTTCAACGGTTCTCTTCACCTTCTGCTGCCTTTGTCTTCACTAGTGGATCATGTACATCGCTGTAAAAAACGAGCTAAGCCGTCACATCTCAAACTCACTACCACTCACGATTATAGTTGGATCTCAACATATAATACAAAACCAAATACAAGGTTTTGTAGATCGGACATTCGCGAGAAAAATAGCATTGAAATCATTCTGATTCGACGCCTCACCCACTCGCATGCACTGTCATCACTCATGCACTCCAGAAACTCATGCACTCACACGCATAGTTAGGGAAACTCACTCATCCACACATGCTAACACATGCTTGGCACATGATAATTGCCATGTATCATCTCCGTACAGTGCCACATCAGGTATAAACCCACGTTAACTAGTAAACCGAATCTGCCACATTAACTTTTGGGAAATGTTAACAAGCACCATGCGGTGTTTGTTAAGGTTCCCTAATGTGGGCCCTATGTAATAAAAAAATGAGATAAATAAGAGAAAAAGACATAAAAGTACTTATAAAGTTGAAAAAAAAGGACATAAAGCTACAAAAAAGACAAAAAAGTTGTTAATGGGCACCTTGCAGTGCCTGTTAACACAACCCTTAACTTTTATTGTTCCGTTCACTTTTTTGACTTTGACTAACGTGGTTGACTTTGACCAGCTAAGGACACCTTTGACTTTGACCCCAGGTTTGACTTTTTCAACAAAGTGCTTCCTAGCTAATTTTTATGTCCTGGTTTCATTTTTGTAGTCTGTTTTTGCATATGAGCTTTCCTATGGCTCAACCAACCCAATAAGAGATTTCTCGCCTAATTCAAGTCATCCTTGATGGCGACAACTACTTTCATTGGGCACAAGCCATGTGTAGTTTCTTTCTCAAAGGTTGCAAGTTATGGCTTTATGTGACTGGGCAACGTAAAGCTCCTGAATGCAAAGAGGGTGAAAATGATGATGTATATGCTATTTGCTTTGAAGATTGGGATGGATCTAACCACTAGATTATTACTTGGCTTCGCAACACCTCTACTCCTTCTGTTCACAAGGAATTTGGGGGATACAACACTCCTAAAGAAGTTTGGGGTATGCTTGCTTCTCGGTATTCTGGATCTGATGGTGCAAGAGAGCATAACCTTATGGTTACCCTATATCAACCGCGACAAGAACCTGGCGAACATGTCACTGTATTTCATAGTCACATGCGTTTTCTCTATGATCAATTGGCTACTTATGAACCTATCATCAAGACTCCATCTGAGGCTAAAGTTATCAATGCACATCATGAAAGGGTACAACTACATCAATTCTTGATGCGTATACATCATGAGTTTGAATTTGTGTGTAGCCAGCTATTACATCTCACTCCATTGCCTTCGGTTAATAAAGCGGTCAATGACCTGGGTTGTGAAGATGTTTGCCTACTATCTCCTCATTCTTCTCAGATTCCTTTGCCCATGATTCTTGCTACTCCAGCCTCTATCGCTACTATTGATACATCATTCACAATGCCTCATGGCCCTTCCCAATCCAAGAAAAATGACAACAAGCGATTCAATAAAAATAATTTCATCTACAAGTTCTATAAGGCTAAGGGACACACCATGGAACAATGTCGCATTCGTGCTCGTATACTTAAGAAAATGACAACCTTGGCTACCTTTGAGCCTACTCTATCACAGGTTGCATTAGTATCCAATCTTGTTGATTCCACATCTTCGACTGCTCCAATCTTTTCTATAGCAGATGTGCAAGCTCTTATCAATCAGGTTCTATCTAAACTTCTAGTGCATCCAAACCCTGTTCTCATAGTCGCGCACACACCCACTATTCCACCTACTATTTACACAGCCAATGGTTCCCTAATGACTATTAGCCAAGTAGGTTCTATTTCTACACCTAATTTGTCTGTCTCTAATGTTTACTAGATTCCCAATCTTGCTTACAAACTCTTATATGTTGGTCAAATAACTGAACTTGGATTAGTTCATTTATTTTCTTCCAATGGTGTTATTGTGTAAGATCCTCAGATGAGGTAGATCATTTGGACTACCCGTAAGGTTGGATGGTTGTTTAAACTTCATTCACTCCATTTTCCTTAACTTGGCCTTTCAACATCTACAGTTTCTCTATAGGCCAAGAATGTATTGACCCCTTGTGATGAATTAATATATTAATTAGCCAAGTTTATTAATTAATCAAATTATCATGCAAAATACGTGGCAGCACAAACAAATCACCAAATAACTAAGTTTGCAGTGGAAATTAAATTGACACGGTGATTTGTTTACGAATGGGAAAAACCTACTCAACAAAAACCGCATCGGGTGATTTTAAGGTCACCACTCCCGAGAATCCACTATTATCAAAACAAGCAGTTACAAGTAAAGGAATCCTAGTACCTTATATTAACCTACAGTTGAACCCTTACCCCAATACCCAATTGGACTTGTTCTATAGTGACAATCTCTCCTTTTCAATGCACGGCTCCCAGTACGTGACTAACTAATTGCGTGGATCCCAGTACGCAACTTGATCACCAACTTGAGAAGGATGTTGGTTGCAAAGTTCTTTTGTTCATCACACAATGAAGATCATGAAGCTGCTTGGTCACAAAACCTTATGGTGTACAAACATAGCAGTTTCTTCAAGAGAAAGAAGAATTAGGGCAAACTAGGTTTCCGGTCACACTTTTCTTCACACTTGTGGAATTGTGTTCTTGTGCAATTGTGCTAACATTTTTCGGCCTTCAAAATAATCCTTATATATGTTTAGGGTTGTGAGAAAAGAAAGCCCAAACATATACCCACGAATTGGATGAAAAACAGCTCTGAAAAACTGAGTTTCATAAACCTTGATAGATAGCCATCTATCGAGCTAGCTGTTGAGCTTTAAAAGCCATCTATCGAGCTAGCTGTTGATTCTTGGACAGACTTGCATGGCTTTAACACTTGAACTTGAAACCTTGTTTCTTGAAGCATTAAACACATCCTAGATCTACCAAATACAAATAAAGTGCGTTTTGTCAAAGGATTAGCCAATTACATAAAATGTTGACATATGTTCCTAACTTTGAATCACATATGTCCTAACATTCTCCTTCCACCTCATCATCTATTGAGCTTTGGCATTTATGTTTAGTTCATTCTTCTACTTCACATGTCCAAATACTAGTGTCTAGGGGTTTATTATGTTTAGTATCCAATAATTCTTTTGATTGTATGGCATGTCAACTCGGTAAGAAAACTGCATAACCTTTCATGCTTTAGCATCTTTTGATCTTATTCATTCTGATATATGGGGACCTTTTCCTATTCCAACAATGGGAGGATCACAATATTTTGTTGTTTTTGTGGATGATGACTTTTCACGTTACATTTGGATTTATTTAATGAAAAATCACTATGAAATTCTTACAATTTATCAAAATTTTGCCAAAATGATTAAAACTCAATTTTCAAAAGTCATCAAAGTTTTTCGATCAGACAATTCCCAAGAATATTGCCAACATGACTTTCTTGATATTTTTCACCATTATGGCACCATTCCCCATACCTCTTGTCCAAGCTCCTCTCAACAAAATGGTCGTGCTGAATGTAAACTTTGTCACATCCCAGACACTATTAGGTCACTCATTACTACCGCTTCCACTCCTTCACAATTTTGGGGAGAAGCTGCTCTCACTACTGTCTACATCATTAATAGGTGTCCAACACCTATCTTACAACACCAAACACCATATGAATTGTTGTATGATACAACTCTCAATTATAGCTTTCTTAAAGGTTTTGGTTGCGCATGTTTTGTTCTCCTTCAACCCTTGAACACACAAAACTTCAACCCCGCTCACAATTATGCTGTTTTCTTAGTTATGACATTGAACAAAAGGGGTATAGGTGTTACAACCCCGTTGCTAAATGGCTTAGGATCTCTCATCATGTGGTCTTTTGAGAACAAAAAATGTTTTACACTTTATCCAATTTCATTGATTTTGCTTCTCCCATGTTCAATGTGGATCTTATTCCAGACTTATTCCTTGAGATCCCATCCACTGACTTGCCTGTGTTGAACCAACCATTTCAATTCTTGCAGGTACTCCTTGCCCTGAGCTTCGTCATTTCACTTAGGTAAGAACTCTTCCCTCTCACCTTTGTGACTATTTTTGTTTATCTACCATTGCATCTCTTCATGAACCTCAGACCTTTCGTGAGGCTTCCTCTTATCCATTATGACAACAAGATATGAAAGGAGAACTGGATGCACTACATAAGACATAGACTTGGGATCTGGTTGATCTTCCAGCTGGTAAATCTGCTATAAGTTGCAAGTGGGTATACAAGATATAGACTTGCTCGGATAGCACTATTGATCGCTACAAGGCTCACCTAGTTGCCAAGGATTTACTTAGGAGTATGGGATTGACTATGAGGAGATCTTTACTGCAGTTGCTCGTCTCTCATCTGTCCAATCACTTATTTCCATTGCAGCATCACGCCAATGGTCTCTCTTTCAAAAGGATATCAAGAATGCGTTTCTTAATGGTGTGCTACAAGAAGAAGTTTACATGAAACCCCCTCCCGGACTCTTATCTCCTCCAGTTTTCTCTCACAAGATGTGTTGTCTATGGAGGGCACTTTACGAACTCAAGCAATGACCATGAGCTTGATTCTCAAAGTTTAGGTTAGCCATCTCTTAGCTTGGGTTCTCATCTATTTTGTATGCCTCGACTTTGTGCCCAAGATGTGTGGTCTCTCAATTAATTCTATATGTGATCTTTCAAGAGAATAATCAAGTGTCTCCCTTAAGAAGAACTCTCTTATTCTTTCTCTTTTTAATCACACATTAATTTCTGCACTTAGGCAGTTACCTTTATTTAATAACTCTTATTAAATAAATAACTGATTATCTAATTGGGTTAGCCTTTTGGACCAGCCTAATTGGGCTTTGGTGTGTGGCTTGGAGTGAGACCAAAAGGGACAAATAAAGCTCTAGCTCCAATGGGTTTTGGACTTACCTGTCAACTCTTGACAAACCCAAAATTACCATTAATTATATTTAATACCACTGTATAAATATAATTGCACTCTAAGCCTTATTAATAAATTATATCCCAAGACTTTATTAAACATTTAACCCATTCATGAAAATATTTGTAGTAATACAAAGTCATAATGTGTAACTGTCACTTTGTAAATTACTACCTCTTGATCCTTGAGTACTCAGTTTAATCCTTTAAGTTATTCATATATATTTTATGAAATATAATTTTATAAAATATAAATTTTAGTAACTCTTTACTAAAGTGGTTAGGCCTAACACTCTGAATAACCAAACCCATTAAACTTATCTCAAGAGAATATTTTATATCTCTATAAAGAAACTATGAATTCCATCTTAAGAATATGTGTTCCTTCAACATTACGTGTGGTTGCCCAACATACTAAGGTTTTGACTGTTTGTCTAGATCTCACTCCTGATATATTAAAGCAACCTACATTTCATGATCAGGTTCACTATTCTCTCAGGATTGAGAGTTTATGTAAAAGAGAAGTTGTGAGATTTATTATTCATTTGACAATTGTTGATAGAATAATAAATCTCACAGTGGTCCAGTTCAATATGTTTTATACACTTAAAACGCATTAACATATCAATTACAAGTCTCCACTTCCATGATCAAGACAAATCATCTTAATTGATATGTTATAGTCTTCACAGATGAAATGCCCAATTTCATCACCGACTATAAACTAAGATTTTGAGTTTACAAAGAACTTGTGATTTATATCTTCTGTGACTAAATCACATAAATCACATACTACGCATCTCAAGGACTATATAATAATGTCCAAACATTCATGCTATCATTATTTTAGATAACAATAAAACAAGTTTATTACATAGAACATAATGTCATACATAATGTAATACATGGCATACAATAGGATTCTAGGGCACTAATCATAACATTTATGGCGATGAGTGGACAAATGAATGCATGTTCATGGTATTTAAACAAAGAAATGAGAAGAAAACCTAATTTGGACATGTTAAAGGTAAACAACAACCAACATGTGAAATAGAGACTCAAAACTATATGCAGATACATGGGGGATCAAAGCAGGAGTATAGCATGTGAAACAAATAAAGAAAACAAAGCAAAACATAAATTAAGGTTTTTAGACAATGACCTGCGTATGCATATAGAAGCCCGCGTAAGCAGGCCAGATACCTGCGTGCGTAGGATTTGCCCTGTGTATGCATGCATAAAGCATGCATGTGCAGGGTTGATAAAGAGAAGTTCCTTCTTCATGCAGACAAAGACATTCTCACAGGCCTCATCCCAAACGAAATCTGCGTTCTTCTTCAGCAGCTTCATCAACGGTGACACTTTCTCAGATAGATTTGGTATGAATCTTCTTATATTATACGAGAGTCTTCCCAAATAGCTCTTCCATTGTCGGACCGTTGAAGGATAGGGCATTTCCAGTATTGCTTGAATCTTCGTCTGATCAATGCTTATGCCTCGATGGTGTACAACAAACCCAAGGGATTTCCCAGCAGATACCTTTAAAACCCTAACCCAGGAATAGCAAACACAGAAATAAGGAAATACTTAAAACTGTAAATCTAACACCCTAACATGCTTTAAAACATAAACAAGACTAAACTTAGGCTAAAAAAACATGTTATAACATCAATAATGCAAATAAACAAGATTAACACAAAACTAAAGGCAGAAAAGAAAGAAAAGTTTGAGATATATACCTTAAAGCAAAAAGCTCCTAGGTTTGATTTTTGACCATTCCCCACAGTCAAATCTATTCACAACCACAAAGAAATGATTAGTAAACTTCAAAACTCAAGGATTAAGGTCAAAATAGGCCCTAATCAAATAAAACTGACTTGAGGGTGTTTTGTGAAAAATTCCCTTTTTGATTCACTATTTCTAGTGAATCTTAGGTTTTTCCCTTAGGATTTCTGTGTGTGTTTTAAAAAGGTACCATGTATGGCTATTTATATTGTGAAAATGGGAGTTTGGAATGGCACCCAGACGATGTGGGATTTGTTCCAAACCTTAGTCTTTAATGTAGAAAACTGTTAGGAATAGTGCCCTTAAATCTTATTGAATGATGCTATGTATGATATTAAGTGTGACATTGTGTTTGACATTATGTATGACTTAATATTATGTTTAATAAATTTGTTCTATTATTATCTGAAATAATGGTAACATGAATATTCGGACATTATCATATAGTCCATGAGATGCATAGTATGTGATTTATGTGAAGAGTCACAGAAGATATAAGTCACAAGTTTTTTGTAAACTCAGAATTATAGTTCGTAGTCGGTGATGAAATTGGGCATTTCATCTGCGAAGACTATAACATATCAACTACGATGATTTGTC
Source organism: Quercus glauca (assembly GCA_023736055.1). Taxonomy (NCBI): domain Eukaryota; kingdom Viridiplantae; phylum Streptophyta; class Magnoliopsida; order Fagales; family Fagaceae; genus Quercus; species Quercus glauca. The sequence goes on along the minus strand of CM043320.1, from coordinate 23,497,990 downwards.
TTGATCATGGAAGTGAAGACTTTTAGTTGATGTGTTAATATGTTTTAAGAGTTAAGACATATTGAACTGGACCGCTATGAGATTTATTATTTGCCTAATGACTGTCAAATGAATAATAAATCTCACGACTTACATTTGCACGAACTCTTAATCCTGAGAGAATAATGAACTTGATCATGAGATGTAGGTTGTTTTGATATATTAGGAGTGAGATCTAAAGTAATGGTCAAAACCTCAGTATGTTGGGCAGCCACATTAAGTGTTGATGGAATATGTATTCTCAAGATGGAATTCATAGTCTCTTAACGAAGATATAAAGTATTCCCTTGAGATAAGTTTAATGAGTTTGTTATTCAGAGAGTTAGGCCTAACCACTTTAGTAAGACTAAAGTATATATTTATGGAATATGATTTCATAAATATATAATGAATAATATTAAAGGATTAAACCGGGTACTCAAGGATCAAGATGTAGTAATTTACAAAGTAACAGTCTATTACAATGACTTTGTATTACTACGAATATTTTATGAAGGGGTTGCATGTATAATAAAGTCTTGGGATATAATATATAGATAAGACCTAGAGTGCAACTATATTTATATAGTGGTATTAAATATAATTAATAGTAACTTTGGACTTGTCAAGAGTTGACAGAAAAGCCCAAGGCCCATTGGAGCTAGTGTCTTATTGGTCCCTTTTGGTCCCACTCCAAGCCACACACTTAAGCCCAATTAGTAAGGCCCAAAAGGCCAGCCCAATTAGATATATTGGTTAGATACAAAGGGAAAAACGTACAGAATTTTATTAGTAAGAAAAACATCATTGTAATGGTGTGTAAGTGAGTGAAAGTCACTTTCTAATAATCCCTTTGTTACCAATTGAGAGACCACACATCTTGGGCGTTAGTGGAATTGGAGTGAAGATTAAAAGTATTCCAAGTGCTTCAATCTTTGGTTTTGAAATTCACCGCTTCAAGGTACGATCTCTTATTCTCAAATTCTCAAATTCTGAAATTTACTTTATGCATGTTATCAATATTGAATGAAGTAGATCCGTTTCAAAACTTATTTTTCCGCTGCATTCACTTTTAAATCCATCAAAAACTTACCTTTTATTGGTTTTTGAAACCCTACTTGCTTACTTAGGCTTTAAGGTTGCAAACGTAGGTTCATGCTTGTGTACGCAGGCTGAGGGTTTCCTTTAGCCTTTATTTTTCCAAAAATAGATTTTTTTACTCATTAAAAGTTATATTTTCCATTTTATCATCTCTCAAGTCAATTTGTAGTCTAATTGGGTGCTAAACCAACCTTGGGTCTTAGAATTTCAGCATCATTGGGTAACGGGGGTTCGAGTCGTAAAGGGTATAAAATGCGGTGTCTACAAATGCCCCTCTTTTAAGTCGTGAGTTTCACTCACGAAATCAAAATAATAAGAGACAAAACATTTTGTTTTGATGTACAGCTTGGGCCCAACCCACATACATGGCACATAACACGCATACATGGGGCGGGGTGCAACTCCACAGAGTTGCGTGGGATTCGTATGTCTAAATTCCCACATTTGTTGCTCAAGAAATGAGTAATGATAGGTTCAATATCCTAAAACTTTTTTTGCCAATTGCAAGCAAAAGGCGAGTGACTCACTATCCTAGAGTCACTTAACAAGAAAAACAAACAAGGCCAATGGCTGCAACCATTAACCAAACAAAAAAAGGTGCTCTTACGAGCTCAAACAATCAAACAATCAAACAAACAAGGATGCTTTTACGAGCTTAAAAGGATATAAATTTGTGGTGTCCAGTTGGGGCTCTTGCCTCAAGCTTCTTAGGGTTGCTTACGCCTCTTGTCTTCTCCATCTTTATCTCTACTTGTTCTGGTGAGGCTATTGTCTCGGGGTGACCTCGGTCTCTATCTCTCTCTACCTCTTCTATTGTGCCTGCATATTTGATTCCCTTGGTATATGTGCACAAGTTTGTATGATGTGCGTGCATGTTCAATTCCCTTTAGATATATGCACGAGTTCTATTTGTTTTGACCCACGAGGGAGTGTTGGGTGAATGATCCACTGGGGATAATAAGGGGAACTCACTGGGGAGTATGATCTGCTTAAAGTTTTGGTGACCCTTGAAGGAGCCTCCTTGGTGTGTAGTTTTTACTAGGGAAAAAAAACTTGTTGAGAAGTGATTTTGATCTACAAGGAAGTCTTTGAAGATGTGTGATCCACTGGCGAAAATTTTTTCTTTTTCATTGCTCACTGGGAAACTTGTGTTGACTCTACCTACAAGGGGGTTTCATCAACTTCACAGGGATTATCTTCTTCATAACTCACGAGAGGGTTGCCATTGTGCCTTAGACCCACGGGGGAGTCCCTTCATGTTATTGTACTTTACTAGGAATTTGTTTGAAAATTTGAACTCACGGGGGAATTCTTTCGGTGACTTATGATCTATTGAGGGTTGCTTTTGATGCTTTCCATCTGCTGTGAATGCTTTGAGGGCCTTTATCCGCTAGGGGTGCTTTTGTAGTCTTTGTGTCTTTTACCTAACTGAGGGTATTTTGGTCATTTTGACATGTTCTTGGATTTTTCTTTTGCACTTCCTACCTTCTGGGAACCCACTAAGGATTTTAAGGGATTTTTTTTTGCTAAACTACACGTAGTTTAGTGGGGGGCCTAAACTACATGTAGTTTAGTCAATAGGTGTGTTCTCGCCCCTTTATTTTTCTTCAACGGTTACTAACCATTTTTTTTTCTTTTCCTTCTCTTCATCTTCCTTAGCTCTTCATATTCTCTCTAACTCTTCAATTTTTTTTCTAGAAAAGTCTCTCTCTCTCTCTCTCTCTCTCTCTCTCTCTCATTCCTTCTCACCATTTAATTCTTCTCTTTTCAATCTTTCATTTTCTCTAAAACTTTGTCATTCCCTAAGTTTCCTTATCTCCTTCATGGCACCTAAGTCCAAGAAGATCTCCTATGTGCTTTCAAGCGATGCTTTCAACCTCACTCATTGAAGTGGAGTAGTGAGGCTGATGGAGCCCCCTCCGTTGACATACTGGTTGAAAGATCACATTTTGGCAAATGCCCAGGCTAGATTGGTAAATTTTTCCATTTTTTTTTCTCATTTTCTCATTTTCCTTTGATCTTCAGTTTTAATCTCTTTTTGGACTTGCAAATGTTTAAGATGAGTTTTGGTTGAGATATGCTTGAAAATGTCGAAGAACAATTCTTTGTGTGGGTTAATGCATACGAGGACTCGAGCCTGCGTACGCGGCTTATGTTCATGCATATGTAGCCTTTCTTTATGTGTATGCGGCTTGTTCTTGAGATTATGCGCACGTGGGCTTTAACCTGCGTATGCGTGCTTGTGCCTGCGTACGCAGACTTGGGCTCATGTGTGCATATTGTCAGGCAGAAACCCTATCTTGACTGTTTTGGACTCTTTTTCATCTATTTCTTACCCAATTGCATATCTAACACTTTTCTTCATCATTTTTGCATCTGAATGTGATTCCAACACCACTTTGCACCTCATTGGAAGTCTAAAATTCCTTTTTCGTTATTCCTTGATCCAAATTGTGAATCTATTGTCATCATACTCCTTTTTGCAGGCTCTGTCCCTATACTCTGGTAGGGGCAGTACTAACCGCGTGGTTAAGTGGTATAGGGCCCTCACTGTGGAGATAAAGGCTCACATTCATGTTGCGGGCTTCGAGCCCATCATCCATCTACTTTCGGAGAGGTCTGCTAGCATCATCTTGGTGCAATCTCTTGCCGAAAGGTGGTGGGACACTACCCACACCTTCCATATTGTTGATAGGGAGATGACTATGATTCCCCGTGATTTTCACCACATGACAAGCCTTAGGTATGATGGTGCCATCATAAATTTGGAGGGCGAGTCGGGCACTTGGTTGGCAATTGACTTGCTCGGGAGGAGGTACTCCACAGACACGATTCGTTACTTTGACATCGACGCAAATTACATGCCTCTACCACAGGAGAAGGCCGAGGACTATGCCCGGATGGCTACGGCATTCTTGCTGTACATTTTGGGGGCATACCCCTTTGCCAATGGAGGGCAGACAGTATCCTTGAGGTGGTTAGCCCTTTTCTGTGACTTCGAAGATGCTGGAGGAGCTAACTGGGGGTAGGTGTGTCTTGCTTATATGTACTTGTGCCTGGATACACTCAGCTGGGAACCCTGTGCCAGCTAGTAGGGCTTTGGAAGCTCTTGGAGGTGTTCTTTCTCTTTTCTCTTTTAGCTCTTGTACATGCTAAATAAAACTGTATGTTCCTGCAAACTGTCTTCATACTCTCTTGTCTTGCAAAACTATCATCTTGCAAACTGTACTCATCTTGTACGCTGTATTCTTGCAAACTATATTCACTTATGCATTGTATTCATACCTCCCTTTCCTTTTTAGTGTTAGGCTGTTTATTATGGTCTTATCGTCCAAGGGACGAACTTAAGCCTTAAGGATTCTATTGCAGTGAGGGCCCACCTCGAGGGATTGTCTTTTGATGATGTGAGTTTGAAATTTAATGCCTTCTGTTATATTCTTCACATGCTTTTACATTTTTCTTCTAACCTCATGCATTGTTATGGATTAACTGGAAACCGTGGGCTGGCGTTCTTCCTGTTGCGACTCCCGAATTGGAGGCATCTACTGTTGTCACCTTCGGGATCACCCAGCTTTTCGAGGGTGTGGGTTTAAGGGTGCTTTACATGGAGAAGCGGATGCGCTGCCAATTGGTGGGTGAGGATGCCCCACAAGTGCTTATGGATTCGCCGGAGTTCATGCTTACCCCACTCTCCATAACCAATGTCGAGTATGCCTTATGGAGGCCTGGCATGGCCTATGTCGATTGGGTTAGGGAGGGGTTGGGTTATGATGAGTTCAACCATATTCGCCTTATGCCCTCCCTTTTTGTTGAGGTATGTGCTCTTTCTTCCCATCTTTTTCCATTCCTACTCTCTTCTTTTGCATTCTTGTATATGGTGACATTCAACAGAAATACTTGTACCAAGCTGCCCCTACTCCCAGTGTTCCTATTAATCCTCCTCATCTGCCTTGGAGGGTCTATGCTTATGGCCCTGATGGCTTCATTAGGGAGTGTCTCGTGCCCCGTAATACAAATGTCATAGGTTACCCTTTTTCGGATGGCACATAAGTAGTGAGTTCTCCTCCACTTCTTTCTTTGCCTTTTCTTTTCTTGCATCTTTCAACTGCTCGTCCTAACCCTTCTTCCTTTGAATTTCAGTCCACTATTCAGGAGCATGAGGAGTTGGTTTGGCTGGCTGGGAACCTCAAGCTGGAGGTGACTTAGTATTCAAAGGACTTGTACAGCCCCGGAGGACCAGCTTATCCTAGCAATGATAATGATGATGATGATGATGATGATTATGATGACACGGTGATGGTGGTGGTGGTGAAGACTTGGAGGCAACCCCTAGTTACTAGCTAAGGAAAAGGCGCTTCCGGTAATCCCTGCATGACAGACAAACAGACAGCATAGCATAGCATATATATATATATATATATATATATATATATTTTTTTTTTGCTTTTATTTTTTTTTCTTTTTAGCACACATTTCTGCATTTTGGATTTGTTTTAAGACATTGGGTTGTATTTTAAGAACATCTTTTACATTCATACTTTTATTTGGGATATGTACTTAATTTACAACTTATGGGAATAAAAGCACAATTCTATGCTTCTCTTGTCTTTGATGCTTGAAAATTTGAGCTTAAGGTGCGTCTTGAATAGTCCTTTGGGCCATAGGATCCATAGGAGAAGCATTTGGAAGAAAACCATACCCAAAACAGGGGAAAACCAAGTCTCTGTCTTTTGCTATACATGCGTGTATATGGGCCTGCATACAATTCTATGCTTCTCTTGTCTTTGATGCTTGAAAATTTGAGCTTAAGGTGCGTCTTGAATAGTCCTTTGGGCCATAGGATCCATAGGAGAAGCATTTGGAAGAAAACCATACCCAAAACAGGGGAAAACCAAGTCTCTGTCTTTTGCTATACATGCGTGTATATGGGCCTGCATACATAGCCTTGACCCTGCATACGCAAGTTTGGCCATGTGTATGCACGCCGCAGGTTAGAAAAACCCTAGCTGCCCCCTTTAGTATAAAATAGCCGTTGGGGACTCCCAAACCTTACCAAACGTATTTCCCTCTTAGAAAACACTCTTTAAGGCTTTCCAATGGTAGAATTCTCCCCTTTTGAAGTTTCGGCTTGGATCAGGAAGTTTGGCCCTAGTTTCAAAGAGGTTATCATTCCTTATGGTCTCTTTTGTACTTTTCCATACTATTAAATCAAGATGGATGAACCTCTTCTTTGTGCTGCTGCCAACTATTGGATCCCTACTTGGCATGTTTTCAATTCAAAGGTGTAGATATATACCCCACTCTTGAGGAGTTTAGTGCAATCATGGGTGAATCTTCGGTGAACGACCTTGTCTTTCCTACCATGGGTGGTGATCTTCCTACCTTGATTCAAGCTTTGTTGGGTGTTCCTCTTGAAAGGAAAAGCAGTGGTGCATTTTTGGCAAGTTGAATGTTCGCCTCATCTTTGCATACTTCTTTTGGCTAGCTACCCTAGTGACCGATATACCGCGCTCCCAGTTTCTTAATGCCTTCGGTCTATGTATCCTTGCAAGATACTTCTTGGTTCATGAGACTTATTGTGTAGATCATAGGATGTGCTTAGTGGTTGTCGATTTGAGGAATAGAAATCTTGCAAGCATAATTTTGGCTGAAACTCTTAATGGTTTGGATGCGTTTCATAGGGAAGAAGCAAACTTCTTTGCTAGGAGCCCTGTCCTCTTTCAGGTATAACCCCTAACTTTTGCCTAGGTTCTTAACCTAGCGGGATTCCTCTAATTTTTGCATGGATCGCCTTTCGGTTTTCAACCCAACGAGGCACCTTATATCGTCTTTTCTATTTTTTTTTTAATAATTTTATCTCTCCCTTTTCCACTCATGCTCTCTCTCTTTTCTCCATTCTTTCTCTTTTTTCTTTTCTTGGTAGATATGGTTGTTTGAGAGGCTTCATTTGCTTCAACCTCCTGCTTTTCCACCTAGTCAATATCTCCCCAAGCATTATCGTGACCGTAGGCCTAAGCGTACTGAGATGAGCTTTGAAGAGTTTACTAAGCTTACGGACCACGTTGATGCCACAGACATCCAATAGGTGGTGGAGTGGTGGTGCATCTCAAGCATAGCTCACCATAGCCTTAAGGATAACTATGTTCCTTTGGTGAGACTTCGCTCCACTTGTTGTATTGCTAAACAATTTGGTCACCGTCAAGGGGCTCCTAGTGATGATGGCTCTTTCCACACCTTAGAGTTCACTGATAGGACTTTAAGCAGAATTCATGAGGCTTGGCCACGATGGGGGGTGACTAGAGGTATCCGTCCAACTCAATTTCTTCATCCAACCTCGGGGTACCAGAAGTGGCTACAAGATGACATGAAATAGGTCCCCATAGATGAAAAAGCTTACCAGAAGTCTAGCAAAAGGAAGAGGGCTGAATGACAAACTTGATATGACCCAAATTTTACTAGGAAGCCTAGCAATTTCCCAACTATTACTCCAAAGGTACATTTTTGGGGTTTCAACCTTAATCTATACTTCTTGATCCTTTTGTAGAACTTTCTTAAGTTAATGATGTGACCTTCTCTATCCTTGGATTTTACAATCATGTCATCAATATATACCTCAACCTCATTATTCATCATATCATGTAACAAAGCTGTGGCCATCCTTTGGTAAGTTGCACCTGCATTTTTGAGCCCAAATGACGTTACTATGTAGAAATAAATCCCCCATTTCGTGATGAAAGTGGTTTTAGTCATATCCTTAGGAGCCATCTTGATTTGGTTATATCTTGATAAACCATCTATAAAAGACATCAAGGCACTACCGGCTATATTATCCACTAGGACGTCTATGTGAGGAAGGGGGAAATCATCTTTAGGGCAAGCCTTATTCAAATCCCTAAAATCCACACACATCCTTACCTTTCCATCCTTCTTGGGTACGGGCACAACATTAGCTATCCACTTGGCTTGGTGCATGAGCTTAATGAACCTTACTTTCAAATGTTTCGTGACCTCATCCTTAGGAGCCATTCGATTCTTATACGCCTTAACTTTTGCTTAATGGGTACCATGCAGGCATGGGTATCAATGTGATGTTAGGCTATCTTGGGATCAATTCCAGGCATATCTTCATAGGACCACGCAAACACTTCTTGAAATTCTGTGAGAAGTTCCTTGAGATCTTTTCTTTCTTCTCATTTAAGGTTGTGCCAATTTTAATTAAGTGTGGATTCTCATTATTGCCAAAGTTAAGAGTTTCAAAAGTTGGTTCCATAGGTTCAAATTTCTTTTTCCAATTGCTTATTTATTTCATTTTCAAATTCATTTGAATCATTTAAGTGCAGAATTTCAATATTATGGGACACATCAAAATAAGCCAAATCAGAATTCATTTTATTGAAAATGTGAAAAGTACATCAAATTTTGCATTACAAAATTTCTTTTCCCCACTCTTAGGAAACCCAACCCAAGTCTAATTATTAAGTTACCCCATAGCAGGCATGATGAATTCTATCCTTCTTATCTTTTAAGGCTTGTCACCTCCCTTCTTGTCTTCCTTTTCGAATAGAGCCTTCATCTTGGTGGACCAATCTTCATTCTTTGGAAGGCCCCACGTGCATATAGCTTCAATCACATCATGAAGAAGTTCATCTTTATTGGAAAAATCCCCTATTGCTTTGTCAAGGAACCAGTTGCCGTCATCCCCACTCCAATAGCTAATCACTCTATCATCTCCTTCCTCTTCTTCTTCTTGAATCAGTATAAGATATTGGTCATTATCGGAAGGGGGATCTATGTTGCGTTCAAGCATGAAGCGAGCTAGGGTGACTTGAGTTGCCCCTATCGTCGAGGTCTATTCCGGCCAGTCATGGTCTTCCCAAAATCCCGCGTCCCTTGATTCAGAGAAGTCGTTGATGTGGGCCCTCTTGAAAGTCCATGGTCCAAGTTATTACTTAGTTAACAATTGGATTAACCTAGTTAACAAGCCAAGTTATTACTTAGTCCAAATTCCAGATCTAGGTTAATACAATAACAATCATATCAATATAAAGTGCGGAATGTAAAGAACAAAAAGATATGATGACCTAGGAAAACCAAATCGGTAAAAAACCTAGGGAGGATTTAACCTAACTATCCTCAAGGTAAAACTGAATTCACTAAGAAAGAATCGAAGTTTTACAATAGCGACTTAGACCACTAACATCCTATTGCTACCTCATGTAGAAAACTTACTAACATGACCACGTGCAAGCTCTGAGACCACGAACTCCTTCTTTCTTGGATTCTCCAGCAAGTACAAGCACTCCCGCTTGTATATCTTTAAACTCTTTAGTGCAGCAACTGAATGATCATTAAGCTCTCAATGAAATCTCCTTCTTGATAATCCTAAGCATGTGTGAAGGCAACCACCTCTGAGATCTCATAAGAGATTCACACACACAGCAAATAGAGCAACCTCAAAAATGTGGCTAGGGTTTCCCTTTTATACCTAGGGCAATACATAAAACCCTATACGTCATATGGGCTTAGGACTGAGTTGGAAATTTTGCAAAAAAAAAAACATTCTGCCCAACTTTCGATCGGTCGAGTCTAATTCTCGATCGATCAAGCCAGACTGAATTGCACAATGAATTCTGCAGCAGCTCGATTCTAGCTTTACATAAAACACTGTTAAGGACATATTTTATGTAGTTGGCTAATCCTTTGATTAAACGCACTTTACTTGTATTTTGGTAGATCTAGGATGTGTTTAATACTTCAAGAAACGTATTGTTCAAGTCTAGTATTAAAGCTATGAAGATTGGACCAAGAAACAAGTGAAGAAAAGGTGTTCATTAAAGCTGGACAGATAGCTCGACATCTGTGGACAGATATCTCGACAGCTTCTCGACACCTTTCGACAGCTGGCTATCTATCGAGCTCTTAAGGTGTTTTCTTATTGCAATCTCGACACCTTCTCGACAGCTGGCGGATCGATCGAGAAATCTTCTGTCTCCTCGACACCTCCTCGACACCTAGCTATCGATCGAGATTACGGGAATTCATATTTTCAGATTTGATTATTGGGCCAAGCTTATGTATTTGTGTAGGGTTTCTTTTCTCACAATCCTAGACCTATATAAGGCTTATTTTAGAGGTCGTCACATAAGAGAATACGAGGAGAACATATGCAAAAGGTGACCGATGCCTTATTCTCTTTGAAAGAAGGTACTGCGTCTTTTGCGCCTTAGGGTTTTGTAACCAAGTGCTTCTTGATCTTCATTCTTGATGAAGTGAAGAACTTTGCAGCCAACATCTTCTTCTAGCTGGTGATTAAGTCACGTACTGGGATCCGCGCAATTGGTTAGTCACGTATTGGGCTTCGTGCAACAAAAAGGGTGGCGTTCATATATTGAAGAGTTCAGAGGTTCTGATGCGGTAGAAGGTTTCTGTTGTGAGTTCATTTACGGGGATTGTAGGGTCTAGGGACAAAGGTTTTGTACTAGATCTGAAACTTCTCTTTACTACAGTGGATTGCTTTTCGGGAAAGTTTACCCCCAGGTTTTTTACTGTGAAACTGGTTGGTTTCATTGGTTTTCCTGGATTATCATATCTTGTCTTATTTACTTTTTTGCTGCATTTATTTTTGACATGATATTGATGTTTATTTGTTTTAACAAGTTTTATTGATAATAAATCTAATTAACAACTTGGATTTAAAACTTGTTAATTCTATCAACTGGGGTCTAAATTTCCTAACAAGTGGTATCAGAGCGGGTTCACTCTGATTGGATTGATTTTCTGAGTGTGATCCATTGACCCCTGTTGTTATGAATAGAGGACAATCTCTTTTTATTCCTCCTTTATTTAATGGAACTAATTATGCGTATTGGAAAGTTCGTATGAAAGTTTTTTTGCAGGCTTTAGGTGAACAGGTTTGGCAAGCTGTTGAAGTTGGCTGGATTAAGCCAAAGGAAGCGCTGGTGGATTGGGATGATGCAACAATCATAGCGGCAAATTTCAACAGTAGGGCCTGGAATGCTTTGTTTTGTGGGGTGACCAATGAGGAATTCAAGAAAATATCATCCACGGAAGTTGCCAAGGAAGCATGGACCATTCTTAAGACCACCTATGAAGGTACCAAGACAGTAAAGACTGTGAAGCTTCAAAGACTCACTAGTAGTTTTGAAGAAATAAGGATGGAGGAGGATGAGACCTTTAATGAGTTCTATGCTAAACTCAAGGATATTGTGAATTCTGCTTTCAACCTTGGTGAATTTATAGCAGAATCCAAAATTGTTAGGAAAATCTTTAGGTCCTTACTTGAAAGATTCCATGCCAAGATCATTGCCATTGAAGAAGCAAAGGACATTGATCAGATTTCTTTGACTGAGCTTGTAGGGAACCTTTAAACCTATGAGATGGGATTAGGCTCAATGGGAAAAGGTGGAAAGAGTAAAAACCTTGCTCTTAAGGGTATAGAGGAAGAGATTGAGGACTCTGAAGATGAAGATGAAAGTGAAGATGAGGATGAGGATCTAACCTTCATAACTGATGAGATTATCAAGCTTCTTCAATTTAGGAAAAAAGATAAGGGCAAACCTTCTAGGAAATTTAAATCCTCTAGGAAGGGTAAGAATGAGAAACCCCTTATTCAATGCCATAAGTGCAAAGGTTTTGGTCATATGAGGATAGAGTGTCAAAATTACCTTATGAAGGAAAAGACCGAAAAGTTAAAAGAGAAAGGGTTAGTTGCTACTTGGAGTGATACTGAGGATGACTCTTTTGATGAGTTTGTGGATGAATGTCGTCACGTTATGGCCTTTGCTGTCTCAACCGCTAAGGTGATTGTGGAGAGTGCTAGTGATAGTGAGGATTCTTCTGATGATGAAGTACCCAAGAAGATGACCCTTCAGGAAGCCTATGATAAGCTATGCATTGAATTCATAAAATTTGAAAAGACTTCTCATTTTTGTAGAAAAGAGCTTAATGAGGTAAAAACTGAAAATGTTGATCTGTTAGTCAAACTAGATGAGACTACAAAGTTAGTTGAGACTCTTATTGTGGAGAACACCTCATTAGAAGAGAAGGTCAAGAATCTTGAGGTTGAGCTTAGTCAAGCTAGAACTCAAATAGAGAGGATGTCTAGTGCAAAGCTTGATGAGGTATTGAGTGCCCAAAAGCCTAGTTCTGACAAGATTGGCTTAGGATATGTTGTTTCCTCCAGCCCCTCATCTTCCACGACTTCTGGATCAAGGACTGTCTTTGTGCCACAATCTGATAAAGGTAATAAAGGTATGAAATCCAAAACTGATCTGGCTAATTCTAAATCCTTTGTTAAACCTCATGTTTGTCACCATTGTGGTGTTTCTGGACACATTCGTCCTAATTGCTTTAAGTTGTATCCCCATAAGCGATTGTCACAGGTTTCCTCTCAAGGACCTACACCTTTATTTGAAAAGTTATTAAAAGTTTTGAGCTTTTTAACTCAATTTCAGGAGAATTCTAATTCTTTTATGTCCTTTAGTAGACATACTAGGACACGTGCCTTTTCATCTTCTCGGCCAAAGACTCGTGCTGTGTGGGTGAGAAAGGAACCTAAGACTTGATTGTCTTTTTTTGTTTGTCCTCTACTTTAATTCTTTCTATCTAAAGTAGGACTTTTTGTGCTTGATTTCTTATCTTCTTTTGGAATCATGCTTTCATGCATCTGCATCCTTCTATGCATCTTTCATTCATGCTTTCATGTTGTTTGTCTGTTTTTGTTTGATTGTTTAGTCTTTATTTTGTTGGTTTTCAAAACAAAAAGGAAAAATCAAAAAAATACAAAAACAGTGTGTGTTTGTGTACTTTGATACTTGTGTACCTTGGATGGCCAATGAAACAGAGTTTTCTAAACTTTGTATCACTTGTAGCTTAGATGAGCATCTCTATGCATAACTAAGCAAGTGACCTTTGAGGCTTTTGTTTGTGATGAGTAAGATTAAGTTATCTCTTAAAACTTAACACTCATATCACTCTTTTTGATGGGTAGGACTAGAAAATTCTAAGAGAAAGGCATAAATAACCATCTCACCACTGTTGCCCGCCAATCATTAATGACATCTGTATGCTTCGGCATAGCAAAAGTGTGATGTCAATGACATTTGTGTGCTTCGGCATAGCAAAATTGGAATGTCAAATATCAATGGGTATTTCTTTTCTCCTCTCTTATATGCCCATGCATGATATGCTTAAAAAGAAAATATGCAAAGAAAATAAAAAGCAAAAAGATTAAAAATGCTTTAAATATGATTGCAAACGTGTATTCTAGGAGATATGGGAGTTATAGGATGTACCTCGAAGGTGATAGTTCCCATCAAACAGTTATGATTGTGTGTGAGTTCAAGTGATTTTCTCATATCTCAAATCGTCATAACATGTATACACTTATGCAATCTTGCGATGTTTTTCACACACGACACGCAATATTCTTTGCTACTCATGATACATGTGCAGGTACAATGTGATTTGGCCATCACTAGGTTTACATATGTTAATGTATGCTCACTAAACTGTCTTAACTTGTTTTTGAAATATAAAATTGGTTAGACTTGTTTAGTGTGTGTGTGTGTGTGTTTTGCATCTTTCTTTATCTTGTCATCCATAGCATCTTGTTTCATTACATTCATGCATTTTTATGGATTTCTTGTACCCCTTTGATCATCCTTGATCATCTATATGTTTCTCGGGTGAAGTTTTACAGTTTCTTGTACCCTTTGTCAATCATGACAAAAAAGGGAGAAGTTGTGGAGACTTTGTGGTTTCTTTTTTTAAGATTCTACATGTTAGGGGGAGAAATACATGCCTCTGTAAGGGGGAGTTGTGTTTAATTTTGTTAGAGGGAGTGTTTACTTCCTTCTTCTTATACCTTGGGTCTTGTGACCATGTTTACATACATTGTGCTTATCTTCTTTATATGCTGGTGTATGTCTTCTTCACCTATCTCTACATGTGTTGTTTCTTTTCTATATTTATACACATGTTTCTTATATTTGTATGCAATCTATTATTTCTATCTCACACTAAGATGCCTTGATGAGTTTTGTTTAAAGTGTTTCAGAAATACAGGTTGTCAAAGTCTACTTGCCATAAACTCTCTTCTTGCAAAGTTTTTCAAGAGTTTGTGTTAGGATAGATTTTATTGTATTCAACAAGTGTATATGAGTTGAGTGATTTATGACTTCTCTCATATGTTCATTTGTTTGTTGTAGTTTTGTCACGGATTGCCAAAGGGGGAGATTGTTAAGGACATATTTTATGTAGTTGGATAATCCTTTGATAAAACACATTTTACTTGTATTTGGATAGATCTAGGATATGTTTAATACTTCAAGGAACATGTTGTTCAAGTCTAGTATTAAAGCCATGAAAATTGGACTAAGAAACAAGTGAAGAAAAGGTGTTCATTAAAACTGGACAGATAGCTCAACACCTGTGGACAGATATCTCGACAGTTTCTCAACACCTCTCGACAGCTGGCTATCTATCGAGCTCTTAAGGTGTTTTCTTATCGCAATCTCGACATCTTCTTGATAGCTGGTGGATCGATCGAGAAATCTTCTGTCTCCTCGACACCCAGCTATCTATCGAGGTTTAAAGCTCGACACCTCCTGATCGATCGAGGTATCTATCGAGGTTATGGGAATTCAGATTTTCAGATCTGATTATTGAGCCAGGCTTATGTATTTGTGTAGGGTTTTTTTTCTCACAACCTTAGACCTATATAAGGCTTATTTTAGAGGCCGTCACATAAGAGAATACAAGGAGAACATATGCAAAAGGTGACCAATGCCTTATTCTCTCTGAAAGAAGGTACTGCGTCTTTTGTGCCTTAGGGTTTTGTAACCAAGTGCTTCTTGATCTTCATTCTTGATAAAGTGAAGAACTTTGCAGCCAATATCTTCTTCTAGCTGGTGATTAAGTCGCATACTGGGATCCACGCAATTGGTTAGTCACGTATTGGGATTCGTGCAACAAAAATGGTAGCGTTCATATATTGAAGAGTTCAGAGGTTCTGAAGCGGTAGAAGGTTTCTGTTGTGAGTTCATCTACGGGGATTGTAGAGTCTATGGATAAATGTTTTGTACTAGATCTGAAACTTCTCTTTACTATAGTGGATTGCTTTTCAGGAAGGTTTCCTTCCAGGTTTTTTACTGTGAAACTGGTTGGTTTCATTGGTTTTCTTGGGTCATCATATCTTGTCTTATTTACTTTTCCGCTGCATTTATTTTTGACATGATATTGATGTTTATTTGTTTTAACAAGTTTTATTGATAATAAATCTAATTAACAACTTGGATTTAAAACTTGTTAATTCTATCAACTGGGGTCTAAATTCCCCAACAAACACATACTTTGAGCAAGTCTAAAACAAGACTAAAAACCTGTTTTGATCATAGTTTGCTAACAATATAAATTAGAGTTCTAATACATTAGTTTCTAAGTATTTAGAACCTAACAAACTCTCATTTTGGCAATCCGTGACAAAACACAAACACAATGCTCAAAGTTACAAGTAAAAGTCCTTTACAAAATAATGCCCATTACAAAATAATCCAACCTAACTACTATCCATCAGTTGCAAGTGTAGACAGCAGCACGACTGAATCAACCTGTATATTTCCTGAAATACTAAACAAACGCATAAACGCATGTGTGAAAAATACAAGTAAAACAAAAATAAATTCATGACTTCACAAAACACAAAACAAAGACATATATCATGAATAAATCATAAATATAAATCAATGAGCAGTGAAACAAGAAACATAGATAACAATGTATCTCCCCCTAACATGAATAGCCCAAAAACAATACATCAAGAGCCAAATAAAGATACATACACAGTGAAGCACCTAGATACAATCTAAATAACTCCACAAGCTCCAAAACATAAAAAACTCTCCCCCTAACAAAAAAAACTCTACAAGATCCAAAAGGTACTCCCCCTTTTTGTGACAACATGCCAAAGGGCAATCAGAATCCATCATTAAAAGGAGGTGGCGAAGGCGAACGTCGAAGATGTGCCAAATTTGCTCGCAAGGCACGGAGCTCATCAAGCATGTCCACCAAAATCTGACTATGTGTCGCTTGAACGGTCATGACAGTCTCCAAAGTATGACGAATATCAAAGTCATCCGAAGTAGATGGTGGAGAAACAGCTGCAGTAGTAGCACCAACAGGATCAGCAGACGCCTCACCAGAAGTAGTACCTGTAGAAGAAGGAGGGAGTGCTGTACCAGAAGGCTCAACACGAGGACGTTTAGAGCTCTCTCTCATCTGAGCAGCCTTCTACCTAAGAAAAGTGGCACCTATGGGAGCAATAATGCGTACGGGCTCGGAAGCGAGGAAGTCATCTAAACCTAAAAACAACAAAATCCTATGAATTAAAAAAGGACGAAAAAAAGCATGAGTGGTAGAGGAACTCCTATGAACTTCGTTCAAAAGAATAGTGTGCAGATGAGGAAAACTAATAGGAGCATCCGTAACAAGAGCATACAAAAATGCACATTGCTCCAAAGGAATGGTGTGCAGATGAGAGATAGGCCACAAGGAATGACATGCTATCCTAAAAAAAAGATAGGTAGTCTCAGTGAGCTCAGCAGAAGTGATTTGAGGATCAGAACCCTACCGGATAGAAGTACTAGTGATGTATGACATGATGTCATCCAAGGGAGGAGACTCATCATAGGGATAGACAGGATGCTAGACCATAGGCACCCGAAAAGCATCAGCCACTACCGTAGGAGTAATGATGAACTTTACACCTTGTATCTAACTCTTTACTAAAATGTTGGAATCATAGACGTGGATAGAGAGGTTTGAGTAGAACTCTCTAATCAGGGTAGCTGGAGGAGGATAATCAATATCCCAAAGTGGCAACCAGCCCCGACGTTTAAAGTTTGCCCTACTGGCAGGATCAAGCTCATCTAACAGCATCTTACGCTCAGCCCAAATCTTTCTCTTAAGGTTAAGTGTCTCAAAGGTCTCTTGGTTTTTCTCACTCGGAAACCTCTCACTATCAAAAGAAGGAGTAGGAGGAGAAGGGGCAGACCTATTAGCTTTAGTCTTCCTAAGCATGGTGTTAGGGTAAGGACAAAGACACAAGAGAAAGAACCAAAAGAACAAAAAAAGAAAAACTAAGGGTGGACTGCAAGTTAGCACAAAAAAAATATAGAAATAACAATCTATATGATGCATGAATAGATAAATGTCATGATGCATGCTCTAATACGGTGATAACAATTTCAATTTAAGTTTAGAATCACAAAATTGGCTTGAGCATAGAGTTTATAACAAAAACTCCAAAATTTTGATAAACCACTTGTTCAATTTGTACAAAATTGACCAATTGATCATCACACAAGTTAGAAAACAGTTTATAATGATCAAATTAATCAATCCAACAAGCCAATTTCATCAATTAAACTCAATTTGAACAAAATCCCCAAATTGGGTAGTTTGAAGCCCTAGAATTTTCAATTTCTCACAATACATCAAATTGATCAAATTAAACAACATAGATCATGTTTATAACATCCCCCACAAAAACCCATTGATCAATTGCAAGTAAACAAGCTTGGATCATCAAAAACCCCAAAAATCCATTGGTTCGAAATTATCCCTAAAATGCATGATTTAATGGATGAAACTTGAAAGTAAAAGCAAAAGGAAGGGCAAAAAGGTCTTACCGGCCTTGTGTGAGAAAAACCTTGCAAAAAGAATGGAGGAAAACAACAAAAAATAGGATCGGAGCCTTGGTTCGAAATTGGATTGTACGTTTTTAGACCCCTTAAAACGCAATTGGATTAACCTAGTTAACAAGCCAAGTTATTACTTAGTCCAAATTCCAGATCTAGGTTAATACAATAACAATCATATCAATGTAAAGTGCAGAATATAAAGAACACAAAGATATGATGACCCAGGAAAATCAAATTGGTAAAAATCTGGGGAGGATTTAACCTAGCTATCCTCAAGGTAAAACTGAATCCATTATAAAAGAATCAAAGTTTTACAATAGCGACTTAGACCACTAACATCCTATTGCTACCTCATGTAGAAAACTTATTGACACGACCACGTGCAAGCTCCGAGACCACGGACTCCTTCTTTCTTGGATTCTCCAGCAAGTACAAGCACTCCCGCTTATATATCTTTAAGCTCTTTAGTGCAGCAACTGAATGATCATCAAGCTCTCAATGAAATCTCCTTCTTTCCCTTTTATACCTAGGGCAATACATAAAACCCTACACGTCATATGGGCTTAGGGTTGAGTTGGAAATTCCACAGAAAAAACATTCTGCCCGACTTTCGATCGGTCGAGTCTAATTCTCGATCGATCGAGCTAGATGAATTGCACAATGAATTCTGTAGTAGCTCGATTCCAACTTTACATAAAATACATACTTTGAGCAAGTCTAAAACAAGACTAAAAACCTGTTTTGATCATGGTTTACCAACAATACAAATTAGAGTTCTAATACATTTGTTCCTAAGTACTTAAAACCTAACATATATTTAGAGATTTTCAACCCTTTGTCTCAAATATGGGCTTACAATGTATTCATCGCCTTTGGGCTCTTCCTTTTCATTTTCATTGATCATCATTTTTTTTTTTGAAGTAGCCATCTAGCTAGAACATGTTGTAGCCTTCCTCTCAAAGTCCATGAAATTCTCATCATTTTGGGCCTAGGCATACAACAAAGAGGCCCAATATTAGGGAGTTTCATCTTGGACTTTGTAGGATATTAGATGCTAAGTCCATAGTTACCTCAGGCCCAAGGTCCTCTTTTTCAAAAGGCCTTTTGATTTGGTCTTATGATAGCAATTAGGCTATGATCTTACGAACCTTTCAAGATAAGATTTACCTTTGGATTTTTAGGGATAAGCCTCTTATATGTGAGAACTTCTCCTTTTATCCCAAACATCTTAGGGTATACTATAACTCTTAGGTCATTCCCCAACTTTATATCTTTTATTTGTCCTTTAGTATTAGGTGAGCATAAGATACATTGTTGAACAAACAAGAGATATATAAAAGGTATCATCTTTTTGATTGGACCTAGGATTTCTTTAAGTGTAGGTAGGCTCCTTAAGGCTAAAGGGATAGATAAGCAGGTCATTCACAACTAGGTGGGCCATGATTCCAAGCGAGAGCCTAAGTAGACCTTTGTGGATTGGTGGAAAATCTTTAACGTACTCAAAGCCCGTTATAGGCGATGTCACCGATTGTGAGTTGGTGGGATGAACTTCAAAAGACTTGGGCCAGAATAGAGCCTTCTATCTTCCCACTCATTACCAACTGAGGCAAGGGACAAAAGAGCCATGTGATGTGTGTGAAAACAAGTATTGAACGGCATTTATTAAGACTAAGAAACAAGACACATAAGAATTAAACTTACAATCCCCAGCGGAGTTGCCACTATGGACACAACGGAGGAGTTGCCACCTAGTTTTGCAATGGCTTAGGAAATGTGGGATATAGTGTCCTTTCAAGGAAGGACCATTGATCTTACTACCAGAGTATAGGTTTGGAGTTTAGATATGCTTTTAGGAAGGTGTTAGGTACCCAAGACCGCCCAACTCTAAGGTTGGCTTCCTCTCATTATGTCTTGTGTCTTAATCCTATTAAAGGCATGTCCAATATTGTTATTCTAGACTCACTCACACACTAACATACATCTAACAATCAACATGTCATCAAACATCCCTAAATATACATCTATCATGCTTATCACCCAAAACTAACATACATCTATCATGCTTCACAAAATAGCCTAACATACATCTAGCATGGCATCTCGTATCAAAGCATAAACCCTAACATCCATCCAGCATGGCAAACATGTCAACTCATAAACCCTAGCATACATCTAGCATCACATCCATCCAAGGCAATAAACAAATCATGGCAGAAACATAAGCAACAAAAAAAATCATGTTATTAAACAAAGCATGGTACTTACATATACATGTTCATAAAAGAAAGGCAAGGTTTTTAAAACAAACAAATGCATGTTCATATGAATGCACGGTTTACCTCACTTACCTTTCTGTATCACAGCACATATGGCATCAATGAATGGACATATGAATGCATGTTCATGGTATTTAAACAAAGAAATGAGAACAAACCCTAATTTAGACATGTTAAAGGTAAACCAACAACCAACATGTGAAGCAGAGACTCAAAACTATGTGCAGATACATGGGGGATCAAAGTGGTAGTATAGCATGTGAAATTAATAAAGAAAAAAAAAATAAACATAAATTAGGGTTTTTGGACAACGACCTACATACGCATACAGAAGCCTGCGTACGCAGGCCAAATACCTACGTGCATAGGATTTGACCTGCGTACACATGCATAAATCATGTGTGCGCAAGGTTGTCAAAAACCCTAACCTAGGAATAGCAAACACAGAAACAAGGCAATACTTTAAACTATAAATCTAACACTCTAACATGCTTTAAAACAGAAACAAGACTAAACCTAGGCTTACCAAACATGTTATTAAACAAAGAAAATAAACAAGATTAAAACAAAACTAAAGGCAGAAAAGAAAGAAAAGTTTGAAATAGATACCTTAAAGCAAAAAGCTCCTAGGTTTGATTTTTGACCGTTCCCTTCAGTCAAATCTATTCACAACCACAAAGAAATGATTAGATCAAGGCCAAAATATGCCTTGATAAAATAAAATTGACTTGACGGTTTTTTTGTGAAAAACTTTATTTTTGATTCACTATTTCTAGCGAATCTTAGGTTTTTCCCTTAGGATTTCTGTGTGTGTTTTGAAAAGGTATCATGTATGGCTATTTATATTGTGAAAACGGGGGTTTGGAACGGCTCTCAGACAATGTGGGATTTAGGGGTGTGCAGAAAACCCACCGACCCGCCAAACCCGACCCGACCCAACCCGACCCACCGGGTTGGGTCGGTTTTTAGGCCTTGGTGGGTTGGGTTGGGTTACAAAAATTTTTTTTTTATAGCGGGTCGGGTTGGGTTTGGGTCATAAAATTACAAACCCGCCAAACCCGACCCGACCCACCGACCCACCCATATTTAATATATATTTAAAATATATTATATATTAAATTTAAAAAAAAAAAATTAGGGCACTTATATATATATATATATATTATATTTAATAATTAAAAAAAAAAACCAGTTGTAGAGCAATACTTCCTCAGTTCCTCCTACTAATACTAATTATATATATAATATGTATTATATAATTAATAAAATTTTTAAAATAACCAACTCTTCTTATCCTATATAAAGTCAATTAGTTCACACAAACTCTAGTAAATTATTATTGTTGTTTAGTTATTGGTGTTGTTTGCCCTTAAGGAATTATATCGATACTAATCTTTGGGTTTTTTTAATATATTAATATTTATATTTTTTTCTACTCAATTTAATAATAATAAAAAAAAAATTTCAAACCCATGGGTTCAACCCGACCCAACCCGACCCACATGGGTCGGGTTGGGTCGGGTTGAATTTATATGATGGGTTGGGTTGGGTCGAATTTTTTTTGACCCACCATGGTGGGTCGGGTCAAAAAACTCCCTCAACCCGACCCAACCCGACCCATGCACACCCCTAGTGGGATTCGTTCCAAACCTTAGTCTTTAATGCAGAAAACTTGCCTTTCATAGGTTTCTGAAACCCTACCTGCATGCATAGCCTTTATTTTCCAAAAATAGATTTTTTGCTTATCAAAAGTTATATTTTCCGTTTTAACACCTCTCAATTCAATTTGTAGTCTGATTGGCCCCTAAATCAACCTTGGGTCTTAGAATTTTGGCATCATTGAGGAACAGGGGCTCAAGTTGTAAGGGGTACAAAATGTGGTGTCCACAGTAGGGCATCCAAGATCTTAATCAGTTTCTTGATCAACAATTTGAGGTGAAAGAGGTCTTCTTAGCTACTTCCTTGGTCTTGAAGTCTCTTTCTCGTCATATGGTTACTATCTCACTCTAGAAAAGTATGCTTTTAACCTCATATCTCGAGCTGGTATCACCGGTAGTAAGACAGCCAACACACCCATCGAGTATAATAGTCATCTTACTCCTAGTGGTGGTAAAATTCTTCCAGATGAAACTCACTATAAATAGCTAGTTGGAGGTCTTGTTTATTTTATTGTCACTCGCCCAGACAACTCTTGTGTAGTTCACATTGTTAGTAAATTTATGGCTGCCCCTCGATCCTTTCACTATGCCTCTGTTCTTAGAATGCTTTAGTATTTGAACAGAACAATTTTTTGTGGACTACAATTCTCTTTTAAGTCACCACTAATCCTTCGAGCTTACTCGGATGTAGATTGGGCAGGTGATCCCACTGAATGTAAGTCTACCACTGGGTATTGCTTTCTTCTTAGTAACTCCCTCATCTCTCGGTGAAGCAAGAAAAAAACTATTGTTGCTCGATCTAGCACTGAGGCTAAATATTGTGCTCTTGTAGGCACCACAACTAAGCTTTAGTGGCTTCGTTGGCTACTATAGGATCATGGAGTTAACTGCTCTACTGCCATTCCAATCTACTGTGACAATCACAGTGCTATTCAGATTGCCCACAATAACATATTCCATGAACGTACCAAACATATTAAAATTGACTACCACTTTATATGTCATTGTCTACTCCAGAGCGCCCTACAGTTATAGTCAACTTCTTCCCAAGATTTGCTTGTTGAAATCTTCACTAAGCCTTCTCCACCAGGACACTTACATGCTTTGACTTCTAACCTCAAGTTGACATCACTTCATCTGACATGAGTTTGAGGGGGCTGTTAGAATATAAGCCCATAGTAGGTTAGGCTATAGTGTAAGTTACTTGTATATCACACATTGTCTACCTATATATAAGGCAAACCCTTATACTTTATTACTTACAATGTAATACAAAGTTGTTTAGACTTTCACATAAACTAAGAAAATTGTAAGGTTAGAAAACAAAAGAAAGGTCTCAAACTGAAGACTTGAACTTGAAAGTTTGGTTACATGTAGAGAAGGTATTAGGCACCCCACAATGTCTATTCTAAAATAGTACCTCATTTTGAATAAACTCTTAACATTTCATCATTTGGAAAATTACTCAAGTATTTGTCATTTGGTTTTGGAAAATTAGTTAAAAAGAATTAGTTTGCATACACGTGTAGACATGCTCATATTACAAATCAATTGGCTAAACTAAACACATGCTTGAAAATTGAATTATGCTTACCTCATTCCTTTAAAGCAAACAAATTTAATTAAGCAATTTAATCTCCAAGTAATTTCTATGCAAAAGCACAACAAACTCCAAATGTTAGAATTGAAGGAGGGGAGATTTTGTTGGCTAGATTGTTGGAAGCACATGGACTTCATGGATTTAAGCCATGGCCAAGCATCAATTTTGAAATCATTTTTGGAAACAAGATTTTGAAAGGGAAAAAAATGTTTTTTTGGAAAGAATTTCATTTGTATTTTTGGATTTTGAGACGTGTATTTTTGATGTTTTGTAAGTATGACTTGAAAGAGAGAATATTTTGGATTTTAGGTTTCTTGAAAAAGACAATTCTTTGGAAATGATTTTTGAAGAGAGATTTTGATAAAAATCTCATGAGTTTGAGTTAGAAAAACTCCCTTGAAGGGTTTTTATTTATTTATTATTATTTTTTTATTTATGAAAATCTTATGAGTGT
Organism: Quercus glauca; assembly: GCA_023736055.1. Taxonomy (NCBI): domain Eukaryota; kingdom Viridiplantae; phylum Streptophyta; class Magnoliopsida; order Fagales; family Fagaceae; genus Quercus; species Quercus glauca. The sequence continues at coordinate 23,474,162 of CM043320.1, read as the reverse complement.
TTGGAAACCCTAGAAGAGTTTTTGGTAAAAATCTCATGAGTTTAAGTTAGAAAAGTTCCCTAGAATGGGTTTTAGTGAAAATATCATGAGTTAGTTTGAAACCCACCCACACCCCCCCCCCCCCCCCCCCCCCCCCCCCCCAAACACGAGCTTAATTATGAAAATTCCTTCAAAAGGGAGTTTGGTGATGAAAATTCTCACGAGGATTGATTATGAAAATTCCCTTGAAGGGTTTTGGTGATAAAAATTCTCATGGGATTTTACCAAGCTTGGACTAATGGGTTTCCATTGAGATTCCCTTTGAAGGTTTGAAAGGTCTTTAGAAAAAAATATTTATTTGAAGAAACATTTTGAAAATAATTATTGAAAGATGCTTTAAATTAAGCCATTTAGATATGAAGCTTGGAATCCATAATACTAACCAAAGAGTTAGCGTATGGGCCCTTGTTTTGCATGGAGGAAGAGATAAGAACATAAACATGTGGCATATAACAATAAATCCTCAACTATCAAAATATATAGAATAGCAATATAAGTCAACATAATCCAGTATCTCATACATGATACAACAAGGATGTAAACTAATGTAAATTAATATGAACAAGTTTGTTTCCCATCAACCAAATATCCACCCATGGACTAACTCTAATCTAATGGTAACTCTCAGGCATGTAAATGAGTCTAACAAGGTATATAATACCTTCACATAGACATGTTGATATGCGGGAATAGGATGCATAGTCCATATGCATCCAAAAGGAGGATTGAATCAAAATAAGCATATTAAAGTTCACAAGTCACAACAAAAAAATTCCCAAACAATAAATAGCATGCATAGAATCGCAAATAGATAAACCATAATCAAGTATAATTCATGCATAGCTACATAAATCAACTAGTCGCTAAGTTTAATAAAAATTACAAATAATAATAATAATAATAATAATAAGTTTGGTAAAAAATGCATCTCACAATGCCACTTAAAACATACTTTGATCATCATGTAAAAGTATTGGAGTTAAAACAAATTGTTGACTATGTAAAAGAGACCATTTTTGTAAATTATCCACATGCTTGAAAAAGCCCTTAAAATGCTAGAAGAACATAATATTTACTTCAGTGACGCATTTATTCTCTTGAAGTGGTATAAAATTCTCAATATTCTGAATTTGCTCAATAGGAACTCATTGAAAGTGGTACACAATTCTTGAATCTTAGCCATATAAAAACCTTTGCCTAAAAATTAACAACAATTTCATATCAAAAAGTGCAATATATGCACACAATAATAAGTACAAAGGAAATTGATCATGCAAAAACACATATTTGGCATCAAGATTAGACTCAACTTTCACTTGAAATTGAAACTTACCACAAATCCTTGCTAATATTAAGAATTTTTAAAATCTCATAAAGTAAGACCAATACCAATTAACCAAACAATTGGAACCGAATTTAAGATACACAAGCCATCTTGCAGTTATATTATGACTATTTGATAATCCTTTCAGATCTGTAATGAGGCTTCTAATCCTTTTTTTTTATTAAATATAGGAAAGACATATAAGTTTAATGAAATCTAACTTTTGGGTCATATACGCTTAAGTTTCAATTCATTCTTCAATCTCTCTATTAATTTACTTGTAGAAAGTTTTGTAGACAAACTTTATAAATAAAACTGATAGAGAACATCATGAATATATATATATATATATATATATCATAAAAACCATTGTTTTTTTTTTTTTTTTTTGCCTTTATATATATATATATATATATAAAGGCAAAACAAACAATGGTTTTTATGAATTTAATTAAGAAAAAACTGTATCTCACCAAAAGTCGGTTTGTCCATTGAGATTAAAATAAAATACTCTATTTATTGGCTGTACCTGTGACCTATTGAGATAAAGAAAGTATACCTTCTTTTATATATATATATATATATATATATATATAACAATTAAAGTTAACTTTCCTAATTGGTGAACTTATGTTTCAGGTATTACTCAGGCCAACGGGGGCTTGGCTCAACTGGCAAGGTTCGGACACTTAGTGCAACTACACTTAGGTTCGAATCCTGCTACCAGCAGGAGTTCGTTGGTGGGCATCCTTAGTGGGTAACCCCCACACAGGTGTGTAAAGGGCTGGCCGGCTACGAAAGGGCCTGCTAACTCGGCTGCCACCTGGCGCCCTACCCGGGGGTATAATATAACCATAAAGACCTCCATTTTTAACTCTCTAATAAAAAGGTATTACTCAGACTTATTAAGATTGAGAGACTTCCAGTAATACATGTAAAAGAATAAAAATGAAAAGTGGATTAAACATAAATTCGTACCACATTCATATGCCAAACAACCACTTTCGCAATTATGCAATACATTTACAAAAGTTGGATTACTTAAATTGGGCTAATTCAGATTGTAAGACTCATTCCATAAATAAGATACCAACTTTTCTCTTTCTCAAAAAAGAAAAAGAAAAAAGATACCAACTTCTCTCTCTAAGGAGTTGTATGTACTTGTTACATTACACCCACTTGTCTGCTTAAAGTCACTACCTCAATGATGGAGTAAATCATCCTATCATACAGCAGCACAACAAGTGTAGGCTTTAGTGGTAATATTCAATTAATATCCACAGCCTAGAACAATTTAATAATCTATGAAAAATCATTACTCCCTGTCTTTGGTTCCTTAACCATTAACATGATTTTTCTACAGATGTGACATCACATGCCACATTTAAACAATGAAATATACCTATAAAATTATGAATGTGAAAATAAATTTTTATTATCAAATAAAAATGCATAATATTGTTTTTGAGGGCAAATAATTCTAACAATGTCCCACTTGCACTCAAAACCAATCATACATGTATTTAATACCCATTGCTTCTAAATGTTTCTCAAACACCTTTTGAGACAATGCCTTTGTGAGTGGATCTGCAACATTATTGGCAGAGGCAATCTTTGTTATTGCTACATCACCTCTCTGTATGATATCACGTATCAAGTGATATTTACGTGCAATATGTTTTGTCCTTTGATGAGCCCTTGGTTCTATTGCATTTGCAACAGCCCCACTATTGTCACAATAGATAGTAATGGGTGACTTAATAGAAGGAACAACTTCAAGTTCTTGAATGAACTTGCCAATCCACACAGCTTCCTTTGCAGCCTCACTTGCAGCTATATACTCTACTTCTGTAGTAGAATCTGCAGTAGTATCTTGCTTGCAACTTCTCCAACTTATTGCTCCCTTGCCAAGAGTGAACACAAATCCAGAAATTGATTTTCTATCATCAATATCAGATTGAAAATCTGAATCTGTATACTCTTGGACAGTCAAATCCTCCCCGCCAAACACCAAGAAATAATGTTTGGTCCTATTTAAATATTTGAGGATATGTTTCACTGCTGTCCAATGCTCAGAACCTGGATTAGATTGATATCTACTCACAATGCTCACTGCATAACAAATGTCTGGCCTAGTGCAAAGCATTGCGTACATGAGACTTCCTACAGCCGAAGCATAAGGACAATTTCTCATTTTCTCTCTCTCTTCTTGTGTTTTAGGACACATTTGATTAGAGAGATGAACTCCATGTCTAAAAGGTGAAAACCCTTTCTTGGAATCTTGCATGCTAAACCTAGCCAATATCTTGTCAATATAATTGACCTGTGAAAGTCCCAATAACCTTTTCTTTCGGTCTCTAAACAATTTGATTCCGAGTATATAGGACGCTTCACCAAGATCTTTCATTGCAAAGTGACTAGATAACCATACTTTTATAGATGACATTGCTCCTACATCATTGCCAATGAGTAGTATGTCATCTACATAAAGAACTAAAAATGTAATAGTGCTCCCACTAACCTTTTTATAAACACAAGGTTCATCCATATTTTGTGAGAAACCAAACGATTTGATTGCCTCATCAAAACGGATGTTCCAACTGCGTGATGCTTGCTTTAGGCCGTATATAGATCTCATCAACTTGCACACTTTTGATTCTTGACCATGAGATATGAAACCTTCTGGCTGGTCCATAAAAATTTCTTCTCGAATGTGTCCATTCAAGAAAGCTGTTTTAACATCCATTTGCCATATCTCATAATCATAGTGTGCAGCAATTGACAATAGAATCCTTATGGACTTTAGCATGGCTACTGGCGAAAAGGTTTCCTCATAATCAATTCCAACCTTTTGATTATACCCTTTTGCCACTAGCCTAGCTTTATAGGTCTCCACCTTACCACTAGGTCCTATCTTCCTTTTGTAGACCCATTTACAACCAATAGGCTTAATACCTTCTGGTTTGTCTACTAAGGTCCAGACCTGGTTGGTATACATTAAGTCCATCTCTGATTCCATGGCCCTTTTCCAATTCTCAACGTCCTTATCAATCATTGCTTCTTGATAAGTAAAAGGATCATTATCATGCTCCTCTGACTCCATTAGATAAATCTCATTTAACAAAGTGAGTCTAACTGGAGGCCTGATAGTCCTTTTACTACGTCGAGTCTCTTGTATTTTGCTTGGTTTAGCAGGCACTATTACTTGCTCCTCATTATTCTCATTCAACTCAACCATTGGGTTATCAGTTTGTTCATCAAGAGAAACTTTTACTCTACTTTCATTTAAGCTATAATCTTCCTCAAGAAAAATAGCATTCCTGCTCACAAACACCTTTTGCTCATTAGGATTGTAAAAATAGAAACCAGTAGACATCTTGGGATAGCCAACAAATAAACATCTATCACTCCTAAGTCCTAGCTTATCCATATTAGACTTTCTAACATGTGTTGGACAACCCCATATCTTTAAGTGATTTAGACTTGGTTTCTTACCAGTCCATAGCTCATATGGGGTATTAGGAACTGATTTGGTAGGGACTCTATTTAATAAATAAACAGCAGTCTCCAAAGCACAACCCCAAAATGAAATTGGCAACTCTGACATGCTCATCATAGAACGAACCATATCTAATAAGGTTCTATTTCTTCTTTCAGCTACACCATTATGTTGAGGTGTGGCAGGGGGAGTCAATTGAGAAATAATTCCATTTTCTTTTAGATATTCCTTAAATTGATCCAAGAGGTATTCTCCTCCTCTATCAGAGTGAAGAACTTTTATGCATTTTCCGACCTGTTTCTCAACCTCATTACGAAACTCTTTGAACTTTTCAAAGGATTCAGATTTATGTTTCATTAGGTACAAATAACCATACCTAGAATAATCATCAATAAAAGTAATGAAGTAATAGAAACCACCTCTTGCCATGTGATTCATAGGACCACAAACATCAATGTGTATTAATCCTAATACATCAGTGGCTCTAGCTCCCTTTCCTGTAAAGGGACTTTTGGTCATTTTCCCTTGTAAGCAAGGCTCACAAATTGGATAAGGCTCTACCTTCAAAAGATTCAATGGCCCATCCTTTACCAATCTATTGATTCGGTCAATATTGATGACCAAGTCTTAAGTGCCACAAATAGGTAGGATTAACATCTCTTTTTCTTTTAAGAGATAACACACTAGCAGCAATATCATTCTCAACACAATTAATAGAATTATCAATAGAACTCAAAAAATAAAGACCATCTTGTAAAATGCCAGAAGTTACAAATTTATTATTAAACTTAACAACAAGTTTAGAAGTAAAAAGAAATGAATATCTAGAACAACCAAGTTTTGAAACTGAAATTAAATTTCTTCGCACTTCTGGCACATATAAGCAATCCTCTAAGACAAGAGTTCTACTAGAAGATAATTCTAAATAAAAAGTTCCAATGGCAGTGGCTGCAACAATTGCACCAGTCCCCATCTTTAGGATCACCTCCCCTTCATTTAGCCTTCGGGTCTCCTTGAACCCCTGCAACATATTGCAAATGTGTGAGATTGTACCAGAATCTACACACCAAGAATCAAATGGACCATCCATTAAATTTGTTTCAATAACGAGCAAATTAGGCATACCTTCTGCAGGTTTGTCATTCTTCAGAGAAGCCAAATAATGGCGACAGTTTCTCTTCCAATGACCAGGCTTACCGCAATGGAAACAATTTCCTTTCGCTTTCTTTTTCTCAGTGTCCTTATTCACTTTGTCACCTTGAGCCTTATTGAATGACTGAGACCCTTTTCTCTTAAAGTTCTTACCCTTAGGCTTCAACTTAAGAGAAGTATCAGATTTTTCAGCCAACATTACAGTAGGCTTTTCTTTCTTGATGAGATCCTCAGCTGCTTTCAACATATTGAGCAGCTCTGACAATGTCACTACCATCTTATTCATGTTATAGTTCATGATAAACTGATTAAAAGAATCAGGTAAAGATGCTAGGATCGCATCAACTTGGGTCTCACTATCAATTTCTGCACCAAGCATATCCAGTTCATTGATGAAAGAAATCATCTTCAAGACATGTTCCCGAACTGGAGTTCCTTCCACCATTTTGGTGGACATGAGATTTTTCATAGCAGTTTGCCGTGCACTTCTGCTTTGTTCTCCAAACATTTCTTTGAGGTGCAGCATCATATCTTGTGCTGTAACTAGGCCTTGGCATTGTTTTTGCAACACATTGGTCATAGAGGCCATTATGTAGCACTTAGCCATTTCATCAGCCTCATGCCACTTATTAAATGCATCTCTTTGCGCCTCAGTGGCATCAGCTAAAGCAAGTTCTGGTGCCTCAGTATTAAGGACATGAGCTATCTTATCAGCAGTGAGAACAATGATTAGGTTCCTTTTCCAATCTACATAGTTTGGTCCAGACAAGCGATTTTCATCCAAAATCTTAGCTAAGGGATTAAAATTGGTCATAATGAATCTGCAAAATAATATAAAATAATATTTTCACATACATATATCCATCATATTAAGTTTTTTGAATAACTAATGGTACCTCCCACAAGAACAAAATATCATAGATTCCCAGAACAGAATATAACAATTATATTCATAAATAGTTCAAAGTGGGCATCGGGAACCCTTACCTTGCATGCTCCAATAATTTCTTTTGAAATATACTGTGCACACCATATAAAGGCAAATAGATACTATTCATCATAATTTCATCTCATGTTTCTAATTTTATTTAATTTATTTATGATTCCCGATTTACTTTTGGCCTCCAAATCAAACATGTTTTACACTATTTTAGTGGTCATGTTTACTTGGATAAGTGCAAACCATTATCTGAGTGTGATATATGTACTGGTATGATTATGTTGCTATTTTAGCCACACTCCCACCAGTCATACACACACCTGTCTTCCCAAGAAGTAAACAAGAGGAACTACCAAACCAAAATCAAGTCTATCCTTTTGGCTTCAACAAAATTTTAATTTAATAGAACCTTTATTCACCGACAATGGAGGGCCATAGGAATTATTCTATAAAATAATCCTATTTAGCACTTAATATATTTCAGTACTGGGATTATTTAAATATTATTCTTTTTATGTATCTAATACAACTCCCACTAATTGGGATTCAAAACTTCAATTCGGCAACACTCTTTATTCAGTAATACTCAAGATTCAATACCTTAAATTAGCAATACTCAATATTTTATCAATATAAAAAAAGTGAGTTATTGAACCAATATGTATCAATATGGATGACACAGAAAGACAAGAATCATAATGGACAATCCATAAAGCAATAGTCATCAAACATAATAGTCAATCCATAAAGTAATAGACACGAAACCATATTGGACAATCCATAAAGCACTAAGCCGCACAACTGAAGAGTATGATGCAAGAGATATAATCAATCACGGCACAAGATCAACATATTAAATCAAGAATATCAATATATCACATATATATATATATATATATAAATCACGCACATATCTTCGTTGTTCTCAACTTCTCCGAATAAAAAAAACAATTAACATATCACATATGTGAATCATGGCATATAGGAAAAGACTCTCGGCACACATACCAAATTAAATAATGATTCAAAATCCATGATTAGGTGTGGTTTGCTCTGATACCACTGAAAGTTTTGCGAAAGCAATATAGAACAAAAAATTTATATTTTTGTTTTTAAAGATCGTTGTACCACACAACCATGGATTCTAAATAAAACAAATTGCGTACCTCTCTTAGCAACCCAAGCGTGTTGCCTCCCAAGGTATTCACGTCTCTCTCTCTATTTCTTTTGAGTTTTCAGAAGACTGCAGTATCACTCAGTAGTTCTGATGGCCAACCACTAAATATGATATTATAAAATCTTATTTTATAGTAGACTTCTAAAACCCTAGAGAGAGATTGGACTTGGGATCCTTAGGGATCCTAATCTTCAGCCGTAGGATTTTATCAATAACCTTTTTGAACGGTAATGACTTTTCTTGAAACTCTTTCCATAAATATTCCTTAAATTTCTCAATCATATCAAGAAAATATTTGAACTTCTACAAATTGCAATAATGTCCATTAACACATTGCAATTGACCCCTGAAGATTAGAGAATTACAAATGAGGTCCCATTACTTACAATTTTATATCTATGTCCTTCCACCATACTATATTCCCATAAGCTACTAGGACTGGATTAATATCACTGTCATGTCCCTAGCTTATGTAACCCTTAATTTCTTGATTTCATAATTTCTATTGGACTCCAAAATATCTTTAAAAACTCTTTAAATATATATATATACAATATTATATATATGAAAAACATTTTTTGAAAAAAATGTCACCGGCCGGTTTTGTTTTGAGTCCAACTTTAATATGAAAATCAACTGAATATACTATCTTCTTTATAGACTGGTGGATTCATTGTTGAGCATTTATATATTTTACTCATTACACACATAACCGAACATGTCTGTATATAGCCTTTAAAAATCGGCATCACCAGTTGACATTGTCAAAGTTATGTGCATAATAAATAAATATACACAAATCCCTCATGTTTAAGGACAATAGAAAAATTGTGATAAGACAACCTTTTAATTAACAGTGATCGCTCCATAAGGTGTCCTTGATCGGATCCTATTCAGTGTATGTACTTGTTACATTACACCCACTTGTCTGCTTAAAGTCACTACCTCAATGATGGAGTAAATCATCCTATCATACAGTAGCATAACAAGTGTAGGCTTTAGTGGTAATATTCAATTAATATCCACAGCCTAGAACAATTTAATAATCTATGAAAAATCATTACTCCCTGTCTTTGGTTCCTTAACCATTAACATGATTTTTCTACAGATGTGACATCACATGCCACATTTAAACAATGAAATATACCTATAAAATTATGAATGTGAAAATAAATTTTTATTATCAAATAAAAATGCATAATATTGTTTTTGAGGGCAAATAATTCTAACACATATCCCATTCTTGAACGTATAGAATCACTATAATTAATCTCACATTCACATGATAGTTGAAAGAGCCCCCAATTGTGAAGCAAACAAAAGATAGACAATCAAGGAAGCTGGAGAAGATGAGCCCTAATTTTGATATATTGCTTCACTCTCAATTGTTTTGTTACAAAGTGTTTTGTACAAGCTAGATGATGATGACATTGAACTCCTTTTTTATTTTTTATTTTTTTTAATGCATGCCTTGGTGTGTGTGTGTACACTTGTAAGGTGCGGCATGGTTGATCGACATCGGGCAAAAATTGCAAACAAACACTAATCTCTAAACAATTTCGTTAGTTAGTAAGGTTTCTAAACTATTTAGCAAACTAACATCTTGAGACTATTAGACTCGAGTCCACTGTAGCAACTCGAGTATCAAAAACTTGATTTCTATAAAAATCTACTTGGAACTCGATTCTTAAAGACTCGATTTCCACAACACAAAATGAAAAAAACACAAGTCTATTCTTCTAGTCTCTTCCTCTTCTCAGAACAACCAAAGAAAAACAAAAGAGATCAAAGCAAACAACCAAAGAAGCAATAAACCCCAGAAAACAACGGAGAAGGAACCAAAAAACTAGAAACCATGGAGAAGAAAAAAAAAAAAAAACAACCCACGAAGAACAAACCCAAACAGAAATCATGAAGAAGAAAACCAGAGAGATCAAACTCAACAGGGACAGCGAAGGCTCAAGGCAGCGGCGGCGATGGCGAAGGTTTTCCTCTAATTCCTTCATTTTATTCTCTGGGTCTTTGAAGTTTCTATTGGGGTTTGATGATGTTTCTCTCTGGGTTTTGGTTTGTTGATGTCTGTGGGAAATCAAGTCTTTAAAACTCAAGTTGCTACAGTAAAATTGAGTCTAAAAGATTCGAGATGTTAGTTTGCTAAATAGTTTAGAAACCTTACTAACTAACGAAATTGTTTGGAGATTAGTGTTAGTTTGCAATTTTAGCCATCAACATCGTCCTAGTTTTGTTAAGAAGCACAGAGGGCTTTGGAGGAATATAAAGATCGATGTTCAAGTCTCTGTCCAAGTCCAAACAACTAGCAGCCATGACATCATATTCATATACATACAAGTCTAGATGGTGTGTGTATAAAATAAAATTTCTAATGCTGTTGGTGTAGCCGTAGGATCATGCTTGAAAGGAGATTCTAAATCAGCCTATCGTCTGTCAAAGCTGCTAGGTCATATTTTGGAAGAAAAAAAAATCATCTAGTTAATTTGAGGACTGTTCTTCTATCATTGTGAAGATACTCATTGTCTTACTTACATGGTTTGTACTGTGTAGTGTTTCTACTGAGAATGTATGGTTAGAGGAAGCACCTGTTGATATTACATTACTGCTATCCTTCTTCATCCATGTATCATCTTAGTTAGTTGTGATGGACAAAGTTTGTCAACAAGTTTACAAACTTAGCTGATATGGATGTGAATTGTTTGATTACTCTTTCTTTGCAATGCAAAATTTTTAGAAGATTAAAAATAAATAGCTATGTCATCAATAAAATTTTTTAATTTCAATTTTTTGTAGTCTAAAATTATGTATAAAAAATAAATTTATAAATCAAATAATAAATAACATTCAATTGGTATGAATTTTGATGTATATGTTACAAACATAAATAACATATATTTAACTATTAAGGGCATGCTTGTTTTACAATCTCAAACTCACATTTTAAACAATATTATACATATTTTCACACACTTTTTCACCTACACATATTTCAAAAACTTATAAATAACATTACTCAAACTACTCTACCAAATTTTTTAAATATGTGATGATGTTAACATATTATTTAAAAAAAAAAAAAGTAAGAACTATAATTTTAAACTGCAAGTAACTTCTTGTACCGCTGCTAATCTTAAATCACACTAAAAAGTGAGGAAGAGTTCTTGAAAAGAGAGGCATATTATATTTTAATTAAGAACTACCTCCTGTCAAAGGCAAAGAGCAAAAGCAATAATAGCATCTCCACTTTACAAGAACCATCTTGCTTCTCTTTTGCTTTTTGGGTGCTTCTCATTTTTGCTCATATGCCTTGCCTAATATATATCATTATTTCTTGCAAACCTTTTCATCTCTTGTAAAAAAAAAAACAAACTAGCTCCTTCCGCTTTGACATCATGAAAGTTCTTTCACTGGGTATGTCTTTCTTTCTTTCAATTTTTTTCTTTTTAAATAATAATTTTTGGGTGCTCTTCAAGCTATAAAATGGTTTGCTGTAATGTTAGAATAGTATTGGAAAGCCAAAAAATTGATGGAGTGTTATTCTAATTTTATCTTTCTGAATATAGTTTGTTGGGCGAAGTGTGTGATTATATATTTTGGCCAGTTATCAATTGACATTTGTTTTATAGTATATGGGTGTATTTTCTTGTGATTGATTGGAAAGATTCAGGTTGGATTGGATTGTATACGTACATGCACATATATGTTCACTTTTTATAAAGATGAAGAACAATTCATTTTTACCATATCTTTTGATGCTTGCTTGATAGCTTATTTACTATAATAACTAGTTTGGTGTTGGAAGAAACATAAAAAGAGAAAATAATTCTCAAATTTGCTCAAAAAATTCTCTTTGGTGTATTTTCCCTTCTGACATCCAAATAGAGGGTTGGGTTCTATGGATTTATTTTAAACTGGAGTAACTGAGTGTTAATGTTGAGATCAAGAGACATATTTCAGAGTTATTGGCTCTGGAAAATACATGGAAGTGGCTATATATGTATTCTAAATCATGTACAGCGGATGATTCATAAATCTGGGTGGTCTATATCCGTATGTGGTAGTCTAATAGTCTACCAACTATGGCCATGATTTCATATTTGGAATGCTCATCAATAAAATAAAAAGTAAATTATGGGTCTGTTTAGATACCACTTATTTTGCTGAAAATTGAAAACTTATTGCTGAAAACACTGTCGTAAAATAATTTTTAAAAGGCAAAATACTGTTGCTGCATTTTACTAAAGTTGGCTGGTCTGTGAACAGTACTGTGAGACCAGCCAAAAGAAAGGCAAAACGCACAAACATCTGTTGGCAAACACACGCTATATGTTAGTAAATGATGAAATGAATTAGCAGCTCAGATTGCTGGTTCAGTGGAGAATATTAAAAGTTGGCATTTAAGCTTGCTGTACAAGATATAGATATTCATACTAAGATTTGGGAATTTAAGACCATCATTGTGATATCCTGGATTGTATGAATTTGGATTGTGAAGGCTTACGCATGTTTATGTTGAGTCTCGCATCGGGTGCATACTATTACTAGGTTGATATGGGTTATATAATAAATTGCGGGGAACCCTAATTTTGACTAATCCTCTTGGAGTAATGCACATATGTGGCTAACATGTCCTCAACTGATGACAAATAACTAATTTTCATTAAATATGAATATAGCTACAAGAGATTTATATGAAAGTTTGTGTAAAGTAAGTTTCTCATTAATCATTGCTCAACATAGGGTAGTGCTGTCAAATTGTAATGTTGGTGAATTGTTGTCAAACAAATTTCTCAACTCGTAAATGAACATATCCAAAGTTAATGCAATAGCATTATTGGTTGTACACCTTTCTGAATGGGTAGAAAAGCTGTGAAGCTAAAACCATCCTCTGTCCTTACAATAAGCTGTGTGCTTCAACAAATGTGTTCTTTGACAAAGAGTCTCCTTTGTCTCCAGGTCGTTCTGTTGGCTTGCAAATTCATGATTATCCACCCATTGAGTTAGGTTTAATCTCTATGCAGATCTAATAGGAGCTGCAAGAGCCTTCCTGTTTTAGTCTGGGCTAATTCCCTTTATGGACCCAGTAAAGGGGACATGCCTCTTTGGTGTAGTATGGACTTTGACTTTTAACTTGAAGTTTTCTACTAGCTATTTTTTAAAAAGGTCAATAGGAATGTCTGTAAGTCAGTAAGTGTCTCATTGAATATATTTGGAAGGTAAAAATAATCTTTATGTCCAAGCACACAGAGAATAGCTGAGTTGTGTACTAAACTATTTTTTATTTCTCAATATTTACTTAATTGCATTTGATTGACACATATTATCAACAAATATGATAGGTCTCCTAACATATATAGGTCTCCTAACATATAGTTCTTTCCTTTAACAACACGGCACTCATCAGCTGAATTGATAAAGAAATGCATTCAGGTAATTCTCTTAACCAATTGTTCTTTTCTTGATAGACTTCTCCCTCTCTCTCTGCATTACACGTGTGTGTGTGTGAGAGCATGTGTGTGTGTATGGATAAAAAGTTTTACTTTTTGGCAAATATGCGCATTATTTACTTCTAAGAACAAAATTCTTCTAACTGCACAATCATCAATAGCATACCACCAGCCTCACTGTTGCTATCACCACAATGATAATTTTGCCAAGAGTAAAATTATTAACACCATCAACATAATAACCAACATCTCTTTGCTTCCAGCGTAAGTACTCTCCACTCATCACACACATGCTTTGTGACTGCTGCTAAAATTGGCACTGAACACACACACACACACACACACACACAGACACACACACACACACATATAAGTTCCACGTCTTCTGTTTCACGACTTGCCTCAGTATCACTACTGCAATTGGCACAAAATTATCATCAGCCTCATGACTGCTTCTGGTGCCACACGATTGTCATCAGCTTCATAGGCTTTGCAATCTCCAATCCGCAGTTACATTCCATAAATGAGCCAAAATAGTCTTCATTGTATTGCCAGACCATGCTGCTGAGATCATAAAGTCAGCATGAATAATCTGTCATCATTTCCATTCTTGACGTCAAATGTGTGATTTTTGAATGTCATATGGCCATATATGCGATACATCTGATAATGTAGCTGGTGGAACAATTAAGATGTAAGATATGCAGACATGAGCTGTGTCTCATTTTATTTGTGAGCTTTAAATTGATTCCTCCTGCTTGTGTCTCATCTAAAGGCACATCTCAGCCCTGCCCTTCTCTGAAGTCTTTATCCAAAAAAGTAGGAAGCATGCTTTGCCATGGTAGTTCAACAAGCAAGTATAAGAGGTTGGATGCAAAGCTTGAAAAGAAAATGGTTGAGGCAAAGAGAGGTTCATCAGGATATCAAAATTTCAGGTCAATTAACAGTATAATTTTGAAATTCCCTCAGTTCAGAGAGGGACTGAAAAACATAGGATCTGTATTTGAGCAGTATGGTGAGTTTCAAGCGGGTTGTTTTCTCAACCTCTAAGCCTTTCCCCCTTTCAAGTTATGAGCATTAACTTTTATTGTAAATTCTCTCTCTCATAGATGAGGACTCTAATGGAACTATTGACCGAGAGGAACTAAAGAAATGCTTACAGAAATTGCAATTCCATCTGACAGAGGAGGAGGTTGAGGATCTTTTCCATTCATGTGACATTGATGGCAGTGAAGGGATACAATTCAATGAGTTTATTGTCCTTCTCTGTCTTATCTATCTCCTGAAGGAGCCTTCTTCCAATCATACTGTACTCACAATAAACTTCATATCAGTTCTTTTGTTTATCTCAGAGTTAAACATTTGCAGTGAATTTTTTTGCTAGTCCAATACATATATAATTTACTTAAGATTTTGTTTCAGACTTCAAGGTTGGGTTCACCACAGCTTGAAGCTACTTTTGATACCATAATTGAAGTATTCATGTTTCTCGATAAAAATGGTAATGGAAAGCTGAATAAGAAAGACATGGTCAAGGCCTTGAATGAGACATCTCCTTGGGAGAAATCCCCTTCACACATCACCAAGAGCCGATTCAGTATAAAATGCTTCACTGGCTATGCTTTAAATTTTATTTTGTTCTTGTTTTTTATTGCTAAATTTTTTGTTTTGGTTTGATCTTCCTCAGTTTTTCCTTCTTTTTTCCCTCTAATTTTTGTTGATTTCCTTGTTTCCTTTTCAAAATATGCAGAAGAAATGGACTGGGACAAAAATGGGAAGGTCAGTTTCAGAGAGTTTCTCTTTGCTTTCATCAATTGGGTTGGAATTGACATGGATGAGGATATGCCCCTGACAGGAACTTAAAGAAATAGACGGCTGTGTAGAAATTAACATGATGTGAAGACTTGATGAGGTCAGGATGATCAATGTGTATATATCTAAAGCATTTCAGATATGTAAAAACTTGAGTGCAAAAAAAGATGTAAAAAATAGATGTTTTCTCTAGTCTATGTCTATTTATGGCTTCAAGTCGGAGACTCGTAGCCATCTTATATATCACAAAATAATTTCTTGATTTTTTATATTATTCTAAATCTGTTCTTCATGTATTCTTTAGATTTTATTAGAAAATCTTTGTATATGGTTCTTGGAAATGGATAGGCCAAAATTTTGGATATAACTATTGTACAAAAAATACACATGAAGACACGTTTCTTTGTTATGATACAAAAAATCTAGCTTAAACAGCACACAAAAAGCTTAACAAGAAAGGTGTGGAAAGGGGAAAAAATAAAGAAAAGAAACGAAATAAAACTATCTCAGTTATCAGAATTCAGAATCCAGTTTGCATTTTATCTGCCACTCTTTAATGTCAGTCGGTTGAGTATCATTGTATTCCCAGTGCTTGGATCCTCCTAATTATTGACAAAGAATATGCATTTCTTTCTTTCCATTCTTCCCCGATCTCCTTTTTGCCTTCATCCACAAAGCATTCATCATTCCCATCAAGTATACTTACAATCTGCCTCATGCTTGGCCTTAGTTGCCGGTTGGAGCGTGTGCATGCAATTCCTAGCTTTACCATTCTCATCAGTTCTTTGTGATTGTACTCTCCATTCAACCTTATGTCAGCCAGTTCCTCCAATGGTCTTCTCCTTTCCTCAAATTCATGAACTCTCTTCACCAATAGAACCTCTGGCCGCCGAAAGTCAACCGCCATCTGTCCACTAATCATTTCAAGCACCACAACGCCAAAGCTATATACATCAGCCATGGAGGTTGCTTCACCAGACTCTATATACTCTGGTGACATATAACCAAATATCCCACGAACTGATCTGCTTGTGTCAGAAACTACATGATGCCCATGTTCGTTTCTTGTTAAAAATTCAGCAAGAGCAAAACAACTGAGTCTTGGGTTCAAGTCTGGATCAAGAATAACGGCAGAAGTGGTAATGTTTCTGTGGATAACTTGTTCATCCCATTCCTCATGAAGATAAAGAATGGCCGAAGCAAGCGATCTGATTATGTTGTATCTGTGGCGCCACCGCAGGACAGAACGGTCAATTCTATTAATATGAGGAAAAAGCAGGTGACTTAGAAGGCGATTTGCTGAGTAATCGTAGACAACAAGCATCTCCCCTTGCTCAGTGCACCACCCACGGAGTTGAACCAAGTTTCGGTGGCGGAGCCTTCCTAAATTTTGTAGTTCGTTTGAGAATCTTGCTCTCAGTGCAGGGCATGTCTTCATGCCAAGCCGCTTCACCAGGACATGGTGACTGTCATCAAGGAAGCCATGGTATGCAGTTCCAAAGTCTAGCTCTGCTACCCTTCGGGATTCTGAGAAATTTTTTGTAGCGGAAATGATTTCCTTGAAGGATATTTCTCGTGGAGTTTCTACCAAGGGAAAAGTAGTTTGCCTGCGACGAGTGCTATCTGAAGAGTTGATGTTGCTGTTGCTGTTGCTGTTCCCATATTCAGCAGTTGCATATATGGTTTCTGCAGTGGCTGTCACATAGTTGGATGAGGCAGATGTGGTAGAGCTGGCTATCATTGACCCAGTGGTGGTAGTAGCATTGCTGCTGCTAGAGTTTGTAGGGGAGGATAAAGAGATGTATAGAGGGTGAGATCGAAATGATGGCAGAGCAGGCAGTTTGCCAGACATGTTGCCTGAAAGTGTTTCCACCACCCATTTCATACTTGGCCGTGATTCTGGGCTGTGGAGTGTGCATAGGAGCGCAAGATGGATTAAGCGCTCCATATCTGAAAGACTGTAAGACCCATCTGGTAGCCGATTATCCCCTGCTTGAAGAAGCTTTCCTTCATCAGATAGCCTTCGGATCCAGTCAAGCAAGATTATCTGATCATCTGGGTATGTGAGATCTACTGCACGCCTACCTGACACCACTTCTAAAACAACAATTCCAAAGCTAAAAACATCGGATTTTGCAGTGGCAACACTTCGTTTTTGGAAGCTCTCAGGGGGCAAGTATCCAATTGTGCCACCAATTCTGGTTGTCTCTGCCAGCCTAAACTGTTGATTTTGAATTGCTGTTCTGCTGGTTTCGTAATGGAGTTCATGTTCTAACCACCTTGCCAAGCCAAAATCACCAAGCCGGGCATTATAATGCGAATCAAGCATGACGTTGCTTGTCTTCACATCGCGGTGAATGATTTGAGTTTCTAACTGTTCGTGAAGATAGAAAAGTGCAGCTGCCAAGCCACTAACAATATTACTCCTACGCTCCCAACTGAGAGTTGGAGCTGACCCCATGTTTTCTGGTCTCCTGAAAAGTATGCGGTCAAGGCTCCGGTTGGGCATGTAGTCGTAAACCAATAACAATTGGTCTTCATGAACGCACCACCCTCTCAGCCGGACAAGGTTCCTGTGTCGGAGGTGAGCAACAGCCACCAATTCAGCCACAAAGGTCTTCTCAAACCGTTCCCCTCTCTCTGCCAAGCATTTCACAGCAACCACAGTTCCATCACTAGGTAAAACTGCTCTATAAACTTTGCCAAAACCTCCACTGCCAAGCACTTCATCCTCACTAAAACCATTAGACCCTATATAAAGCTCAGCAAAGCTGAAGATCCTTGGATTGTCTCCACCAACCTTGTCAGAAAGTTGTATACCAGCCATGTCATGAAACACTACTACTCCAGAATGGTGTTTTCTTTTTGAGTCATGATGATGGTAACAAGAACTGACCCACTTTGATTCATAAACTCTGCCTAGTAACTCACGGATTAAAGCAAGAATATGATTGCTGCAGTGACGGTGGGGGTGTTTCTTGACCTTCTCATCTGTGGGTTTTTTATGGACTTGTTCATCATCAACCGGCTTGATTTCATCAAAGTCGGCCGGTAAAATGAGGCATAGGTGGTTGAGCTGCATGGTAATGGGTAGCACTACTAAGCGGATAACATGAATTGAAGGAGGTGCGGTGCGTGTGTTTTCAAAGAAGAATGCTTTTATGCGCGTTATGTTTATGTAATGCTTTTATTATAGTAAAAATGCTTTTTTAGTTTTAGTTTTAGTTTTAGTTTTAATCTTTTGTTAGGTGTTGTGCTCTTAAAATTCAACACGGTTTGGTTGCATGGTTGAATTTGTATTCTTCTATCATTGTCCAAACTAGAACCTACCCCTTATGATGTCATCAATTTTATTTTTATCTCCTTCTTTAATACCCAATTCTTCTTCAGGAAAAAAAAATTCAAAAATTTCAACAGACTGTTTTCACATGACAACAAATTGCCCCACATAGTTTATCGTTGAGCTTTCAATTTTGGCAGGTCAAAAAGTTCATGTATATCTACATGGCATGACAGCCTCATAATATCAAAATTTTTTTTTTCCTATTTTAGACTTTCAAAAGTTTTTTCAAATTTGAGAGAATGTCAAAGAACTGCACCAGAAGAATTAGATTACAAGAATACTTTAAGACTCTTCTAGAATCGAAGGGTTCATCATATTATGGTTGAATTGTAATTATGTAAATGTATTAATGATCTAAAAGATATAGGCGTTACATGTGTCTCACCCATTATTATTATTATCATTTTATTTATTTATTATAATTTAGTAGTTACAATCGGTGTGGAAGATTTAAAACCTAAATGTCTCTATAAGAAATATCAATAAAAGGTGCTAACTAGGTAAGTTATAAGATTTTTGGCATCTCACCAATTAAAATAGAGTAGTGTTATTAGTATTGCAAATTTTATAACATTAAACTTATAAATTAATGTGTTATTAATCATAAAGAGACAATTTAAATATTCATTTATGAAGTAATTAAAATCTACTAATTATATTTATTGTCACATCAATTTATAAGTTTCATATAATAAAATTTGTTGAATTCTTAACATTTTCCATTATAATGCTCTAAAGAATGGTTTTTACTTGAATTTTGAATCATAGTTCTTTTGAACTGTGTGGGCAAGTTTTATATATTATTATTATTATTATTGACAGCGTAGAATTTTTTATTATTTTTTTGAAAGGATTGATAGTGTAGAATTGAATCCATACTTTTGCTATATAATTAATTTTTATCATCATAATTAGACAATAATTAGTTTAGTTTGATTTATATATATTATATATATATAAAATTAATGGGGAGGGGATTGGAAGGCAGGTGATATTGAAATGTGATTAGATTTATTGATAGTGTCATTTATTAATGATTTGTGCATGAGCTTAGGATCAGATTGTCAAAAAGAGAGTACTTTTTAGGTTTGGTTTAGGTTAGGCCAGCTTTGTCTAGAGTCTAGATTATTATTGTCGGTTGAGGCCTGTGGCCACGTACAA
Organism: Quercus glauca; assembly: GCA_023736055.1. Lineage (NCBI taxonomy): Eukaryota > Viridiplantae > Streptophyta > Magnoliopsida > Fagales > Fagaceae > Quercus > Quercus glauca. The sequence goes on along the minus strand of CM043320.1, from coordinate 23,454,256 downwards.
ATAGCAAGAAGGACAGAAAAAATTTCTAATAACTTTGTTTTAGTGTTGTGAAAATATGTGTGAGTTAAAAAATATTGTGAAAATATGTATTGTAGTATTTAAATGTTAAAAATTGTTGTTTAAAAACCATTCAATATTTGGAAAACACCAGAGGCAGTGAGTGCTTTTGAAAACAAATCGAAAACATGATGAACATATGTAGAAACAAGGATTGAATAAGAGCGCTAAAATTATTGTTTAAAATGAAGAATTTCTTCGAAAAGACTCCTATAATTCTGGATCTACTCAAAAAATAGAAACAGAAAAAAGTTTCTTAATCTTAAAGTGATTAAACAAAAGTCTCATTGAAAAATACTATCAGTCAAAAAAGTCCAAGACCAAGAAAAAACAAAGAGAGGCAGAGGCATTACTCAACCAAAAAGTGTTCAATTAATGTCACAGTTTGAGACACGGAGTGTGAGTGTGAGTGTGAGTGTGGAGGGAAGGGACCCTTTCATTAATTGGAATCTTAATAGCAGCAGAAAGGTGTGGCGGGATTTTTTAATTCCTGCTAAATACAAAATACTTAAGGCGGGATTTTAAAAAAAAAATTTAAAATGAATTATTACCTATTTCATTTGTGGCTAAGAAATGTTTTTTTTTTTTAAATAAAAAAAGAATTTAAAAATGATTAATGATTATGTTGGTATGGTTGGTTGGGGTTGGCTGATATGGGTCGCCAAATCCTGTTGTTATATAAAAGATTTTTGGGGTAGGAGGCAGAAAGAGACAGTATTTTATGAATGTGGTGCACTACCGCTACTGACTTTGGTCCCATTTCGACGATTTTTAGTCTCACTTGCCACATTTCGACACACTTCATAAAATTTAAACTTCTAAATGTTGATTCTCAATATATATAAAAGAGATAAAAATGCAAACTTTTAAAACTAAATTAAAAACTATACTTTCTAAGTTTCACAATTTAATTCAGTTTTTTTTTTTTTTTTTATTTACATACCTTTGATCTAGTCAGGTAAATTTTAAGCTTATTCAATTAAAGTTTCTTGTTAATTTCTGTTAGATGTTGCTGTTAAGTATCTCAATTTTGGTGAAAATATCATTTTGATCCTTATATTTTGTGATCATTGTCAATTTAGTCCGTACATTTTTGTAACAGTCAAATTTTTTTTGATGAATAGACTAAAACTTTATTCATGATGATACAAATAAAGAAATATCATAGATAAGGGATTGTTCTAAGAAATAAGGACACTCCTTTATCCAAGCTAGGGCTGTAAATGAATCAAGTTGATTATGAACAACTCGGGCTTGGCTTGATAAAAAGCTCATTCATGTTTGTTTGTTTATAAATAAGCCAAGCTTGAGCCATAGTTTTAGGCTTGTTTAATAAACAAGCTGAGCCCAAGCAAAAAAAAAATTGTTTATGAACAAGCTCATGAGCTATAAGGTTTTATACACAACAATTCAAGCATAGACTCATTTATAAGTTTATATGTGTTAGCTAAATATACTCATTACACATATCTTAATAATGACATAACCAATATGGGATCTACTTCCCATTACCTTAATTTTTTCGTTTCCTTTAAACTAATCAAGAACCGCTTTAGACTTTAGTTACATTTAAAAATAAATAAATTAATTAAGTGGGCCAAAAATGATCCTTGCCCATCGATCATCTAATGCAAAGTTATGAAATATGTTAGTATTTTCCCATTCGTTATAGTTATTGTAAAGTTGTAATTTACAACTAGATTTTTGTTGGCTTGTATTCCGTGCCAAATTTGATTGTAATTATTTTCAATCGTTTAAAACCCTGTATTTGTTGTGGGATTTGTTGTAAGGGTTGTGTAATAGAGAGAGTGTATGAAGACTCAAGCATTTGAAGATTGAAGGTTTCTCGTGGGTGTCTCGCGACTTAGCATCCCGCGAAGTGAATCATGTGCCAGGCACATGCTGGAATGCGAAGAGTCAGGCCAGGTGGAGACAGCTGTGTCTCGCGAGTATCTCGCGGGTAAGGCCTTCCCGCGAGACACTCGCGAGGCAATCTGTTCTGCCAGCCTGTACTTTTTGAGTCACACTTTTTGCACCTATCCTATATATATATCATCATTACCCACAAATGTTGAGGGATGCTTCAGAGAGAAAACCCTAACCAAACACATTGGTAATTAGAGATTGTCTTCCTCACCTTTCTCTATACAATTGCTTGTGGTATCTCCTCTACCCTTCCCTCTCCATTATCCATATCTTTGAGAGGTTGATAGCCCAAACACTTACCACACATTCGAGAGTGCTGAGTGACGTTTTGGTGCTGCTGGGAAGCATTGGAAGGAGCCTTGAATGGCAGATGCAACATGGAGCTTGTTGCGGGATCCGGATAACTAAGACAAGACACGGTTCCGAGAAGCCTTGTTGGAGTAGGAGCTTGGAGGGCTTAGGTACATCGGGTAGACTAGGCTTGGAGGGTCTTTTGCTAATCCATGTATCCCAACTGATTGTCTAGTGGATCGATTTCCGCTTGGAGGGCGGGGGAGAGGTTTTTCGTCGAGTTCTTTGGTTTCCTCTTCGATAACACATCTCGGTGTTATCTGTGTTTGCATCCTTCTTTCCTACTCTTGTTCATTTCATTTTTACTGCTGAGTTGCTTTAAATATGGATTAGAGTAGTTGTATTGCTTATACGCTTGTATTTACACTATTCCGCACTTATCATTAAGTTAATGTAAAATCAACCAAGCCGTAATTTTAATTGGGGGTCTAAACCGCTCGTATGTTTTCAACACATTTTCGAGCTTTCAATTGGTATTAGAGCAGGTACACTTGCTGAGGTTTAATTACCTAAGTGTGATCCTTGACCCTTCTTGAGATGGACCGGTCTCAATCGCTCAATGTTCCACCATTTTTTTATGGGAACAATTATGCATTCTGGAAAGTTAGAATGAGAGCATTCTTATGCTCTATCGATGATACCGTTTAGGATGCGGTTGAGATAGGTTGGACTAAGCCGGAGGCTCCTAAATCCACTTGGGATAAGGCAGCTCTAGCGGCAGCCAACGCCAATAGTAAAGGTTTAAATGCTATATTTTGTGGTGTGTCCCCTGATGAATTCCACAGGATCTCTCATATGACAGTAGCCAAGGAAGCTTGGGAGATTTTGGAGACAACGTATGAGGGTACAAAGAAAGTCAAGGACACAAAGTTTCAGATGCTCACCACCAAATTTGAAGAACTCAAGATGAGTGACGATGAACCATTTGATTCATTCTATGGGAAGCTCAATGAAATTGTCATTGCTAAACTCAATCTTGGGGAGAAGATTGAAGACACTAAGGTGGTGAGAAAAATATTGAGGTCCCTACCTGCAAGTTTTAGAGCAAAGGTTACAGCCATAGAAGAAAGCAAAGACTTGAATGAGATTAAGATTCAAGAGTTGATCGGGTCTCTCCAAACGTATGAGTTGGGACTGACTTCTCATAAGATGAGCAAATCGCTTGCTCTTAAAACCATCACCGAAAGAACAAATGATTCCTCCAAAGAAGATGGAGTGGAGAAGGAAGTAGCATATCTTGCAAAGAACTTCCGCAAGTTTCTGAAAATGAAGAATAGTGGGAAACCGTTCAATAGAGGAAAGTTCTCTCCTTCAAGAGGTGATAAGAAATAGTTTAAGAGAAAAGAAGGGAAGGACTATCAACCTTCTCTAGACATTGTGTGCTATGAGTGCAATGGCCATGGACATCTAAAGAAGGAATGTCCGAATTTTCTGAGGGGAAAAGGGAAGGCATATGCTACAACGCTCAGTGATTCTGACTCTTCTGATTCTGACTCGGAAGAGAGCTGTGATGGTGAGGGAAACTACTCCGCTTTCATGACCATTGCTTATGTAGATTCCTCGGACGACTTGGGTGCACTTGTGAAGGAACTTGGTGAGCATTCTGATTCAGAGTCTGTTGGAATTGTGGAAGAATCAGACGCTGAAGAGGAAGAGAATACAGCTAATCTTCAAGAGAATTACTCCTTACTTCTTGAGAAGTCAGGGGAATATGCAAGAATAGCCAAGGCAGCTGTGAGAAAAATGAAGAAAGCAGAGGAAGATTACCGAAGTCTCATGGTCAAACATAAGGAGGCCAAATGCGAAATAGAAAGACTGAATGGTGAGCTGTCAGAAGCATACTTGAAAATCAGATTTCTTGAACAGGAGGTGGTGCAAGCGCAAGCCAAGATAGAAAGGGTCTCCTCCAGAAAGTTGGATGATGTTATCTCATCCCAAAAACATTCCTCAGACAAGTCCGGATTGGGATATACCGGAGGGAGTAGCTCATCAGTCAAAGCTACCAAAGAAGTAAAACTTGTAAAGGCCGTAGAGCCAATTGTAGAGGAGGCCATTCCTGAGAATGTTAAGGTTGAGAAGAAGAATGTAATTGAGCAACGGATGATGAATAAGTCCCGAAATCAAGCTGTAGGCAGACACGAAACCAGAGCAAGATCTCTCTCAAGACCACAACGGGGTCCTAGGACGGATTATGTGTGTCACTATTGCGGATTGTAAGGACACACCAGACCCAACTGTCAAAAATTGAGAGCAGACAATAATGCAAGCGTTCCTCGATCACGAGGAAGAAGGAATGACAATAGAGCTTGGGGTGGTGAGAACTCAAGAAGCCAAAATCGTGATCTCGGAGTGACAGACGTGATGAAGATGATCGGTACCTTCACCACTTGCTTGGAGAGTTTTACCAGGAGGTTTGAAAGTCCCAACTCTCGTACCCAATCCGTCAAGGATATCACCCCAAACGCACGTGACGTGTGGGTGAAGAGGGGTACTCATGCATAAGCATTTTAATATGTCCATGCATTAATTCTTTCCATGTTTATGGACATTTGTTGTTGCATCATTTCATTCATTGCTTTCATTGTAATTTTCCTTTGTCTGGTTTGCACCTGTTTTTGTTGATCTTTCTTTTCTTGTTCTGTTTTGGGTGTGTTTCAAAAAATTCAAAAACCCATAAAAATTGAAAAATCTCTAAAAGTTTGATCACCTGTTTTGTGCATATCTCATGTGAGTTTGGCCTAGTACCTCCGTACTTATGGCGTAGTGCATTTACGATCGTAGCTTGTTTTGTATGCACTCTTTTCTATGTGGAAGAAATCTTGAAAACTATGTGTGACTGTTGTAAATAGATCTTCAACCTTGTCATGAATGATTGGTCAATAGTCTTGTTGGTCTTGATACTTGCATAGACTTGTGTCTATATCTCTTCCCACTTTATTTTTATGTTTTTGTAAAAAGAACTCTCAAATTGTAAATCTCCAAATGAAAAGAGATATTGAGCTGCAAAAGCCTGTCGCACATACTAGTATTTGACTAGGAAAAAGGGAAAGCGACTCTTTTAATGTAAATTTTATGGTGCTCAAAAAGCCAAAGACTTATCATCAATGTTGAAATATCATAAATTTCAAGCACCTATCTCAAAATGAGATATTTTGTCCATACAAAATAAAATGGACCAATTGTTATGCTTTATGTAGAAGCCAAATGAAAAGCTTCCAAGTTATGTTATCAATTTGTGGGAGGTCATATATACTCATTTCTATAATGGAGATAGTCCACTTGATTTCGTATCAGTTGTGTATGACTCGATTGAATTGATCATTGAAGCTTCGCTCTGGTCTAAGGACTATTTCACATTTGATACTCACACACAACACACAAGTCTTTGATTAAATCAATGCCTACTTCATTTGTGTGATTGTATATGTTCAAATGTGATGTGTATGCCCATGAACTTGTTGATCAAATCCAAAAAGATTTTTGTGAGTTTTATTTGTTTTTGAAAGTGATTTTATACTTTCTTGTGTTTCTTTTTTGGTTAAAATGCATTTTGTGTGTTTTTCATAAAAAAAAAAAAAAACTGGTTCAGGGGCTGTTTCGCGAGAAGCTTGCGACTTAGAAGCTTCCCGCGAAAAGGTTTGAGGGAAATATTTTTTCTTTCCTGTCACTCAGAGACTTTCGCGACTGTCTCGCGACTGTCTTGCGACCAACAGCTTCTCGTGAAATGCTGTTTGGCAAAAACTGGAATTTTCTCAAAATCAGACAGAGAATTTCGCGATTGTATCGCGACTGGTTCGCGACTTAGAGCTTCTCGCGAAAAGTTTGTGCTTCAGTGGCCTCTTTCGCGATTGTCTCGCGACTGTGTCGCTACTCCCTAACCCGCGAAAAGCGCGTGTTTTTAGTTTTATAGGGTTGATGTGACAGTTTTTCAAACCATAACCCATTCCCTCGCTTAACCTCTCTCAAAGCCATTTTTCACCCATTTCACTATTCCATCAAAATCCGTCCAAATCAAGCACTTTTTCTGCATTTTCTCCCTCAAGGTATGATTTCTAAAGCATCATTTTCATGTTTTTACTTTGATTTTGCAGTATTTATGTTAGGGTTTTGCTATTTGGGGATTTTTGAAAATTTGGGTTGATTTTCAAAATTGGGTGAAGTTTTTGTCAAATTTTTGATTGGGTTTTGTTCCTTTTGATCTTGGTGCATCTGTGTTGGCCCCTTGTGGCATTTTATCTTGTATTTAGGCAAGATTTTACCATGTTCATGCATTGCTCATACTTAGAGTGTTCTTATGCATATTAGATGTTTGATGGAATGTCTAAGTGACATTGTTGTGCCTAATTGGTCTCAAGTGAGTCCCAATTTCAGGGCTTCCATATGTCTTACCATGTTTTGTTCTAGAATTGATCTTTAATCATGTGTGTATTACACTTTGCATATGTTACACTCACTTGGCAAACACCTAGGCACCCTCTAGGCACACCCTCATGCATTTCATGTTGCACCCATATGCATACACACAGACACACACACTTGCATAGTGATTTAATTTCATGCAAAATATCTTGTTTTTTCATGCATTCGTGTTGTGGTTTAGTGATATATGAGTTGGTCATGCTCTGTTTTGCATTTTACTCTGTTTTGGAAGTATCTCACTAGATGTAAACTAACTTGAATCTAATTAAGTTTTGTTCTTGTGTTGTGTGCACTTGTGCTCTATGTGGTGTGTCCACCTGTGTGGATGTCTCCCACCAAGCATGCAGCTACAAAGAAGAAGACTTCTAAGCGTGCGCGTACTGACTCTGATCACTTCAAATCTGCTGAAGCTGATATGAAGTACAATGACTGCTACAAGAGGGCAACCATTGTCATGGAACGAGTAGTTCAATTAGAGGATCTTGAGAACACAGTCATTCCGGATGTGTTCAAAGAAAGAACTTGGACAAAGTTGCTAAATCCAGTTGGGAATGTATACTCGGAAATTATTAGGGAATTCTTCTCTAATGCTGAGGTGGAAGATAATAAGATACTTTGCTGGGTGAGGCACAAGAAATTTGAAATCACAAGAGATAGCATTCAAGACCTTTTGGAGATACGTCCTCCCTCTCAGCCAATGTCAGTTCAATATGATGAGAGATTGGGGTCTATCTCGGAGATGATATCAACTCTTGGTGGGGTTCCAAAGAAATCATCAATGGATACTTTCAAGTTTTCTCCAGAAATGAGGACTCTGAGCTATGTCATGATCCATAACCTGTATCCGGTCACCAACCTCACTACTCTCTCTGCTCCAAGAACGAGGTTTCTCTACGACCTTTTCACTCACAAGGAAATTGACATTTGCAGCCACATCTTCCATATTCTGAAAAAGAGCATTTCGAAGCAGAACTCATGAACCATTATGCCTTTTCCCTCACTGATCATGGGATTCATTGCCAAGACTAAGTTGAAATTCCCTAGTGGCCTTACTATTGTTCAGAGGTATTACCCCATTGGTACAAATACTCTGACTCGGAGCACAGCACACATTAAAGGCCCCAAGACTGGTGCTCATCTCATTCCACCGCCTCGGGTTGTGCCAGATGAGGGTGGGGATACAGAGGAGGAGATTGACAGGTTCACTTCCGCTCTAGAGACTGCACAGCTATCGTCCTCTGCTCCAACACAAACACAAGGTCTCAGCAAGCTTGATCAAATCCTAGCTAAGATGGATCACATGTCTACAGTGCTTGACACTCATGTACAACACACAGCAGATCAGTTTGCATACCTCCAGGAGCAGATCACCACATTATCAGCTCAGATTCAGAGCTTATCCCCTACACATGGATCAGACTCCGAATCCGACCGATTCTAGCCCTTTGGCCATTCCGGTCAAAAAGGGGGAGAACATTTTTGAGGGGGAGCTGATGAAGAAGAGCTTGCACAGCCTTAGGGGGAGCATAGCTTAGAAACATAGTTATATTAACTATTGGTTATTGGTTTTACAGACGGGTTTACTAAGTTTCTTTTAGTTTTATAATTGGTTTATAGTTAATGTCTTACTGCTTTAGGTCTATAGTTCTGACACTTATGCTTTGACTTCAGTATTAATTTAAGTATAATTTTCAGTATTTTGTGTTTATTCCTATGCTTTGTGGCACATGTGCTTTGTGGCCTTTTGGTTTGTGCCCATGTTGCTTATGTAAGCTTTAAGGGTTAGTTTCATGTGTAGTTTGTAGGCCTTTGTGGTTTGTGCCATGCTTTTGCAATACCTTGCTTATGCAGCCTTTATGCATGTTTGCTTGTTGTTTAATGTCATGCATTCTACTTCAAGTACATCACTCTTGTGCCTTTGTAGGATTGTTCCTAGATGCAAATACTTCGTGTATTTCGCATTGGTTGAGTGTTGGAGTTGCAAATGATACTCTTCAAATGAGCTTATCATCTTGCATATCCGGATGTTCATTCCTTGTGTGAATGAGTATAGTAATTGCTTGTGTATAGTGATTACTTGTTTGATCTTGCCATGATCTAGTGTTTTTATTTCATTTAGCTTGATCATGCCATCATTGCTCCATATGCTTGTCAAACTTTCTGTATACAATGATGATATTGTGTTGTTGTGTTTCAGGAGTTACTTGTTCATATGTTTCAAGAGCATTTCAGAATCTAGAATTAGGTGTGAATGAGTTTTGCCTTTGTTCCCAAACTCACGTTTAAGTCTAGAGTCTGTTTTAGGGTTTTGTCACGGAATAGCCAAAGGGGGAGATTGTAAAGTTGTAATTTACAATTAGGTTTTTGTTGGCTTGTATTCCGTGCCAAATTTGATTGTAATTATTTTCAATCATTTAAAACCCTGTATTTGTTGTGGGATTTGTTGTAAGGGTTATGTGATAGAGAGAGTGTATGAAGACTCAAGCATTTGAAGATTGAAGGTTTCTCGTGGGTGTCTCACGACCTAGCATCCCGCGAAGTGAATCATGTGCCAGGCACATGCTGGAATGCGAAGAGTCAGGCCAGGTGGAGACAGCTGTGTCTCGCGAGTATCTCGCGGGTAAGGCCTTCCCGCGAGACACCCGCGAGGCAATCTGTTCTGCCAACCTGTACTTTTTGAGTCACACTTTTTGCACCTATCCTATATATACCATCATTACCCACAAATGTTGAGGGATGCTTTAGAGAGAAAACCCTAGCCAAAGACATTGGTAATTAGAGATTGTCTTCCTCACCTTTCTCTATACAATTTGCTTGTGGTATCTCCTCTACCCTTCCCTCTCCATTATCCATATTTTTGAGAGGTTGATAGCCCAAACACTTACCACACCTTTGAGAGTGCTGAGTGACGTTTTGGTGCTGCTGGGAAGCATTGGAAGGAGCCTTGAATGGCAGATGCAACATGGAGCTTATTGCGGGATCCGGATAACTAAGATAAGACACGGTTCCGAGAAGCCTTGTTGGAGTAGGAGCTTGGAGGGCTTAGGTACATCGGGTAGACTAGGCTTGGAGGGTCTTTTGCTAATCCATGTATCCCAACTGATTTTCTAGTGGATCAATTTCCGCTTGAAGGGCGGTGGAGAGGTTTTTCGCCGAGTTCTTCGGTTTCCTCTTCGATAACACGTCTCGGTGTTATTTGTGTTTGCATCCTTCTTTCCTACTCTTGTTCATTTCATTTTTACTACTGAGTTGCTTTAAAAATGGATTAGAGTAGTTGTATTGCTTATACGCTTGTGTTTACACTATTCCGCACTTATCATTAAGTTAGTGTAAAATCAACCAAGCCGTAATTTTAATTTGGGGGTCTAAACCGCTCGTGTGTTTTCAACACATTTTCGAGCTTTCAGTTATAAATAAGTATTTTTCTAGTTCTTTTCCATCTAATGTGAATGTAAAATTTGTATTTTTAACAATTGTTGAAACTGTAGACAAGGATGAATGAATGAATTTAATTATGTAAATTGTTAATTTGAATAAATGGGTAGGATTAGACTTAGGATTAGACATATGTAAATTGTTAATTATGTAAATTGTTAATGAGTATACTATTTTTTTTCTTAATTTTAGAGATTTAAGCATTTGATAATGTAATTTTTTTAGATCTCAAGCTCAAAAGGTTAACTTGAGCTCAAGTTTGAGCTTGATATTAAGCTTAAGCTTGGCTTGACTAATTAATCAAGCCAAGCTCAAGCTTTTTGGCTTTCCCATAAGCTCAAACTCAAACATTATTTTTAGGCTTGTCACAAGTTTGAGCTTTTGATTTTTCTTGATGAGCCAAGCTTGAACTTGCACTACTCGACAAAACTCGGCTCGTTTACAGCCCTAATTCAAGTAGAGAAATCAATAAAGTCAAAAACTTGTTTTGCTAACAAATGAGCCAGCCTATTGTCTTGTCGACTAACATGAGAGAAGCCCACATTTCTAAACTCATTACATTCAACTAACATCCCATAAACCAGTGTAGAAACTGAAGATCAAGCAAGTGAACATTCCTTGAGAGCCTGAACAATGACCTAGGAATCTCCTTCAAGAACAAAATCTCTGATGCCCACTTCCTTAGCAAAAATAATTATAGCTTCAAATGCTTTTGAACAATGACCTAGGAATCTCCTTTAAGAACAAAATCTCTGATGCCCACTTCCTTAGCAAAAATAATTCCAACCTTAAATGCTTTTGCTTTAGCTTCAATAGTCCCCATTGGAGCATGGATTTTCCTGCTTAAACCTGCAATAAAATTCCCCTCATGGTCATGAATTATAACACCAACACTAGCAGCCTTTTGAGGCGAGAATAGAACAACATCCATATTGATCTTGAATGATGGAAAGATAGGAGGATTAACTTCCAACTAAGTTGGTTGTTTCAGAAGGGCATTGTTTGGAGGCCAATACTCTTCCAGGTAGGCTCTACACTAGTCAACTAGTAACAGACTTGTCTTCCTTAACTTGCCATGAATCATATCATTTTTGTTAGTCCATAAAGCCCATGCAATAGTAATAGCAAGTCTAGTATCTTCCATACCCCACTGTGCATCCATCAGAATATACCATAGGAAAATCAAAGAAAATCCTAAAAGGAATCAATGACAGCGAAGTGAAGAGAGACGAAGAACCCTAGGTATTCTGAGCCTTTGAGCAATCCCAAAACAAATGAAAGAAAGATTCTGGAGCGTTACCGTATTCCTCACACAAGCTATCAACCAAAAACTTTCTATAAACCAGATTTCCTTTTGTAGGCAAGATGTCATGGGTAGCTCACCAAGCAAAATGTTTGATTTAATGAGGAATTTGGATTGATCACAATCTTTTCCAAAACCAGTGCAGATTACTCCAATCAGAACAAGAGACAGTCTCCCTGTTTGTCTCTAATTCTAAAGCCAGCTTATAAGTATTTGTTACAGCGATAATCTCAGCCTTAAAAGGAAGAAAAGTTCTATTCAAGAGATTCAAATCCCAGCACTTGTTCTCCACATTAATAAAATCACAAAATTTAGAGTCCAATGGAAGCATACCTCTAGGTGAAATTACCTTGTGCATAGAAGAGCTAGGAACCCAATTATCCTCCTATACCTAGATCTTTCTACCATTCCCCACCGCCAAAAATTCCCTTTTTGAAAAATTCCTTGTGTAGCCATAATACTCCTTCAAACATATGATGGTTTTTTCCCTAAGATGCATGCACAAAATCACAAGCAGGAAAATATTTAGCTTGAAAAACTTGATAAACAAGGGAATTTTGACCAACTTGAAGCCACCAACCCTGCTTTGCCAAAAGTGCCAAATTAAATTGTTTCAATTGTTTGAAAACCATCCCTCGACAGGCTTTAGGAACGCACATTTTATCCCAACTCAACCAAGCCATTTTTCTTTCATCTTGTTTTTGTCCCCACCAAAAATTCCTTATCATACAATTCATCTCAAAGAGAATTAGGAATCTTTAAACAACTCATGGAATAAGTTGGGATATCCTAAGCCACTACTTTAATCAGAACCTCATTTCCTGCCTTAGAAAGCAATTTTTCTTTCCAACCCACTAGTTTCTTTGCTAATTTTTCTTTGATATCATTAAAAGTATTCTTTTTATTTCTACCGACCAAAGAAGGAAGACCAAGATATTTCTCATGCTAACGAATAATCTGAGCACCAAATCTTCTCTAGGTTTCTTCTTTACTATCATCATTTGTATTTTGATTGAAGAAAAACGAAGTTTTAGCCCTATTCAATTGTTGACCTGAAGCCTCTTCATACACTTTAAAAACACGCTGCAACGAGTCACATTCATCCAAGCTAGCCTTACAAAAAATAAGGCTATTTGTAGACATCGCATTTTGTACCCCTTACAACTCGGGCCCCCGTTCCCCAATAACGGTAAAACTCTAAAGCCTAAGGTTTGTTTAGGACCCGATCAAACTTAATTTGGCTTGAGGAAAGTTTTTATGAAAAATATAACTCTTTTATGAGCTAAATAAATCTATTTTTGGAAATGAAGGCCACAAAAACCCTAAGGCATGTGTTCACAGACATGTGTATGTGTACGCATGCTCCAGATCCGCGTATGCAAGCTTTATGCATGCGTATGTGTACACGAGCATGTGTATGCATGCTAGGGTTCTAGAAACTATGAAAGACAAGTTTTTCTACATTAAAGCTGAGGTTTGGAACAAATCCCACATCATCTGGGAGTTATTCCAAACCCCTATCTTTTCAATATAAAAAGACATACATGGTACCTTTTCAAAACACACAGAAAATCCTAAGGGAAAACCTAAGATTCACTAGAAATAGTGAATTAAAGAGGGAGTTTTTCACAAAACATCCTCAAGTTAATTTTCTTTTGATTGGGACCTTTTCTGGTCTTGATCTTCGAGTTTTAAAGTTTACATATCAATTTTTTTTGGTTGTGAATAGATTTAACTGAGGTGAACGTTCAAAATCAAGCCAAGAAATTTTTTATTTGAGGTATATGTTCTAAACCTTTTTCTTTTCTTTTCTTGTTTTAATTTCTTTTTTCTTTGCTTTTCTTGCTTTGATTATGTTTTAACATGTTCGTTTAGACTAGGATTATGTAGCTTTTCTGTTTCAAAATGTTAGTTTGTTAGATTTATCATTCTAAGTTTCTGCTCTGTTTTTCTGCTTTATTGTTTTTGGGTTAGGATTTCTGATACGCATGCTCTTTGCATGCGTATGCATACTCGAAGTATGTGTATGCATACAATTGGGCTACGTACGCGGCCCTATGTATATGTACACATACTCAAGCCTAGAACCCTAATTTAACCTTTTGTGCTTCTGTTTCTTTATTCTACTTATGCAACATGCTTTGTCTTGCTTTGTTTTATGCTTCTCAATCCTTTATTTCTATGTTTAAGTGTTTTTTATTTATTTATTTATTCATATGTTAGATTAGGGTTTCCTTTCAATTAAATCTTTGATCTGTCATGAACATGCATTCACATGTCCATCCATTGATGTATAGGTGCAATGATGCAGTGAGGTAAGGTATGCATTCACATGTACATGCATTTGATTGGGATATGATCTTGTTTAGATCTGATGAACATGCTTGTTTGATGCTTTGATACAATGCTTCGATGCTTCGATACTTGGATATATTTGATGTTAATATCTTGCTGCCATGTCTATGTTTCTGCCCTTGAATGTCTTGTTTGCTTGCTCTCTTGGATGAGATAATATGATATGCATGATAGATGTAAGCTAGGTTTGATATGATATGCATGATAGATGTATGCTAGGTTTGATATGATATGCCATGATAGATGTATGCTAGGGTTTGGGATGAAAATGCCATGTTGTATGCTTAGATGTATGCTAGTGTGTGTGTGAGTTTAGAATGCAATGTTGAACATGCCTTTAATGAGATTAAGACGTAAGACATAATGAGTGGAAGCAGACCCGCGGGTCTGGTGGTCTTGAGTGCCTAACACCTTCCCAAGCCGTACCTAAACTCTAAACCCATACTCTGGTAGTAAGATTAGTCTGTTGGGATTAGTGCCCTTAAATCCTATTGTATGATACTATGTATTATATTATGTATGACTTAATGTTATGATTAATAAAGTTGTTTTATTATTATATGAAATAATGGTAACATAAATATTCGGACATTATCATATAGTCCATGAGATGCATAGTATGTGATTTATGTAATTTAGTCACAAAAGATATAAGTCACAAGTTCTTTGTAAACTCAGAATTTTAGTTTGTAGTTGGTGATGAAATTGGGCATTTCATCTGTGAAGACTATAACATATCAACTAAGATGATTTGTCTTAATCATGGAAGTGGAGATTTCTAGTTGATGTGTTGATATGTTTTAAGAGTTAAGACATATTGAACTAGACCGCTGTGAGATTTATTATTCTCCTAATGAATGTCAAATGAATAATAAATCTCACGATTTCTATTTACATGAACTCTTAATCCTAAGAGTTGCTTTGATATATTAGGAGTGAGATTTAAAGTAACGGTAAAAACTTTAGTATGTTGGGCAGTCACATTTAGTGTTGATGGAACATATATTCTCAATATGGAATTCATAGTCTCTTAACGGAGATATAAAATATTCCTTTGAGATAAGTTTAATGGGTTTGGTTATTCAAAGAGTTAGGCCTAACCACTTTGGTAAGAAATTACTAAAGTATATATTTATGAAATTGGATTTCATAAATATATGATAAATAATTTCAAAAGGATTAAACCGGATACTCAAGGATTAAGATGTAGTAATTTACAAAGTGGCAGTCTATATTCACGACTTTGTATTACTACAAATATTTTATGAAGGGGTTGCATGTACAATAAAGTCTTGGGATATAATTTATTAATAAGGCCTAGAGTGCAATTATATTTATATAGTGGTATAAAATATAATTAATGGTAACTTTGGACTTGTCAAGCGTTGACAGAAAAGCCCAAGGCCCATTAGAGCTAGTGTTTTATTTGTTCCCTTTTGGTCCCACTCCAAACCACATACTAAAGCCCAATTGGAAAGGCCCAAAAGGCTAATCCAATTAGATAATCAATTATTAGGAGAGAAACATACAAAATTTTGTAACAATTGTAAGAACATGAAATGGTATGTATGAGAGTGTTAGACACTTTTTCATTGTCTCTAGAACATACTCATATAACTGATTGAGAGATCACACTTCTTGGGCATCAAGTGGAATTGGAATGAAGATTAAAAGTCTTCCCAAATGCTTCTAATATTTGGTTTTGAATTTCACCGCTTCAAGGTACACTCTCTTGTTCTTATATTCTGAAACTTACATAGCACATGTTATTAATTGCGAATGAAGTAGATCAATTAATTTTCCACTGTGCACATTCACATTTTCATCACAGTCCTTCCACGTAAGGGCGCTATATACATGGTTCGTAGGCCATAAAACTAGGTGGCGACTCCATTTCTTTTCTCCACTTCCGTCCATTTGGCCGAGGTGTACCGCCCTCCGCGCGTTACGCCCACAGTGGCAACTTCACTAGGGATAGAGAGTTTTATTCCAATGTGTCCTATTTCTTAATCTTAATAAAGGCTTGTTCAATACTTTTTTGCACACACTTCACTTGGTTCTTTTGTCCCTTTTACCTTGGTTGGTGATGAGTGGGAAGATGAGTACGCTCCATTTGTGCCAAAGTCTTTCGAAATTCATCCCACCAACTCATAATATGTGCCATTACCTATGATGGGTTTTGAGTATGTTATCGGTTTGTCACCAATCTACAAAGGTCCACTTAGGCCCTTGGTTGGAATCATGGCCCACCTAGTTATGAGTGACCTACTGATCTATCCCTTTAGCTCTAGGAAGCCTACCCACACTTAGAGAGATCCTAGATCCTATCCCTGAAAGGGTACCTTTTATATCTCTTGTTTGTTCAACCATATATCTTGTGTTCACCTAATCTTAAAGGACAAATAAAATATGTTAAAATTGAAGGAAGATCTAAAAGTTTTGGCATATCCTAAGATATTGGGATAAAAGAAAAGAAGTTCTCATATATAAGGGGCTTATCCCAAAATCCAAAAGTATATCTTAACTTGAAAGGTTCATAGGCCCATAGCCTAATTGCTATCATAAGTCCAAATCTAAAGGCCTTTTGGAAAAAAAATACTTTGGGCCTAAGGTAACAAATATGCTACGGACTTAGCATCCAACATCCTACAAAGCCAATATGAAATTCCCTAATCTTGGGCCTCCTTGTTGCATGCATAGGCCCAATATGATGAGAAATTCGTGGACTTTGAAAGGAAGGTTACAATATATTCTAGCTAGAGGGCTACAAAAAAAAATTGATGAAACGAAGAAGAGCCCAAAGGTGACGAATGCATTGTAAACCTAAAGGGTTAAAAATCTTTAAGCACATTCTAATGAAAGCCTACGAGAGTAAGATGAAAGATTTATTGTAAATAAGCTAAAGCCCAATGAAACAAGGGGCAAGGTTCATGAGAGGAAAGGGAAGTAATTTTGTAATTGGGCCTTCATTAGAATGGACTTAAAGATTTCCTAAAAACATCTAAGATAATACAAAGGACTTTTTAATTGGGACATGGACTTAATAAAATGAGACTTCTTTTTAGGCACCATTGCACCACCAAGGTCAAGAAAACACGTCCCCACTCCAATTTGGGTCCGAGAAAAGAACGGAAGACGTCTGGTCAAAATCGAGGAAACTTGCCAGGAAGAGGTTTTTCAAGGAAAGACATCTCGAGGAGAAGCATCTCAAAAAGCAATGGCCGTTCCAATGGATGATGAGACCGCATAAAAGATATTCAAGAAAATAGAAGAGCAAAATGACATTCTCAAGAAGATGGGCGGTTGCCTCCCCAAGCTGGAAGAGGCCAAACTCAAAAAGCCCATATGATGTGAACCCCGCCAAGAATAACGAGACCCAACAACGAAAAGGAACCCAAGATCGTTCTATGGACAAATTCGATCACTTAGTTCCTCATCCATATCAGAATTGGATCCATCACCATACATGTGGAGATACATGATGAAGAAAAAGGAGAGGATTAGTATGAAAGGGATAAGGCTGAATATGAAAGGAAAAAAGCAATTTGAGAATCTCACAGCGGACACCGTGGCTATGAAAGAAAAGATAGAGAAGATGCAACTAGCCTTTCATAAGGCTTAAGGGGTGGATGATTGTCTTTACAATATGGGTGGCGTAAGCTCCCAGGCTCCCATTGCATTACCTCTAAAGTTCAAGATTTATGATGCGGAAAAGTTTGATGGGATTGGAGACCTAAAGCAACATGTTAGGAGGTATCTAAGCATTGCTGAAATGAATAGGTTGGATGAGAAGCAAACTTTGCATGCATTTCTTCTCTCACTTACGGGAGGTGCATCAAGATGGTACTATAGCTTGGACCCAAGCAAAACCAAGGTGTGTAATGAACTAGTGGTGTTGTTTGTGGATCAATTCATCTTCAATACTATGATTGATGTGACCCTAAAGGACTTGGAGACTACCAAGCAAGGAGTGGGGGAGACTTTTCCGAATATATGACAAGATGGAAGGGGAAGGCATCTAGGATGGTTAATAGGCCAAATGAGAAAGACCAAATCAACATGAATCATCAAGAATTTTCTTCCGACATATAATAGTAGGCTCCTGTCATCGCCTATTAGTTCTTTTAGAGAGTTGTGTGATTGTGGAACTAGGATTGAAGATGCCATCAATAATGGGCAACTAGAGAAAGGTGAGAGCAAGCTTCCATTCAAGAAGACATATTAGGGAGGAGCGGCCACTTCTAAAGCACCTAATCCTATGAATGTAAGTGCCATCATACCTTAACAAACTTTAGCTTACCTAAGCTTCACAAAGAAAGCTTGTCGAGAATTTTTTGACCTTGGAATGACCCAAGCATATGAGAACTTGATCTCTAATGGATTCATCAAACCCTTAGATCCCACACCTATGCTTAATCTCGTGCCTCATACTTGGAACCTTAATGAGTATTGCCACTTCCATAAAAAATCTGGCCACAAAACTTACAATTGTTTGCATCTTAAGCAAGAAATAAAAGACCTAATAGATAATGAAACCCTTCCAAATCTGAACATCATCACCAAGCCTAACATTAGAAAGAACCCTTTGCTTGATTATCACTTAGTTCCTCATCCATATCAGTATTGGGTGCAAGTAGTTGAGATTGAGTGGGATTGTTCAAAGTTGATAGAAATTGTGGAGGTCAATGCGGTGGATGTACAAGGGATATGGGATGAAGAGGATGAGATGTTGAAGAGTATGGTGGTTGAGTGGGGGATTCTCCCCAAAGGAGTAACTGAATTGAAAAAGAGGGTCCTAGAAGACAATGTGGCAAATATCACTAGGAGTGGGTACAATCCATCCTTCTTAGAGAAAGACCATCCTCGTAGAAACATGGGAGAAGGGTCCAAGCCCACAAAACCTAAGGGGAAAGAAGAGAAAGATGTAGAGGATAGGGTTTTGCTCCAATTAAAGAAAACTCAAGCTCATGTGTCTGTATGGGGCTTATAGATGGCTTCTCATAAGTATTGTAGTGCTCTCTGGATACTCTAAATGGAAAGGAAGTGCCCATCAAAACTACTTCACATGAAGTGCTATCTCTTATGGGTTAAGGCTCCATCTCACCCTTCCCTCATCTTTTCTGATGAAGAACTCCCTTCTGAAGGAGCCACCCACACTAGGCCTTTGTAAATCACTATTGAGTGCATGAGTGCCAAGGTTCCAATGGTACTTATTGATAACGGATTCGCATTGAATGTATGACCATTTAGGACTGCTCTCACCATTGGGCTAGATGTGAAGACAATCATCCCCTCTCCTTCGACTGTTAGGGCATATGACAATAATTCAAGGAAGGTTATGGGAACTTTCAAAGCTCCTTGCAAGATTGGTCCATTGAAGACAATTGTGGAATTCCACGTGATGGACATCATTCCTAACTACAACCTCCTCTTAGGAAGAGCATGGCTTTATCCCATTAGGGCTATCCCTTCCACTCTACACCAAAAAATGAAGATCCCATGGAAAGGAGGGACTGTTGTAGTGCTTGGTGATGGTGAGATCCTAGCTCCTGTCTATGGACTTCAAGGAGGAATTAAGCTTCAAATGAGTGGCTTTGAGTTTGTGAACTTGGCTGACTATGGATTGAAGGATGAAAGGTACACTACGGATTTGCTCCCATATAGTAGCCATGAGGTGATTGCAATGATGAAAATATGAGGTATATGCCTAGATGGGCCTTAGAAAAGAAGGAAGAGGGGTGGTTAAATTCCCCTACTTTAAGACTTAGTTGACCAAGGAAGGTTTACGATTCTTTGAAAGCTATGACGGAATCAAGAAGAACCTTGGTACTCAAAATGTGAATTTTGTGAACGAATGAGGGGACTTCCTTTTTTGTGGTTTTCTTGAGCTTTGGGTGGATAAGGAGGGGAAAGTGAATCTTGGTTGGGAAATATTCTTCAATGAAAGGCTCACTTTCAAGGAGAAACCTACTGTCGTGATAAAGGAAATTCAAGAAGAAGTCGACTGGGTGGACTACATGGATGATGAGGAAATAGAGACTACGCTGAAAGAGGAGAGGGATGTGCTCGCCATCACCATCAAGGAGCCAAGTGATCCTTCTACCTTCATCGTGACTACGGTAGGACAACTTAATAATTGGACTTAGGTTGAGTTTTATAAGAATACGGGAAAGGAATTTTGTAATGCAAGTTTGGATGTACTTTTCAACATTTTTAAGAAGATGAATTCTGATTTGGCTTATTTTGATGTATCCCATAATATTGAAATTTTGCACTTAAATGATTCTAATGAATTTGAAAATGAAATTAATAAACAATTAGAAAAGAAATTTGAACATATGGAACCAACTTTTGAAGCTCTTAATTTGGGCAATGATGAGAATCTACACTTAACTAAAATTGGCTCAACCCTAAATGAAAAAGAAAGAAGATTTTAAAGAGATTTTCATAGAATTCCAAGAAGTGTTTGCATGGTCTTATGTAGATATGCCTGGCATTGTTCACGAGATAGCCTAACACCACATTGATACTCATGCTCACATGGTACCTATTAAGCAAAAGTCGAGACGTATGAGAACTTAATGGCTCCTTAAGATCAAGGAAGAAATCAAAAAACAATTGAAGATAGGATTTATCAAACCTACCCCAAGGACGATTTCCCTCTCCCTCATATAGACGTCATAGTGGATAATACCGCTAGCAATGCCTTGATGTCTTTCATGGATGGATTTTTAGGATATAACCAAACAAGATGGCTCCTAAGGACATGACTAAGACTACCTTCACCACAGAATGGGGAATCTATTGCAACATCGTTGATAGGCCAAGAATGTATTGATCCCTTTGGTAAATTAATCAATTAATTAGCTAAGTTAATTAATTAGATTCAATTACATAAAATAAGCATGGCGGCACAAAAAAATCACCAATTAAACTAAATGTAGCAAAAATTAAATTTGACACGGGTGATTTATTTATAAATGGGGAAAACCAACAAGGCAAAACCTCATTGGGTGAATTTAAGGTCACCACTCCTGAGAATCCACTACTATCAAAACAAGCAGTTACAAGTAAAAGAATCCCAGTACCTTATACCAACCTACAATTTAACGCTTACCCCAATACCCAATTGGACTTGTAATGTAGTGACAATATGTCCTTTCAATGCATGGCTCCAAGTATGTGACTAACCAATCGATGCACGAATCCCAGTATGTGACTAACACACCAACTTGTGAAGGATGTTAGCTACAAAGTTCTTCAGTTCATCCACACGATGAAGATTAAGAAACTCCTTGGTTATAAAACCCTACGGCGTATAAACGCAGTAGCTTCTTTAAGAGAAAGATGAACTAGGGCAAATTGTCTCCGTTCACAATATGCATGAATAAAACCTTTGCATCAAGTTTCATCAATTGAGATGGCCCTTAAAATAATCCTTATATATGTCTAGGGTTGTGAGAAAATAAAACCTAAACACATAGCATGGATATTTGGGAAAAACTGATCTAAAAAACTGATTTTCTAATTCTCGATAGATATAGCTATTGAGCTTCGAAGAATTAAACCTTGATAGATACATCAGTCGAGATATCTATCGAGCTTTAATGAACAACAATTCTTCACTTGATTCTTGGACAGATTTGCATGACTTCAATACTTAGACTTGAACTCCTGTTCCTTGAAGTATTAAACACATCATAGATCTACCCAATTACAAGTAAAGTGTGTTTTGTTAAAGGATTAGCCAATTTTAAATGACATATGTTCATAACATGTTTCACATATGTCTTAACAATCTTCCTATTTGGCAATTAGTGACAAAACCACAACAAACAAATGAAATATAAGAGAAGTCATAAATCACTCAACTCATACTCATTTGTTGAATACAATAAAATCTACCCTAACACAAACTCTTGAAAAACTTTGCAAGAAGAGAGTTCATGGCATGGAAGATTTTGACAACCAGTATTTTTGAAACATTTTAAACAAAACTCATCAAGGCATCTTAGTGTGAAATAGAAATGAAAGATTGCATAAAATAAATAAGAAGCATGTGTATAAAGAGAGAAAAGAAACAACACACGGAGAGATAGGTGAAAATGTAACAACAACCTCATTAAAATATATATCAATAATGAATACAAGGTTTGCTATCACTAAGTGGTTACAAGACCAATATACAAGAACAATGTATCTAAAGGATAAGGAAAAGAAAAGACACAAAAAGTCCTTATTACAACCCTCAAAATAAACACTCCCCCTAACAAAAAATCTCCTATACTAACTCTCCCCCTAAGTATATGACTACTCTCATACCCAAAACTACTTCCCCTTTTTGTCATGAATGACAAAGGGCAAGTCACTGAGAAACAGTCATCTCTTCGTCACCGGAAGAGCTAGCATCCTCATCCTTATCTTCATCATCATCATCATCATCATCACCGGAGTCACCATCATCGTCCTTGTCCGCAGATGCCTCTGGAGAAGGAGAAGGAGACTTTACGAAGCCACTAAGGCAAGCCTATCATCGTGCAATACGACTGACACGGGTGTTCACCTGATACAACTCAGTAGTGAGTGTATCAAGGTAAGCAATCACACACTGAAGTTGTGCCATGACTGCCTCAAGGGTTACACCACTCGCGAAAGTAGAAGGAGCGAAGGTAGATGGAGCGGAAGAGGCTGGAGGAGCCGCCGTCTCGGTCCATGGCAGCTTTGGTCGAAGCTAGGCCTCGCTTCGTCTAACGGATGCGCCGATGATGGCACCCATGATAGAGAAGTGAGCAAACTTCGGATAGGAGATAGACGCATAGCAAATGATCCTCATGATAGCAGAAAGGAAACGCCATATCCTTATAGACATCTATAAGGAAGAGTGTGAAATGAAAGGGAAAGTCTATAGTAAGGTCCTCAATGAGGGATAACAAAAATCAAAGACGAGGCTTGGTAATAGAGTTATAGTGAGATAAGGGATAAAGAACAAATGTCATCACATATTAAGGAACCTTGGACCTTTTGCAAAGCCCGAGCATGAGGTCTTTTGACGGTCACCCTATGATAAAGGTGTCTCACAAAAGAGAGACGAGAGTTCGTCTTTGGACACAGTTCGCTGATGAGGACAATTGGGGTAATCAGGATGTGATACCCATAGGAGATGTAGTACATTGGAGATAAGCTCCAGTGTGACTACTAAATGCTTAGAAATGTGTTGAATACACAAGAGCTGTTTAGACCCCCAAATTAAAGTTACGGCTCGATAGATTTTACTCTAACTTAAAACTAAGTACGGAATAGAGTAAATGCGAGCAGATAAACAACCAAGCTACTCTAACTAATAATCATTATAACACAGTAGTAAAATGAAAGGTAAAAGAGTAGAGAAGAAGAATGCAAACACAAGATAACACGCCGATGTGTTATCGAAGTGGAAACCGAAGAACTCGGAGAAAAACCTCTTCGCCGCCCTCCAAGCAGTAATTGATCCACTAGACAATCAGTTGGGATACATGGGTTAGCAAGAGACCCTCCAAGCCTAATCTACTCGATGTACCTAAGCCCTACAAGCTCCTACTCTAACAAGGCTTCTCGGAACCTTGTCTTGTTTAGTTCTCCGGATCCCGTAACAAGCTCCATGTTGCATTTGCCATCATTGGCTTCTTCTAATACTTTCTAGCAGCACCAAAACCTCACTAAACACTTTGAAAGGATGTGGTAAGTGTTTGGGCTATCAACCTCTCAATGGTATGGAAATGGAGAGGTAGGAGGTGAGGAAAATCCACAAGCAATTGTGTAGAGGATTATGGGTATAACAATCTCTAACTCTCAAGGTTTGTGGCTAGGGTTTTCTCTCAGAAGCACTCCTCAATATTTATGGGTAATGTGGGGTATATATAGTGTGGGTACAAAAAGTCTGTATCAGATAGTATAGTCTGGCAAAACAGAATGTTTCGCGACTGTCTCGCAGGAAGGCCTTACCCACGAGCCACAGCTGTCTCCATCTGTACTGACTCTTCACATTTTAGTCATGTGCAGGGCATATGCATCACTTCGCGGGATGCTTAGTAGCGAGTTACCCGCAAAAACTCTTCAGTCTTCAATTTGCTTGAGTCTTCACACTTTCTCTCTTTATCACACAATCCTTATAATTAAATCCCACAATAAATATAAGGTATAAAAGATTGAACATAATTACAATCAAATTTGGCGCGGAATAAAAGCCAATCAAAACACATAGTTGTAAATTACAACTTTACAACTACAATACGAGTACCTCTAAT
Organism: Quercus glauca; assembly: GCA_023736055.1. Classification (NCBI taxonomy): domain Eukaryota; kingdom Viridiplantae; phylum Streptophyta; class Magnoliopsida; order Fagales; family Fagaceae; genus Quercus; species Quercus glauca. The sequence goes on along the minus strand of CM043320.1, from coordinate 23,430,127 downwards.
AGCAGTAATAAAATGAGGTACAGATGAATTGAAACCATGCGTATTAGAGTAGAACTCCTGTATGATCACGATGGGACAACTCACGAGTATCTCACATAGAGATTCCCATCCCTGCCTGTGAATGACAGTTAGTAGATTAGTATCGAAGAAGTCTGATAACATAACATGGCGTTTCGAATGAATGCCACATTTAGAGAAGTTTTTCGAAAAGTCCTGACGGGCTTTATCATCACGGAACCTGACATGAGAGGGAGTAGGATCAGAAGAAGAGGATGTCCCGAAACAAAGAGGGTTCTGGGACGGAGTAGTTTTGCGCTTGGGTGCCATGTTCAGACTATCCGAGAGAGAGAGAGAGAGAGAGAGAGAGAGAGATATATATATATATATATATACAAGCAGAAAAGTACCAATCAACAATAATATCAAAGGAAAGAAAAGAATGGTATGTATGCATGAAAAATGCATGAACATGTGACATGCAACAAAATAAACATCATGGGCTCAGCCCAATCCAAACCTACTAGCACACAAGGTTTCAACAAATAAAACAAACATCTAAAATGCATGAAACATTGTGAAAATGAAAATGTGATGTAGTGCACGAGCATATAATATCATTTAAGCAAAATCCAACCCAAAAATTTCATAATTAACTTAGCAATTTTGAAAAACCCCAAAAAATTTTCAAAAACCCAAAACCTAGGTCTAAATGTATGAAATGCATGAAGAAAGAGAGAAAACAAGATCATACAAGTGAAAAGAAGATCACACTAGGCCAAAAATCAACTGGGTTTGAGGTTTAGAGAGAAAGACAAAAGTGTTTGAGAGAAGTTGGATAGCATTTTTGTCGATAGAGATGTGAAAAAAAGAGATCTGATTTCAAATTGAAGCTATATAAAGAAATCGTAGCACGATGGATCGAGATCTGTTGACGACAAAAGAACCTCGATGGATCGAATAGCTATCGAGCAGACAGAAACTTTCTTGATGGATCAAGAATTTGTTGAGAAGCTATCGAGACAAATTCCAGGAAAGTTTCGATGGTTTGAAAATGCAATAAGATCTATCGAGAAAAGCAGTCCAAGGGTCTCAATAGATAGATATCTGTCGAGAGTTGTTGAGAAGCAGTTGAGATGGGCAAAAACAGTTTTTCAAAGAGGAGAAAAACATAGACATGAATGCAATCAAGCATGCTACCCAACCAAAGATTCAACCAACATTTTTAAGCTTCCAAAGTCATCTCTCAACAAAAAAAAGTCAAGCATTTAGATCCAAAACACACACACACACACACACACACACTAAACAAGTCTAACCAATTTTATATTTCAAAAACAAGTCAAGACAGTTTAGTGAGCATACACAAACATATGTATTCCTTGTGATGACCAAATCACATTGTACCTGCACATGTATCAAAAGTAGCAAAGAGTTTTGCGTGTTGTGTGTGAAAAACATCACAAGATTGCATAAGTGTATCATGTTATGACGATCTGAGATATGAGAAAATCAATTTAACTCACACACAATCATAACTGCTTGATGGGGACTATTACCTTCGAGGTACACCCTATAACTCCCACATCTCCTAGGAACACGTTTGCAATCATATATAAAGCATTTTGATTCTTTCTGCTTTTATTTTTTCTTTGCATATTTTTCTTTTGAGCATATCATGCATGGGCATATAAGAGATAGAAGAAAATACCCAATTATGTTAAGTTTTTGACATTGCACTTTTGCTATGCCAAAGCATATAAATGTCATTTCATGATTGGTGGGCAACAGTGGTGAGATGGTTACTTATGCCTTTCTCTTAGCAAGTGAAACACAGTAGTATTAGAAGAAGCAATATTAGAGAAAGAGAAATAATACCCCAAACCGGTTCGATTAGAACCAGATTTCTGAAAGTTAAGCATCTCATCAAGCTTTGCACTGGAAGTCCTTTCCAATTGAGCTTTAACTTGAAATAGCTCCACTTTAAGCTTCTTGGTCTTTTCAGCCAAGAAATTATTCTCAAACCGCAGTGCTCCAATAGTCTAAGTAGCTTCATCAAACTTATTGGAAAGCTCTTCTTGATCAAGTTCCATATCATTCAGCTTCTTGATGGCTAGTCTATATAGTTTCTCATGCTTCTCAAAAACCTTGTACAATTTTTCATAGGTTGTATGGATATCATCTTGATCATCAATTTTCTCGAACTTAGAATCCACCAAGTCCTCTTCATCATCTACTATTTCTGAACCCCCATCAGTAGGATCAACTGTGGCAGTGAAGGCATTCAAGATTCCGTCATCATCATTATCATCTAAATCATCCTCAGGCTTAGTGTCACTCAAGGTAGCAGCAAGGGCCTTGCTTTTCCCAATGGTCTTGAGATAAGTTGGACATTCTTACTTCATATGTCCAAAACCTTGACATTCGAAGCACTTTGGTCCAGAGGGAATAGTGTACTGACCGTCATCCCTAGCATCCTTCTGCCCTTTATCTTGGCTCTTGAACTATGAAGAACTGGATTGCTTACGGTCTTTGTCGAATCCTTTCACATTGGCATTCTTCATGAACTTTTTGAATTTCCTTGTGATATAGGATTTCATCTTAGAATCTTCATCATCAAAAGACTTATCAGTATCACTGCTTTTGGCCTTCAAAGCCATGCTCTTGCTTTTGGTTGATTTCCCGATCCTAGACAAACCCAATTCATTGGTCTGCAAGTTGCCAACCAGCTCTGTTAAAGGAATTTAATCAATGTCCTTTGATTCCTCAATGGCGGTGACCTTGGCATAGAATCTCTCAGGTAAAGATCTGAGCACCTTTCTAACAATCTTGGGTTTGTGAATGGTTTCCACAAAATTAAAGGTAGAGTTTAATATGTCCTTGAGCTTGGCATAGAACTCATCGAACGACTCATCCTCCTTCATCTTAATCTCTTCAAAGCTTATGGTAAGCCTCTAAAGCTTTGAATCCTTGACAGCCTTGGTTCCTTCGTAGGTTTTTTGGAGGATGGTCCATGCTTCTTTCGCAGTTTCAGTGGAAGATATCTTCTTGAACTCCTCATTTGTGACTGCATTGAATGCCTTATTCAATGCTCTGCTGTTGAAGTTAGCCGCTTTGATCTTTGCATCATCCCAATCAGCTGGCACTTCTTTTGGTTTAGTCTAACCAATCTCCACAGCTTGCCACAATCTAAAGACTACAAGAAAGCTCTAATGCATACTTTCCAGTATGCATAGTTGTTGGGACATATGTGGAACATGTTTAGAACATATGTCATTTGGAATTGGCTAATCCTTTGACAAAACGCACTTTACTTGTAATTAGGTAGATCTAGGATGTGTTTAATACTTCAAGGAACAAGAGTTCAAGTCCGAGTATTGAAGCCATGCAAATCTGTCCAAGAATCAAGTGAAGAAGTGTTGTTCTTTAAAACTCGACAGATAGTTCGACAGATGCATCTATCGAGATTTAAAAGGTAAAGCTCGAAAGATAAGCTCGTTAGCTGTATCTATCGAGAATTACGAAAATCAGTTTTTCAGATATGATTTCACGCATATCCATGTGTATTTGTATAGGGTTTATTTTCTCACAACCCTAGCATATATAAGGATTATTTTAAGGGCCGTCTCACTTGATGCAACTGGATGAAACTTGATGCAAAGGTTTTATGCAAGGATATTGTGACCGGAGACATATGCCCTTGTTCATCTTTCTGTTGAAGAAACTGCTTCATTTGTGCACCATAGAGTTTTGTAACAAATGAGCTTTTGATCTTCATTGTGTGGATGAACTGATGAACTTTGCAGCCAACATTCTTCTCAAGTTGGTGTGTTAATCACATACTTGGATCCATGCATCGATTGGTTAGTCACGTACTAGGAGCCGTGCATTGAAAGGAGAGATTGTCACTACATAGTAAGTCCAATTATGTAATGGGGTAAGGGTTCAACTATAGGTTGGTATAAGGTACTGGGATTCCTTTACTTATAACCGCTTATTTGGATAATAGTGGATTCTAGGGAGTGGTGACTTTAAATTCACACAGTGGGATTTTGCCTTGGTGGTTTTCTCCATTCGTAAACAAATCATACGTGTCAAATTTAATTTTCGCTACATTTAGTTTATTTGGTGATTTATTTGTGCTACCATGCTTATTGCATGTAATTGAATCTAATTAATTAACTTGGCTAATTAATTGATTAATTTACCAAAGGGGTCAATACATTCTTAGCCTATCAAGTGGTATCAGAGCAGGCACACTCTGATTAGGGTTAATCTTTGTTGTGTGATCCATTGACCCCTGTTGTCATGGATAGAGGACAATCTTTAATTATACCTCATTTATTTGATGGCACTAACTATGCATATTGGAAAGTACGCATGAAAGCTTTCTTGTAGTCATTAGATGAAAAAGTGTGGAAAGCTGTGGAGATAGGCTGGACCAAGCCAAAGGAAGCGTCGGCTGATTGGGATTATGCTAAGATCAAAGCGGCAAACTTCAACAGTAGGGCATTGAATGCTTTATTCAGTGCGGTCAAGAATGAGGAATTCAAGAAGATATCCTTCGCTAAAACTGCAAAGGAGCATGGACCATCCTCCAGACAACCTGGAACTAAGGCTGTCAAGGATTCAAAGCTGTAGAGGCTTACCATGAGCTTTGAAGAGATTAAGATGGAGGAGGATGAGTCGTTTGATGAGTTCTATGCCAAGCTCAAGGAAATAGTAAACTCTACCTTTAATCTTGGGGTAACCATTCCTGAACCCAAGATTGTTAGAAAGGTGCTCAGATCTGTTCCGGAGAGATTCCATGCCGAGATCACTGCCATTGAAGAATAAAAGGACATTGATCACATTCCTATGATAGAGCTGGTTGGCAACTTGCAGACCTATGAATTGGGTTTGACTAGAATTAGGAAATCGAGCAAGAGCAAGAGCATGACACTGAAGGCCAAGACCAGTGACATCGATGAGTCTTTTGATGGTGAAGATTCTAAGATGAAATCCTATATCACAAGGCAGTTCAAAAAGTTCATGAAGAATGCCAATGCGAAAGATTTGACAAGGACCGTAAGCAATCTAGTTCTTCACAATTCAAGAGCCAAGATAGAGGGATGAAAGATGCTAGGGATGGCGGTTAGTACACTGTTCCCTTCGGACCAAAGTGCTTCGGATGTTAAGGTTTCAGACATATGAAACAAGAATATCCAACTTATCTCAAGACCATTGGGAAAAGCAAGGCCCTTACTGCTACCTTGAGTGACACTGAGCCTGAGGATGATTCAGATGATAATGATGATGAGGGAATCTTGAATTCCTTCACTACCACAATTGATCCTACTGATGGGGGTTCAAAAATGGTACATGATGAAGAGGACTTGGTGGATTCTGAGTACGAGAAAATGGACGATTAAGATGATATCTATACAACCAATGAAAAATTGCACAAGGTTTTTGAGAAGTATGAGAAACTATATAGGCTGGCCACCAAGAAGCTGAATGATGTGGAACTTGATCAAGAAGAGCTTTCCAATAAGTTTGATGAAGCTAATTAGACTATTGGAGCACTGTGGTTTGAGAATAATTTCTTGGCTGAAAAGACCAAGAAGCTTAAAGTGGAGTTGTTTCAAGTTAGAGCTCAATTAGAGAGGACTTCCAGTGCAAAACTTGATGAGATGCTTAACTTTAAGAAATTTACTTCTGATTGAACCGGTTTGGGGTATGATTTCTCTTCCTCTAATATTGCTTCTTCTAGTACTACTGTGTTTGTTTCACCTACTACTAATGTTGAATCTGAGAATAATGATGTGAAAATTGTTTTAGCTAGTGAGAACATAGACAAGAGTAAATCTATCATAGGAGCACCCTCTAAGCTTGATAAGAAAGAGACTAAAAACCTTAGGGCTAAGAAAAGCAATAATCAAAAGTCTAAACAGAAGAAGCAGCATCTCTGTCATCACTGTGGAGCTACTAGACATACTCGACCTTATTGCTATAAGTGGTTTGTCACTCAACAGAGCAACAGTATGATCTCATCTGGAAACCAAAATCAATTTCCATATTCTTTTGTTCCTCTTGGAGAACTTCTCAAAGCCTTCATGTTCCTTTTGAATTTGAACGGTTTCAATTCTTCCCCTTCTCTGCCAGATCAAGGGTTTGCCAAACGGAAAGGTTCTTCCAAGGTGTGGAAGGAAAAAAGCTCAAAGTGATCTAGTCACTTTTTCTCTCTCCCTCTAATTTTTGTTTGCATTACTTGTGTGTATTTGATGACATTAATTATTGATAGGCCAAGAATGTATTGACCCCTTTGGTAAATTAATCAATTAATTAGCCAATTTAATTAATTAGATTCAATTACATGCTATAAGCGTGGTAGCACAAACAAATCACCAATTAAACTAAATGCAGCGGAAATTAAATTTGACACGGGTGATTTGTTTATAAATGGGAAAAAACACATAGGCAAAACCCCACCGGGTGAATTTAAGGTCACCACTCCAGAGAATCCACTATTATCAAAACAAGCAGTTACAAGTAAAGGAATCCTAGTACCTTATACCAACTTACAGTTGAACCTTTACCCCAATACCCAATTGGACTTGTAATGTAGTGACAATCTCTCCTTTCAATGCATGGCTCCAAGTACGTGACTAATCAATCAATGCACGGATCCCGGTACGTGACTAAACACACAAACTTGTGAAGGATGTTGGCTAGAAATTTCTTCAGTTCATCCACACGATGAAGATCAAGAAGCTCCTTGGTTACAAAACCCTACGGTGTACAAATGCAGCAGCTTCTTTAAGAGAAAGATGAACTAGGGCAAATTGTCTCCGGTCACAATATGCACGAATAAAACCTTTGCATCAAGTTTCATCAACTAAGACGGCCCTTAAAATAATCCTTATATATGTTTAGGGTTGTGAGAAAAGAAAGCCCAAACATATACACACGGATTGGATGAAAAGAAAACCTAAACACATAGCATGGATATGTGTGAAAACAGATTTGAAAAACTGAAAGATACTGAACGGTTTAGACCCCTAAAACTATAACCAGATTGCGTAGCCTAGATTAATTAGCCAAGTTGTTACTTAGTCAAATTAAGCAATTCTAGGTTAAAACAATCACAATATCATATCAAGCATATAAAACATATAAAGCAGCGGAAAATAAATAACACATGATATGATCACCCAGGAAACCACACCGGAAAAACCTGGGGAGGATTTTACCCACCGATCCTCAAGGCAAAACGGAATCCACTAAGAAAGAATTGAAGTTCTTACAAAAGGACTTACAAGCTCCCCGCTTGACTTCCTAATGCTACACACCAGTAGTAACTTCCTGACACGACCACGCGCAGGCTCCGAGACCACGGACTACTTCTTTCTTTGAACTCCTTCTTCAAGTACAAGCTCCTCACTTGTTTTTCTCTTTAAGCTTTAATGGCTGCAACCTAGTTGATCATCAAGATGTTGATGTGATCTCAATCTTGAAAACCCTAAGCTTTGTGTAAAGGAAAGCTCCTCTAGATCTCACAAGAGATTTACACAAAACCGCAATGAATGAGCAACAATACAACTTGTGCAACTCTGAAAAACGTAGCTAGGGTTTGCCTTATATACCTAGGGCAAAAACATAAAAACCTAGACGTTTAAAGAGTTAGGGCTGAGTTGGAATTCTGCAGAAAAACGCATCTGGGCCGACTTTCGATCGATCGAGTCTAACCTTCGATCGATCGAGCCAGGCCGAGAAGCCCCAATGCTTCTGCAGTCACTCGATTCCAACTTTACAATATTAAACCAACTTTGAGCAAACTTAAACAAGACTAAATACATTGTTTTGATCATGGTTTGCCAACATTACATATTAGAGTTCTAAATACATAAAATCCTAAGACCTTAGAACCTAACAAACTCCCCCTTTGGCAATCCGTGACAAAACACACAATAAAAGCTCAAAGTTTACAAGTAATAGCCCTTTACATAATAATGCTCATAAATAAAAGTCCAACCTAACTACTATCCATCGGTTGCAAGTATAGACAGCAGCTTTGTCGAATCAACCTGTATATTCCTGAAATACTCAACAAACACATAAACGTATGTGTGGCAGCAAATAGTATATAAACAGGTATAATATTCTTGTAAGATTCACACAACACAAAATAAAGAAATATATCAATGAAGCAACTCATAAATATAAATCAATAAGCAGTGAATCACAAAGACAACAAGAATCAAAAGAAACATGTATATCAATATATCAATCAATGTTACTCCCCCTAACATGAATATCCCAAAAATGATATACAAAGTGAAGCACCTAGATACAATCTAAATAAACTCCACAAAAATATCCCATGCTACAAAAAAATATCTCCCCCTAACACAAAAATCTCCCCCTATCAACAAAAACACCTCTACAAGTCAAAACTCTACTCCCCCTTTTTGTGACGGAATGCCAAAGGGCATCATAAACCATCATCAAAAGGAGGTGGTGAGGAAGAACGAAGATGCGCCAAATCTGCTCGCAGAGCACGAATCTCATCGAACAGATCCACCAAAAGCTGACCATGAGCCGCCTGAACGGTCATGACAGTCTCCAAAGTACGACGAACATCGAAGTCAGCCGTAGAAGGTGGAGGAACAGCAGCAGCACCTACAGAATCTGGAATAGCCTCACCAGCAGGACCTGTAGAAGAAGAAGGAGGAGGTGGAGCGCTACTAGAGGGATCAGACCTAGGGTGTTTAAAACCAGCTCGAAGATGAGCGGCCCTCTGTCTAAGAAAAGACGCACTTATAGGACCAATAACATGGACAGGCTCAGAAGCAGGGAAGTCCTCTAAACCTAGATAAAGTAAAATCCTATGAATGAAAATAGGATGAACAAGGGCATGGGCAGTAGATGAACTCCTATAAACTTCGTTCAAAGAACGAAGAAAAAGATGGGGGAAACTAATAGGAGCATCTGTGACAAGAGCGTATAGAAAAACACACCTCTCAAGAGGAATGGTGTGCAGATGAGAAATAGGCCAGAGTGAATGACAGGCTATCCTAAAGAATAGGTAGGTAGTCTCAGGAAGCTCAGCGATGGTGATCCGAGGATCAGAACCCCACTGGATAGAAGATCCAGTGATGTAGGACATGACATCACTCAGCTCAGGTGACTCATCATAGGGGTAAACAGGATCCCTAACCAACGGTACCTCTAGAGCATCAGCCACTACCTGAGGAGTAATGGAGTACTCTACACCTCGTATCCAACTCCTAACTAGAGTGTTGGAATCATAGATGCGGACAGAGAGGTTCGAGAAGAACTCTCTAATCAAGGTAGCCGGAGGTGGAGGGTCAGACACGGTCAACAAAGGTAACCAACCTCTACGCTCAAAATTTGCCCTAATGGCAGGATCTACCTCATCTAAACGAACAAAACGCTCAGCCCAAATCTTCCTATGTGGGTTTAAAGTCTCAAAAATCTCTTGGTTTTTCTCAGTGGGGAACCGCTCACTATCAAAGGATGGATGGGAAGGAGTAGGAGTGGGGATGGTCCTACGAGCTCTAGTCTTCCTAGGCATGGTGCTAAGGAATAGGACAGAGACACAAAGAGAAAACCAAAAAGAACATAAAATAAAACCAAGGGCAGACTGCAAGTTAGCACACAAAAAAAATATAGAATGAAAATCTATATGATGCATGAATCATTAATAATGGTATGATGCATGAACTAATGCAGTGATTAGGATCAAATTAAGTTCAATTTTCACAACATTGGCTTGAACATAGAGTTTCTTAACAAAAACCCTAAAAATTTGAGAACAACTTGAAAATTTTTGCAACAAATTGATGAATTAATCATTACAGACCATTGGAAATAGTTCATAATAACCAATTGCATCAATTACACAAGCCAATTTCAACAATTAAACCCAATTTCACAAAAAGCCCCAATTCGGACCTAGTATAAACCCTAGAAATTCAAATTTTCCACAAAACTCAAAATTGATCAAATTAATCACTCAAGAACATGTTTATATAGTGTCCCCATCAAAACCCATTGATCAATTGCAAATAATTTGGTCCGAATTAACAAAAATCCCAAAAAGAAAAGTTCCGAAAATCACCTCCTAAAATGCATGAAAAATGCATGAAATCAAGTAAATAAACTGAAAAGCAAGGGTATTAAGGACATACCGGCTTGAGGAGAGAGAGATTATGCAAAAAGATCGGAAGAAAACGACAAAAACTTGAATCTTTTGGGCTTGCCTCGTCGGAGAGAGAAAAAGGAAAAGTTTTGAAAAAGACTTGAACTTTGAAAAAGTCAGATTTCCCTTTTTTTTAAAAGCATATTCACGATGTTCGATCGATCGAGAATTACATTCGATCGATCGAAAGTGACAGACGTTTTAGCACTTTCTGAGGCACTTTTTCGATTGATCGAAAAACACTCTGGATCGATCGAAATGGGCAAAAAAGCACTGAATTTTGGGGAAAAATCACAGTTTTGAAAAAATTGCAAACCCAATTTTTGAAACAACTCCTCAAAACATTTGAACTATGAATACAAAATGCATGAGTATGAGATGGAATGCATTTTCAAAAACCCAAAATTTTAAACCCAATTCTCTCAAACACAAGTTTCAATTGTCTTCCGAATTAATTTTTCTCAAGCAACAAAAATGTTGTGCACAAATCTCAAGGTATTTTCAAACTTGGTTGGTCAGACCAAGAACACACACACTAGCATGTACAGTGTTTAACAAAGAGTAACTTGTGTAGTGTGTGAAACTAGCAAAGACTTGAGATACATGTGAGGTGATACGTGAATGGCAATCAAACACAAAATCTACACAATTCATCACATAGAATTAAAAGAGACTATCACCTAAAGAGTTACATCCTATAAGTCCTACATCTCCTAGAACAAAAGCTTGCAATCATGTAAGTTTCTTTCATTTTTGCCTCTTATTTATGTGAAATGGCATTCAGCCTAATAGTACACACCGGTTTGAATTAAGTGAATTGGCATCAAGCCTAATAGTACACACCAGTTTTAATTTAATTTGAGGCTACACCTTATGTTCTTTTTGTGCATGTGCTACACTTTCTCGAGCACTAAATCTTATGATATGCACTAAGGTGTTCATGATTGGCTAGTGAACAGTGGTGAGATGGTTATTTATGCCTTTCTCAAAAGGATCAAGTCCGACAGTCAACAACATGTGACTTCATGATTAAGACAAAGTGATTAAGAACCACACACATCTTTCCCACACAACATGCACTACAAAGTTTCAACTAGTTAAGTGCAACAAATAAGCTCATCAAAGTTAAACAAGGTACACAAGACATGACATGTGTAAAAAGAATGACCAACCTTGTTTTCAAAAATAAAGAAAAATTGTGTTCAACACAGATTTTGCTTTCTTTTTTTTATTTTTTATTTTTTATTTTTTTTTTTATTTTAAAGAGAAAACAAATAAATCCTAGAATGAAATGCATGTATGTAATGCAATGCAAGTCCTAGAACAAAAGAAAAACACAAAAACCAAATAACAGTGGTCACAATAGAATAGAGCAATGAAGCACAAGGACCAAGGAAGCCAAAAACAGCTAGGGACAACGGAGTACACCAATCACTTGTCAAAGTGTCTCAAACTTACTTCCATCAAGTGGTTTGGTAAAGATGTCAGCGTTTTGACGATCAGTAGGGATATATTCAAGAGCAACTATTTTCTTTTCAACCAAATCCCTAATGAAATAATACCTAAGTTCAATGTGCTTGGTCTTAGAATGCTGAACCGGATTCTTAGATATATCTATAGCACTAGAGTTATCACAATAGACAACCATGGTATCTTGAGGAATCCCATAATCACCCAAAAGTTTCTTCATCCAAAGGAGCTGTGAACAACAACTCCCAGCAGCAATATATTCTGCCTCAGCAGTGGATAGAGAAACAGAATTCTGCTTCTTACTCATCCAAGCCACAAGATTGGCTCCTACATAAAAACACCCTCCAGTGGTGCTTTTTCTGTCATCAGCATTCCCAGCCCAATCAGAATCAGAAAATCTAGCAAGAGACAAGTTTGACTCTTTGCTATAAAATAAACCATAATCACAGGTTCCACTCACATATTTTATAATCCTTTTAACAGCATTTAAATGAGAAACCTTAGGATTAGACTGGAATCTAGAACACACACCAACACTAAAAGATATATCAGGACGACTAGCAGTCAAGTACAAAAGACAACCTATCATGCTTCTATACAAAGTAACATCAACAGACTCACCTGATGGATCAATTGTCAACTTTGCATTAGCCACCGTCGGCGTTCGAGCATGAGTAGCCTTGTCAAGTCCGAATCTTTTAACCAAATTCCTTGCATATTTAGCTTGATTGATGTAGATTCCTGTCTCAGTTTGCTTTACCTGCAATCCCAAAAAATAAGTTAGTTCTCCAACCATGCTCATTTCAAACATCGCCTTCATTTCATCTGCAAAAGAATGAGCAAGAGAATCATTAGTAGCACCAAAAACAATATCATCAACATAAATTTGAGCTACAACAAAACCAGTCTTATCCTTTCTTATGAAGAGTGTTGTATCTGCAGATCCCCTTTTAAATCCATGCTCAGTGAGATATGCAGTCAATCTTTCATACCAAGCCCGAGGAGCTTGCTTCAACCCATAGAGAGCTCTCTTCAATTTGTAGACGTCATCCGGTCTATGAGGATCTACAAAGCCTTTAGGTTGTTCAACATACACTTCTTCTTGTATCATTCCATTCAAGAAAGCACTCTTGACATCCATCTGATATAGCTTGAAGTTTAGATGGCTTGCTATAGCCAACAATATCCGGATGGATTCTAACCTTGCTACTGGTGCAAATGTCTCATCAAAGTCAATTCCTTCCACCTGTGTGTATCCTTGTGCAACAAGTCTTGATTTGTTTCTAATCACAGTACCATGTTCATCTGACTTGTTCTTAAAGATCCACTTAGTTCCAATCACATTTACATTCTTTGGTCTAGGAACTAGTTCCCACACATCATTCCGAACAAATTGATGAAGTTCTTCATGCATAGAATTTACCCAATCAGCATCTTGAAGTGCTTCATCCACCTTCTTCGGTTCAAATTGGGACAAATAGCATGAGTGAATGATCACATTCAATGCTTTTGATCTTAACCTCATGTTATCATTCAGGCTGCCCAATATATTTGTGAAGGGATGATTCAGTCTTACTCTAGAGGATGGACCTTTGACTAAGGAAGTGGAAGTTCTTTTCTGTGCAGATGAGGGACTGAGTTGACTTTGTCGAGTGTCACGAACTGGAGTGGATGGTTCTGAACTTGAAGGTACTGAGACAGTATCATTTAACACCAACAACTCTTCCTCACTATGTTTGACAACATCCTCATTAAGAAGAGTGTTATTTACTTCTAAGGGCTCATCTTGAGCAGGAACAGTGCTTTCTGAACACACTTCATCATTTATCACAACATTTGAGGATTCCATGACTGTTTTGGTTCTCAGATTGTATACTCTATAAGCTCTACTAGTGGAGGAGTATCCTAGAAAGTATCCTTTGTCGCTCTTGGCATCAAATTTTTCTAGGTTCTCTCTATCACGTAGAATGTAACAGTCACTGCCAAATATCCTGAAGTATTTGACAACAGGTTTCTTCCCTCTCCAGAGTTCATAGGGAGTCTTCTTGGAGTTAGGTCTAAAATACACTCGATTGAGTGTATGGCAAGCAGTATTGACTGCTTCTCCCCAGAAAGACTTTGGCAAATTTTTGTTGTGAAGCATGACTCGTGCCATTTCCTGAACAACCCTATTTTTCCTTTCCACAATCCCATTCTATTGAGGAGTCTTGGGAGATGAGAACTCTTGGTGAGTGCCTTGCTCATTGCAGAAAGTAGCCAGCTTGGTATTTTCAAACTCTTTTCCATGATCACTTCTGATTCTGGCTATCACAGTATCTTTCTCAACTTGCAATTTCTTGCACAAATGGATCATCTTCTCAGGAGCTTCAGCTTTATCGTTCAAAAGTATAACCCAAGTATATCTAGTAAAGTCATCCACGACAACTAGAATATACTTCTTTCCACCCAGACTCTGAACTCTTGCAGGACCCATGAGATCAATGTGTAGTAACTTTAAAGGTCTTGATGTTTGAACACTAGTCACAGATGGATGCTTGGATTTTACTTGTTTACCTATCTGACATGGTCCACAAATGCACTTCTCTATTTTCTCAAATCTAGGTAAACCTAAAACTGCCTCACATTTGGAAATCTTTTCTAACTGCTTATGACTGGCATGCCCCAACCGTTGATGCCACAAATCAACTTGATCAATCTTTGCACTAAAGCACTTGTTGTTTACACTTGGTGTTATTCCATAGCAGTTGTCAGCTGTCCTCACACCAACACACATACAATCACCTCCTCCATCAAGTATCTCACACTCATACTTGGTGAAGAGGACATTTAAACTCTTGTCGCAAATCTGACTAATGCTGAGTAAATTGGCCTTTAATCCATCAACATACCAAACATCTTCAAATATTGGCAAACCTGGAATATCCACAGTACCAATGCCTCTGATCACAGATTTACTTCCATCTCCAAAGGTGACTGTCCCAATCTTTCCTTCAAAAAGTGTTTTGAACAAATCTTTATTTCCTGTCATGTACCTGGAACAACCACTATCCAAATACCAATGACAAGAATCATGTGCCTTTAAGGCGGTTAAAGCAGTATAACAAACATAATTCTTATCACATGTGATTACGCCAAAATACTTAAGGAAAGATTTAACAAAAACAACAAATGGCAAAGACAGTAAGTAGATAAGTTGACTAATAAGCAAAAAGATTTTCCAAGAATCCATGGCAACAGGGGTCAAGGATCAGCTCAGAGATAAAGATCTCAAACAAGAAGAGCTACCCGCTCTGATACCACTTGAACGGTTTAGACCCCTAAAACTATAACCAGATTGCGTAGCCTAGATTAATTAGCCAAGTTGTTACTTAGTCAAATTAAGCAATTCTAGGTTAAAACAATGACAATATCATATCAAGCATATAAAACATATAAGCAGCAGAAAATAAATAACACATGATATGATCACCCAGGAAACCACACCGGAAAAACCTGGGGAGGATTTTACCCACCGATCCTCAAGGCAAAACAGAATCCACTAAGAAAGAATTGAAGTTCTTACAAAAGGACTTACAAGCTCCCCGCTTGACTTCCTAATGCTACACACCAGTAGTAACTTCCTGACACGACCACGCGCAGGCTCCGAGACCACGGACTACTTCTTTCTTTGAACTCCTTCTTCAAGTACAAGCTCCTCACTTGTTTTTCTCTTTAAGCTTTAATGGCTGCAACCTAGTTGATCATCAAGATGTTGATGTGATCTCAATCTTGAAAACCCTAAACTTTGTGTAAAGGAAAGCTCCTCTAGATCTCACAAGAGATTTACACAAAACCGCAATGAATGAGCAACAATACAACTTGTGCAACTCTGAAAAACGTAGCTAGGGTTTTCCTTATATACCTAGGGCAAAAACATAAAAACCTAGACGTTTAAAGAGTTAGGGCTGAGTTGGAATTCTGCAGAAAAACGCATCTGGGCCGACTTTCGATCGATCGAGTCTAACCTTCGATCGATCGAGCCAGGCCGAGAAGCCCCAATGCTTCTGCAGTCACTCGATTCCAACTTTACAATATTAAACCAACTTTGAGCAAACTTAAACAAGACTAAATACATTGTTTTGATCATGGTTTGCCAACATTACATATTAGAGTTGTAAATACATAAAATCCTAAGACCTTAGAACCTAACAGATACATTTGTCGAGATATTTATCGAGCTTTAATGAATAGCACTTCTTCACTTTATTCTTGGACATATTTGCATGGCTTCAATACTTGGACTTGAACTCCTATTCCTTAAAGTATTAAATACATCCTAGATCTACCCAATTACAAGTAAAGTGCGTTTTGTCAAAGGATTAGCCAATTCTAAATGACATATGTTCATTGATAGGCCAAGAATGCATTAACCCCTTGTGATGAATTAACAAATTAATTAGCCAAGTTAATTAATTAATTCAATTAGCATGCAATACACGTGGTAGCACAAACAAATCACCAATTAACTAAATGCAGTGGAAATTAAATTGACACGATGAGTTGTTTACGAATGAGGAAAACCTACACGGCAAAAACCCTATCGGGTGATTTTAAGGTCACCACTCCCGAAAATTCACTATTATCACAATAAGCGGTTACAAGTAATGGAATCCCAGTACCTTATACCAACTTACAGTTGAACCCTTACCCCAATACCCAATTGGACTTGTTCTATAGTGACAATCTTTCCTTTTCAATGCACGACTCCCAGTATATGACTAACCAATTCGATGCGTGGATCCCAGTACGCGACTTACTCAAAAACTTGATAACGATGTTGGCTGCAAAGTTCTTCAGTTCATCACACGATGAAGATCATGAAACTTCTTGGTCATAAAACCCTACGGTGTACAAACACAGAAGCTTCTTTAAGAGAAAGATGAACTAGGGCAAATTCTATCTTTCGTCGCAATTTGCATGAACACAACTTTGCTTCACACTTGCACTCCCTTTGACGGCCCTTAAAATAATCTTTATATATGTTTAGGGTTGTAAGAAAAGAAAGCCCAAACATATACACACTGATTGGATGAAAATCAAAGCTGAAAATATGTTTTTCATAAACCTCGATAGATAGCTTATTTGTCGAGATAGCTGTCGAGCATCGGGCTTCAGCAACTTTTAAACCTCGATAGATACTAGCTGTCAAGATAGCTATCGAGATTTAAAATCTAGCACTTCTTCACTTGTTTCGTGGATAGACTTGCATGGCTTTAACACTTGATTTTGAAATCTTGTTTCTTGAAACATTAAACAAATCTTAGATCTACCCAATTACAAGTAAAGTGCGTTTTGTCAAAGGATTAGCCAATTCTAATTTGACATATGTTCCTAACATAAAATCACATATGTCCTAACATTCATAACATGTTCCACATATGTCCTAACTACTGTTACGCCATTTAGGCTCAAGAATGCGGGTGCAACTTACCAATGAATGGCTACGACTTTGTTACATGACATGATGCACAATGAGGTTGAGGTATATGTTGATGACATGATCATAAAGTCCAAAGTTAGAGAAGGCCACATAGTTAATTTAAGGAAGTTATTTGGGAGGATCAAGGAGTATAGAATGAGGTTGAATCCATAAAAATGTACATTTGGAGTAACTGCTGAGAAATTATTAGGCTTTTTGGTGAATGATAGAGGAATAGAATTTGACCCATCAAAGATCAAAGCCATATGCCTCCACCCAAGAGTTGGAAGGAGATAAGAGGATTCTTAGCACGGTTACAATACATCAGCCGATTTATTGCCAAGCTTACCTCCACTTGTGAGCCGATCTTCAAGCTTTTAAGGAAGAATGAACCCCATGCATGGAACAATAAATGTCAAAAAGCCTTTGAGCTCATTAAAGAATAACTTCTCCATCAGCCTATCTTATGTTAGGATTAGTGCCCTTAAATCCTATTGAGTGATGCTATGTATGATATTAAGTTTGACATTGTGTATGACATTATGTATGACTTAATATTATGTTTAATAAATTTGTTTTATTATTATCTGAAATAATGATAACATGAATATTCGGACATTATCATATAGTCCATGAGATGCATAGTATGTGATTTATGTGAAGAGTCACAGAAGATATAAATCACAAGTTCTTTGTAAACTCAGAATTATAGTTCGTAGTCGGTAATAAAATTGGGCATTTCATCTGCGAAGACTATAACATATCAATTACGATGATTTGTCTTGATCATGGAAGTGGAGACTTCTAGTTGATGTGTTAATATGTTTTAAGAGTTAAGACATATTGAACTGGACCGCCATGAGATTTATTATTTGCCTAAGGACTGTCAAATGAATAATAAATCTCATGACTTGTATTTGCATGAACTCTTAATCCTGAGAGAATAATGAACCTGATCATGAGGTGTAGGTTGCTTTGATATATTAGGAGTGAGATCTAAAGTAATGGTCAAAATCTCAGTATGTTGGGCAGTCACATTAAGTGTTGATGGAACATGTATTCTCAAGATGGAATTCATAGTCTCTTAATGGAGATATAAAGTATTCCCTTGAGATAAGTTTAATGAGTTTGTTATTCAGAGAGTTAGGCCTAACCACTTTAGTAAGACTAAAGTATATATTTATGGAATTGGATTTCATAAATATATAATGAATAACATTAGAGGATTAAACCGGGTACTCAAGGATCAAGATGTAGTAATTTACAAAGTGGCAGTCTATATTAATGACTTTGTATTACTACGAATATTTTATGAAGGGGTTGCATGTATAATAAAGTTTTGGGATATAATATATAGATAAGACCTAGAGTGCAGCTATATTTACATAGTGGTATTAAATATAGTTAATGGTAACTTTGGACTTGTCAAGAGTTGACAGAAAAGCCCAAGGCCCATTGGAGCTAGTGTCTTATTGATCCCTTTTGGTCCCACTCCAAGCCACACACTTAAGCCCAATTGGTAAGGTCCAAAAGGCCAACCCAATTAGATATATTGGTTAGACACAAAGGGAAAAACGTACAGAAACATATTGGTAAGAAAAACATCATTGAAATGGTGTTGATGTGAGTTTTTGGTACTCACTAGTCATCCCTTTGTTACCAATTTGAGAGACCACACATCTTGGGCGATTAGTGGAATTGGAGTGAAGATTAAAAGTATTCCCGAGTGCTTCAATCTTTGTTTTGAAATTCATCGCTTCAAGGTACGATCTCTTGTTCTCAAAATTCTGAAATTTACTTAGTACGTGTTATCAATATCGAATGAAGTAGATCCGTTCGAAACTTACTTTTCCGCTGCACTTATCTTTAATTCCATCAAATGGTATCAGAGCGGTCTTCAATTTCGTATTGTTTAACGTGTTTGTGAGTTTTAGAATTGGAGAAGATAGTTTCATATTGTTAGAAGATTAAGTTTTGATTTTCTGCATGTTGTTGAAACTATGATTTGATGAAAACTGAAATTGATGTTATGATGTTGTTTAATTTTAAATTTAAGTATGTTAAATTCAATCTTAAGGCTATAACACCAATAGAATTCAGTTTTGACATTGATCTCTATCTATCTTGTTCGTTTTCAAGATGTTTGTTCATGAAAACCCGTAGAAAACTGCTTTAGAAAATTTCTGGAAATTTGAGTTTTGCGATTTTCGATCAATCGAAAATCACTTTCGATCGATCGAATGAGACAGTGATCAGACTCTTTAGAACGATAGATTTTCGATTACTAGTCGATCGATCGAATCTGTTTTTCGATCGATCAAGAGGCAATCGAGTATCAATCGAAAGAGTCAGATGATCAAGTTCGAATTTCTTAATTTTTTCGATTGATCGAGGGGCACTTTCGATCGATCGAAAGAAAGAAAATTAGAAATTTTTCTAAGTGTTTTCACATGTTAAAAGAGTAAGACTATGTGTTATTAAATTATGCATGTTTTAAAACTAAAAACCTTTCTTTTAAAACATCTAGTAGGAGAGAGATACAAGGGTTGTATCTCACGGCCTCCATTGTTGGTTTAAAAGTAGTGTGATTAAGCACCTCGCCTTGGCGTATATGCCTTGCTCCCTTCGGAGGGTGTTTGATTCATGGTACTACAGGTTAAACTTCTTAGGGATAGATGAAATGTGTTTTTACACTGAGAATGACCATGCTTCCGTGGAGTTACTTGGTTATTCACATTGATTCTAGACAATGGTGTACACTAGACTAAGTGTAATGTTAACCTCCCTTCGGAGCTATGTCATTATTACTTAGAGGCTAAAGGGAAAACGACAAATTATTTTTGTTTGGTAAGAGTTACCATGATAGCACTAATAATGAGAATGTTTCTCACTTAATCATAGTGATTGGTATGATCTCGCTTCCGAGGAATATTAATTGCGGGATTGGGTTGTCGTTGCATATATTATATTATGGTTTTATTAAGGTTCCATACTATATGTTTATATGCTAAATTGATAATGTTCAGTCTATTGATTATATTCATGTTTATTGTTTTCAGATTTAGAACATGGCATCATTTAGTCCACTTGTAACTATTCTTAATCAAAACAAACTGACTGGATCCAACTATGTTGACTGGAAAAGAAACTTGGACATAGTTCTCACTGCTGAAGAGCATAAGTATGTTCTTACTAAACCATGTCCTAACTTTCCTTCATTAGATGCTCCTCTTGAGGAAAAACAACGATATGATCGTTGGCAAAAATCTAATGAGATGGCCAAGAGCTACATCCTAGCATCTATCTCAAATGTTCTACAGCATCAAATGCAGGATGTAGAACTAGCTTCAGACGTTATGCAAAGTCTGAAGGAGATGTTTGGTGAGCAAGGCCGTTCTGCAAGGCAAGAGACCATGAGGCAAATTTATAATACCAAAATGGCTGAAGGAAGTTCAGTGAGAGAGCATTGTCTTACAATGATCTCTAATCTGAATACATTGGAAGTTTTAGGTGCCGATATAAATGGAGAATCCCAAGTGGATATGATACTCCAGTCGCTACCAGAATCATTCAAGGAATTCAAATTGAACTATAATATGAACAAAAAGATTTATACATTGTCTGAATTAATGAATGAATTGGTAGCGGCAGAAGGCATTCTTGGTACTTCTAATGTTGAAGCCAATGTTGGTGAAGCTTCTACTTCTCAACCTAAGTTGAAAGGCAAGGGCAAGAAGAAGAAGAAGAAGGACTTCACCAAACAAGAGGGTAAACAAATTGCCTTAGGGGTTGCTGATAAAGGAAAGAAGATCAAAGGAAAATGTTTCCATTGTGGTGAGAAAGAACATTGGAAGAGGAATTGTCCAGTATTCAAGGCTGCCAAGAATAAAGGTATGAATGATACATTCCTTCTTGAAATATGTTTGGTACAGAATCCCACAGATTCCTGGTGTGTGGATTCAGGTTGTACTAATCATATCTGCAATTCTTTGCAGGGGTTTCAGGAGACCAGAAAGCTTAAAGAAGGGGAGTTGTTTCTTACTTTGGCTGATGGGAGCAGGATTCCAGTTGTAGCTGTTGGTGTTTATAATTTATGTTTTCAATCTAGAGTTCTAATATTAGAAGACTGTTTGTATGTACCTAATGTTCGTAGGAATTTAATTTCTGCTACTTACTTAGGTAAATAAGGATATTGTGTTATCCTAAAAGATAATGTTGTAATAAAGAAGGATAAAGTGTTTATCTGTTATGGCAATATTGTGGATGGTCTTTATATTTTAACTCCTGATAAGCATGAATTATATAATTTTGAATTAGATGCTAACTCTCATGTAAAATCATTAAAGAGAAAGTTTCCTTCTACTAATGATTCATATCTTTGGCACTTGCGTTTAGGTCATATTAATTCAAACAGAATTCAAAGACTGATCAAAGATGGACTCTTAGGGCCCATGGACTTTGATGAATTTCCAGTTTGTGAATCTTGTTTGGAAGGTAAAATGACCAAACGACCTTTTACTGCAAAAGGTAGAAGAGCCCAAGATTTGCTAGAGTTAGTGCATTCTGATGTTTGTGGTCCTATGTCAATCCAAGCAAGAGGTGGCTATGAGTATTTCATTACTTTCACTGATGATTACTCAAGATATGGTTATGTGTACCTAATGAGACGGAAGTCCGAAACCTTTGAAAAGTTCAAAGAGTTTAGGGCTGAAGTTGAGAATCAATTAGGTAAACACATAAAAGCCATTCGATCTGATCGAGGTGGTGAATACCTTCTTGGGGATTTCAAGGATTACTTAACTAAGAATGGGATTGTATCCCAATTGACTGCATCTGGAACTCCACAACAAAATGGTGTAACAGAAAGAAGGAATAGGACTCTTTTAGAAATGGTTAGGTCTATGATGAGTTATTCAACTCTACCTATTTCTTTTTGGGGTTATGCCTTAGAAACAGCAATACATCTTTTAAATTTAGTTCCGTCAAAATCTGTTCCCAAAACACCCATGGAATTGTGGAGTGGGCGTAAGCCTAGCATGAAATATCTCCACATTTGGGGTTGTCCTGCACATGTGTTAAAAGGGAAGCCTGATAAGTTGGAACCAAAATCAGAAGTGTGTTTGCTTGTAGGTTATCCAAAAAAAACTAGGGGTTATTTGTTCTATAGTCATAAAGATAATAAAGTGTTTGTTAGCACAAATGCCAAATTCTTGGAAAATGACTACATGAATAATTTTACTCCTAGAAGTAGAGTTGTGTTGGCTGAAATAAATGAACCTGTAAATGAACAACCAATAGATGAAACTAGGGATGATGTGGCTGTATTAGATACACCACAAGATACTACTCATGACATGTCTAGTACTAAGGTGCCTCGTCGTAGTGGGAGAATTGTTCGGCCTCCTATAAGATTCATAGGTTTGGGAGAAACTTATGAAGTTAACTCAGAAGAGGTTGAATCGGATCCCTACACATATGATGAAGCAATGAATGATATAGATGCACATCATTGGGTCCAAGCTATGAAATCTGAATTAGATTCCATGTATTCCAATTAAGTTTGGAATCTTGTAGAGGCGCCTAACGGCATTAAACCTGTTGGTTGCAAATGGGTTTACAAGAGAAAGAGAGGGATAGATGGAAAGGTTGAAACCTTTAAAGCAAGGCTAGTGGCGAAAGGGTATACTCAAAAAGAAGGTATTGATTATGATGAAACCTTTTCTCCAGTAGCAATGCTTAAATCTATCAGAATTCTCTTATCCATTGCTGCTCATTTTGATTATGAGATTTGGCAAATGGATGTCAAGACTGCATTTCTTAATGGCAATCTTGAAAAGGAAATCTATATGATGCAATCAGAAGGTTTCATAGCAAAGAACCAAGAGCATTTGGTATGCAAGTTGCGAAGGTCTATTTATGGACTTAAGCAAGCATCTAGGTCATGGAACATCAGATTTGATCAAGCAATCAAGACATTTGGTTTTGAACAAAATCTTGATGAACCATGTGTGTACAAAAGACATCAAGATAAAGTAGTAATATTCCTAGTGCTTTATGTTGATGATATTCTACTAATTGGAAATGATGTAGGGGTAATGTCATCTGTAAAGGTTTGGTTGTCAAGCCAATTTGATATGAAGGACTTGGGTGAGGCTAACTTTATTCTAGGGATCAAGCTTTGGCGAGATCGCAAGAATAAGATGTTAGGCTTATCACAAGCTGGATATATAGATAAGGTTCTAGAACGGTTTAGCATGCAAAACTCCAAGAAAGGATTGCTTCCTTTCAGACATGGAGTTCCTCTGTATGATGACCAAAGGCCTAAGACTCAAGAGGAAGTAGATATGATGAGACAAGTTCCTTATACTTCTGCAGTGGAAAGTCTCATGTATGCCATGCTTTGTACTAGACCAGATATCTGCTATTCAGTTGGCATGGTCAGCCGATATCAATCAGATCTAGGACCAAAACATTGGCAAGCTGTAAAGCATATTCTTAAGTATCTACGGAGAACGAGAGATTATATGCTTGTTTACCGTTGTGAAGATTTGATTCCCATTGGCTATACAGATTCAGATTTTCAATCAGATCTAGATTTCAGAAAATCCACTTCAGGATGTGTTTTCACCTTGGGAGGTGGAGCCATTAGTTGGCGGAGTATTAAGCAATCTTGTATTGCAGACTCCACCATGGAAGCAGAATATGTTGCTGCTTGTGAAGCAGAAAAGGAAGCTGTATGGCTCAAGAAATTCCTTTCTGACCTTGGTGTAATAAGAATGGAGCAAGTTCCAATCACATTGTTTTGTGATAACAGTGGAGCAGTTGCACAATCTAAAGATCCAAGGAATCACAAGAAAGGAAAGCACATTGAGAGGAAGTACCATATCATTCGAGATATTGTTGCTCGTGGAGATGTGGTGGTAGCAAAGATTGAAAGTGCAAACAATCTAGTAGATCCATTTACCAAAGCCTTGCCTCAAAGGACTTTCGAGTCACATTTGGAGGGAATGGGAGTTAGATTAGTGCACAATAGTCTTTAGGGCAAGTGGGAGATTGTTAGGATTAGTGCCCTTAAATCCTATTGAGTGATGCTATGTATGATATTAAGTTTGACATTGTGTATGACATTATGTATGACTTAATATTATGTTTAATAAATTTGTTTTATTATTATCTAAAATAATGATAACATGAATATTCGGACATTATCATATAGTCCATGAGATGCATAGTATGTGATTTATGTGAAGAGTCACAGAAGATATAAATCACAAGTTCTTTGTAAACTTAGAATTATAGTTCGTAGTCGGTGATGAAATTGGGCATTTCATCCGCAAAGACTATAACATATCAACTATGATGATTTGTCTTGATCATGGAAGTGGAGACTTCTAGTTGATGTGTTAATATGTTTTAAGAGTTAAGACATATTGAACTGGACCGCCATGAGATTTATTATTTGCCTAAGGATTGTCAAATGAATAATAAATCTCATGACTTGTATTTGCATGAACTCTTAATCCTGAGAGAATAATGAACCTGATCATGAGGTGTAGGTTGCTTTGATATATTAGGGGTGAGATCTAAAGTAATGGTCAAAATCTCAGAATGTTGGGCAGCCACATTAAGTGTTGATGGAACATGTATTCTCAAGATGGAATTCATAGTCTCTTAATGGAGATATAAAGTATTCCCTTGAGATAAGTTTAATGAGTTTGTTATTCAGAGAGTTAGGCCTAATGACTTTAGTAAGACTAAAGTATATATTTATGGAATTGGATTTCATAAATATATAATGAATAACATTAGAGGATTAAACCAGGTATTCAAGGATCAAGATGTAGTAATTTACAAAGTGGCAGTCTATATTAATGACTTTGTATTACTACGAATGTTTTATGAAGGGGTTGCATGTATAATAAAGTCTTGGGATATTAGATATAGATAAGACCTAGAGTGCAACTATATTTATATAGTGGTATTAAATATAGTTAATGGTAACTTTGGACTTGTCAAGAGTTGACAGAAAAGCCCAAGGCCCATTGGAGCTAGTATCTTATTGATCCCTTTTGGTCCCACTCCAAGCCACACACTTAAGCCCAATTGGTAAGGCCCAAAAGGCCAACCCAATTAGATATATTGGTTAGACATAAAGGGAAAAACGTACAGATTGTCTTGATTTTTCAATTGAATCGATCGATGCTTCAAGAAAAGTTCCCTTGAGGAATTGATCACTGCGATCTTCATACCATGCTAGATGGATTGATATTAATGATTGGGAATGGCCTTGGCACTATCCCATTACATGTCTTGACGACGAGGGCTGAACCGACCTCTGAATTGGGTGAACCAAGCTTTGAAAATGTGGTTCAAGGTATTCTAGGATGTTGGACGAGATGTGCAAAGATAAACTGCCCTAGTGTAGGTTTTATGTGGTCTTGGTTGTATGAAAAAATCTTTTGAAAGGCAAGTTTGCTGTTGAACCTGCCACGCACCACTATTAGTGCAAAAACTGAGGGAATCTTTGCTCCGGAGTTGTCTAAAACGCTCCATTCATTGGATTTGAGTTTAGAATACATGGGGTTTATGCTAGGGGGGTTGAAAAACCCTGGCATGTACTTGAGGGCCGGCGGCCCTTGTAAGTGCGTCGTTTAGGGCCAGCGGCCCTACAAGGTACGCTGGCCACAGGAAAGGTGCATAAAAGTAGGACACCCCCCAAACCTTCCACATTCTAGTCTGCGACTTCTAGGGTCTTATTCTACCCTTTTTCTTCATTGAATACTCCTAGAAATACCATTTTTCTTCGCTTTTCTGCACGGATCTACAACAGAACACTAGATTCTTTCAGATCTGGGCATGGATGATCTTGGGTTCAAGACTTATTGAAAGCTCTAAAATGTGTTAAAAACACAAGAGCTGTTTAGACCCCCAAATTAAATTACTATTTGATTGATTTTACTCTAACTTAATACTAAATGCGGAATAGAGTAAATGCGAGCGGATAAACAAACAAACTACTCTAGCCCATAATCATAATAACACAGTAGCAAATGAAAGGTAAAAGAGTAGGGAAGAAGAATGCAAATATAAGATAACACGCCGATGTGTTATCGAAGAGGAAACCAGAGAACTTGGCAAAAAACCTCTCCGCCGCCTTCCAAGCGGTAATCGATCCACTAGACAATCATTTGGGGTACATTGGTTAGCAAGAGACCTTTCAAGCCTAATCTTCCCGATGCACCTAAACCCTTCAAGCTCCTACTTCAACAAGGTTTCTCGGAACCGTGTCTTGTTTAGCTCTCCGGATCTCGCAATACGCTCGATTGTATCCACTAAAGCCTAGCTTCTTCCAATGCTTCCTAGCACCACCAAAACCTCACTGGACACTCTAAAAGGGTGTGGTAAGTGTTTGGGCTATTAACCTCTCAATGGTATGGAAATGGAGAGGTAGGAGTTGAGGAAAATCCACAAGCAATTGTGTAGAGGATTGTAGGTATAACAATCTCTAACTTTCAAGGTTTGTGGCTAGGGTTTTCTCTCAAAAGCACTCCTTAACATCTGTGGGTAATGTGGGTATATATAGTGTAGGTATAGAAAGTGTGTATCAGATAGGACAATCTGGCAAAACAGAATGTTTCATGGGTGTCTCACGGGAAGGCCTTACCCACGAGATACTCGCAAAAACCAGCTGTCTCCATCCTGTCTTGACTCTTCGTATTCCAATCATGTGCAGGGCACATGATTCACTTCGCGGGATGCTTAGTCATGAGCTACCCGCGAAAACAGCTTTAGTCTTCATGCCTTGAGTCTTCACTCACTCTCTCTTTTATACAACCCTTACAATGAAATCCCACTAATAATACAGAGTATAAAAGATTGAACATAATTACAATCAAATTTAACATGGAATAAAAGCCAAAAAAATACATAGTTGTAAATTACAACTTTACAATCTCTCATTTTGGCTATTCCGTGACAAAACCCCTAAAACAGAATCTAGGCTTAAACGTGAGTTTGGGAATAGTGGCAAAACTCACTCACACCTAATCTAGAAGCTGTGAAGCACTTGCACGTATATACCTATAACCTGAAACACTCGCACACAAACAAAACTTTCATTAAGCTTATGACAAGTTGAATACATGGTAAGTACATGAGCAAGTAACATGCGATCAAGTTTGTAAATACTATAAAACATGTAAGCATATCTTGATCAAACAAGAACAGTCATTAAAGAATGACTACAATGAACATTTAGCTAGTAAATGCTCATCCGGACACGCAATGCGATTAAGATCAATCACAAGGATCAATTGCATGTCTAACACTCAACCAATGCAAAATACACGAAGTATTTGCATCTAGGAAATAATATCCTACTAAGGTACAAGAGTGAGGTACTTAAGATATATAATCAACATCTAAAAGTACAAAAAAAATGCTACAAAGCATTAAGATAAACACAAATACTGAATGTAAATTGAAATTAAAAACAGAGTACTTAAACTTTAAATAAAAGCAGTAAAGACACCACTTGAATGAACCAATGTATCTAAGTCTAAACTCTGTCTACTCTTTGCTCCCTCTCAAATGTGTAAGCTCCCCCTCAAAATTTTCTCCCCTTTTTTGACCGGAATGGTTAAAGAGGCTAGAACTGATCGAACTCTGAATCTAATCCCTGTTGCATGGACAAATCATCGATCTGTGAGGATAAGGCACTGATCTGACCCTGAATATATGCAAATTGGTCCGCGGTGTGCTGCACATGGGAGTCAAGCTGGTAAACATATGGTCCACTCTAACTAGGATGCGATCATGTCTTTTTGGACCTCGTGTTGGTGCTGAAGATGATGGCTGAGCTGAAGTCTTAGGAGCAGTAGTGAATCTATCAATCTCCTCGTCTGTATCGCCACCCTTTTCCTCAACATGATCCCTTGGTATTGAAGACACGCCGGTTTTGGAGCCTTGGATGTGGGCTTTGCTCCGAGTCACTGTATATGCACCAATGGGATAGTCTCTTTGAACTACAGTGAGACCACTCGGAAGTTTGAGCCTTGACTTTGCAATGAGGCCCATTATGAGTGTGGGGAATGGCATGACTATTCTGGAGTTTTGCTTCTCTATACTCTTCTTCAACAGATGGAAGATGTGTCCACATATATCAATCTCTTTGTGAGTAAAGAGATCGTACAAAAAGATTATCCTTGGAGCGGACAATGTCGTGAGGTTGGTGACTGGATATAAGTTGTGGATCATCACATGAGCAAGAGTCCTCATCTTCGGACTGAATGGAATTATGTTCATAGAGGTTTTCTTAAGAGTACCACCAAGAGTCAACACCATTTCCTCAGTAGAGTCCAGGCGATCCTCATATTGGACTGTGATTGGCTGTGAGGGAGGACGAATCTCCAAAAATTCTTGTATGCTTTCCTTTGTAACCACAAACTCTTTGTGTCTTACCTATCAATCTATATGATCTCCTTCTACACTAGCATTGGAGAAAAATTCCTTTATGATCTCCGAGTATACAACTCCAATTGGATTTAGGAGCTTTGTCCACATCTTTTCCTTGAACACTTTAGGTATGAAGGTGTCCTGTCCTCAAAGGTATCCAATTTCACGACCCTTTCCATGATAATCGTGGCTCTTTTATAGTAGTCATTATACTTTAAATCTGCCTTAATAGACTTGAAGTTGTCAGAATCTGTGCGAGTACATTTTGATGACTTCTTGGTCATAGAATGTTTAGTAGGAGACATCTGCACAGTCACACAAACGACCAAGAAAAGAAACATGTGCACAAACACAAAACAGAACACAAAAACTTGAGTAGATTCAAGTTAGTTCAAGCTAAAATAAAAAAACTTAAAATAGAGAACAAACTCAAAAAAACATGCTATAATAGATAAAATATGTAAACAATATCATAATGCATGAAAAAAATGACTGTGCATGTGTGTGCATGTGCTGTGCATGTGTTTGCAGTAGGTGATGCATAGGGTGTGCCTAGAGGGTGCCCAGTGTGTGCGTAAGAGGTGCATGGCATGGCAAAAAAAGAGAAAAGTGTGTAAAATACATACCCTTTGACCAAAACATGTTACCCAAGTTTAATCAAGGGTATACCCAAGGAATGGAGCTCAGTTGAGTCCAATTCAACACAAGAATGTCACATGAACATTCTGTCAAACACATAGCATGCAATAGTGAACAACACAAATGAACAATGCATGACCATGATGAAATCTACCTCAATACATGTTTAGATTGCCATAAGGGGCCAACACAAATGCACAAAGATCAAATGGGACTCAGCCCAATCAAAATTTTGAAAAAAATTTCACAAAAATTATGAATCCCAACCCATTTTTGAAAAATCCCCAATTTTGGAAACCCTAACTTAATATCTGCAAACACTAAGACAAAAGAGAAGAAAATGTTTTTGAAAATATACCTTGAAGATGAAAATGCAAAAAACATGCTTGAGAGTGAAGGGGTTTGAATGAAAAATGATTTTGGGTTGAGAAGGGTTCGAGAGAGGCAGTGCGAGGGAAATGAAGTGAGTTTGGAAAACTGTCACATTTGCTATATAAAACTGAAAACATGCGATTTTCGCGAGTTAGGCAGTCATGAGATTAGTCGCGAAAAGCACCATTGAAGCATAAAAGTTTTCGCGAGAAGCTTCTAGTTGTGAAACAATCATGAGAAGCAATAGCCTCTGTATGAAATTGAAAAATTTCCAGTTTTTTCCTAGAAAACATTTCGCGAGAAGGGTTTAGTAGCGACATACCCGCGAGACAATAGCGAGACTTTTTGTATGAAACTGAAAAAATTTTATTTCTCTTTAGCTGGTTTCGCGGGAAGCTCTAAGTCATGAGCTTTTCACGAAACTGCCTTTGAACCAGTTTTTGAAGAAAAACGCAAAAATGCATTGAAGCATAAAAGCTTTCGCGAGAAGCTTCTAGTTGTGAAACAATCATGAGAAGCAATAGCCTCTGTATGAAATTGAAAAATTTCCAGTTTTTTCCTAGAAAACATTTCGCGAGAAGGGTTTAGTAGCGACATACCCGCGAGACAATAGCAAGACTCTTTGTATGAAACTGAAAAAATTTTATTTCTCTTTAGCTGGTTTCGCGGGAAGCTCTAAGTCATGAGCTTTTCACGAAACTGCCTTTGAACCAGTTTTTGAAGAAAAACGCAAAAATGCATTTTGAACAAAAACTAAAAACACGAAAGTATAAAATCACTTTCAAAAACATATAAAACACTCAAAAATATTTTTGGGTTTGATCAATAAGTAATTGAGCATACACATCACATTTGAACATGTACAATCACATAAATGAGATAAGCCTTAATTGAATCAAAGTCTTGTGTGTTATGGGTGAGTATCAAATGTAGAATAGTCCTTAGACCAGAGTGAAGCTTCAATGATTAATTCAATCAAGTCATACATAACTGGTACTAAGTCAAGTGGTTTATCTCAATTACAGAAATGAACATATATGACCTCCCATAAGAGAATGATTACAAAACTTAGAAGCTTATCATTTGGCTTCTGCATAAATCATAACATTTGATCCTTTCTGGATAATACATCTTTTTTTGAGATCGGCAC
This sequence comes from Quercus glauca, assembly GCA_023736055.1. Lineage (NCBI taxonomy): Eukaryota > Viridiplantae > Streptophyta > Magnoliopsida > Fagales > Fagaceae > Quercus > Quercus glauca. Next base: position 23,399,383 of record CM043320.1, on the reverse strand, counting down.
TTGAAATTTTTGATATTTCAACATTAAGAGTTAGCCTTTGGCTTTTTGAGCACCATACATTTCAATACAAAAGTCGCTTTCCCTTTTTCCTAGTCAAATACTAGTATGTGTGAAAGGCATTTACAGCTCATAATCTCTTTTTCATTTTGAGATTTACATTTGGTGAGCTCTATTGCAAAAACATAAAAGAAAAGTGGGAAGATATATAGATACAAGTCTATGCAAGTATCAAGACCAACAAGACTATTGACCAATCATTCATGACAAGCTTGAAGATCTATTTACAACAATCACACATAGTTTTCAAGATATCTCCCACACAGATATATGGGCATACATAACAAGTGAAGCTCGTAAATGCACTACGCCATTAGTATGAAGGTACTAGGCCAAACTCACAGGTGATATACGCTTAAACATATACGATTAAACTTTTTGAATTTTTCACTTTTTATGTGGTTTTTGATTTTTATTACTCACACAAAAATAAAACATAAAAGTAAGATAAAAAACAAAAGCAATGCATACAAATAAATGCAAGATGCAAAAATGCATGAATATGTAGCATCTAATGCATGAAGGGTCCTACAAAGATCGAAAAAATTATATCAAGGACCAAAATAGCAAAGGCTCAACCATAGGAACCCTTCCTCATCCAAACAGAATGATTGTTTGGAATTAGTGTCTTATGAGAAGTGAAATGAGGCTTGGAAGAATGAGAACTAGAGATACACATAGACAAGGAGGTAAGAACATTAAAATCTTTCTTCAACAACTTACCATTTTCCATCAAATCCGGTTTAGCTTGCAAAGCATAACTTTTAAGAAGCTTAAGTTTCTCTTTTCTTTTGACTCTTTTAAGAGCTTGAAACTTAGAGCAATGAGGTCTTAGATGACCAAAGGCACCACAATGGTGACAAATAATGAGTTTAGGTCCACTAGGATTTTTAGGGAAGGATCTAGCAACATGGTATTGTTCTCTCTTCAACTTATGACACTGAGGTCTTATATGACTAATCACACCACAATGGTGGCAAGTTGGAACAAACTTAGATCCATCCAAAACCTTAGGTTGAAACCTAAACGGAGGCTTTGACTTAAAAGCCTTTCTCTCCACCTTTTGATTTCTTTTGTGTGGAGGAATGTACACCGTTTTGCCCTTAGAGGTAGAACACACATTAGGCACAAAATTAGGTACCACAACATGATTGCAACAAATATTTTCATCCTTTTAGAAATAGGTTCAGCAATCAAACACTTGGCATGCATCTTGAGAGATTCATTTTCACATTTTAGCTCATCAACAAGTTTGTTAGACAAAACAAGTTTAGCATCCAAGTCCATATTCAAACATTCAAACTCTTTCAGCTTTTCAAGAGAATTTTCAGCAAGTTTCTTATATTTCTCAACCAATTTGTTGGATTCATTGAGATTAGCAATCAAATTATCCTTATCACAAAATAACTTGCTCAAATTCTTTTGAAACTTCTTAGCATTTTTCTTAAAGAGTTTGTCATTTTAATATCAATAACACCCAATGATTCAAGTAACATGTCATCACAATCATGAGGATAAACACTCATAGAGGCATTTTCACAAACACGTGGCATGCTACAATCATCAACATCCAAAACATGCATAGAGGCATACAAAGCACTATCCATGGTAATAAACACAAGGGGTCAAGGATCACACTTAGAAAATGAAACCAAACAAGTGTACCCGCTTTGATACCAATTAAAAGCTCTAAAATGTGTTAAAAATACAAGAGCTGTTTAGACCCCCAAATTAAATTACTATTCGATTGATTTTACTCTAACTTAATACTAAGTGCAGAATAGAGTAAATGTGAGCGGATAAATAAACAAACTACTCTAACCCATAATCATAATAACATAGTAGTAAATGAAAGGTAAAAAAGTAGGGAAGAAGAATGCAAACAAAAGATAACACGTCGATGTGTTATCAAAGAGGAAACTGAAGAACTCGGCGAAAAACCTCTCCCCCGCCCTCCAAGTAGTAATCGATCCACTAGACAATCTATTGGTATACATGGGTTAGCAAGAGACCCTCTAAGCCTAATCTACCCGATGCACCTAAGCCCTCCAAGCTCCTACTCCAACAAGACTTCTCAGAACCGTGTCTTGTCTAGCTCTCTAGATCCCGCAATATGCTCGATTGCATCCGCCAAAGCCTGGCTTCTTCCAATGCTTCCTAGCAGCACCAAAACCTCACTGAACACTCTGAAAGGGTGTGGTAAGTGTTTGGGCTATCAACCTCTTAATGGTATGGAAATGGAGAGGTAGGAATTGAGGAAAATCCATGAGCAATTGTATAGAGGATTGTGGGTATAACAATCTCTAACTCTCAAAACTTGCACGTTTAATGAATATGTGCAAAAATTCTTTGAAAATGCAAGATCATACAAATAAAATGGTAAATGTAAGTTTATGCATATCAATATCTTATGTTTCAAAGGATACATCCTGTTCTAGATGAATCTGTTCCTTTCCCATTGGGGTACATCTTCCATTGGCATGGGCGATAAAATCTTTGAATAAAACCACAGCGGGTCACACGCATTGCAAACATAGAGCAACCCAAGAGGATGCATGCTTCTTCCATCGATCTTAATCATAAACCTAAGCGGATTCAACTAATTGATTTTTCTTTTAAAATGTAACCGGGCCAAGGTAGTTACCTATATACCTCCACTGGGAAGGATTAGGTCATTATGTAGTTCAACTGACATTTTTGATTGCCTTAATTTTTGCCTAGACTGCCTTTTCAGGTTTTCAATTGCAGGCTTTCTCACACGCTTTCTTTTGCTGTCCTTTTGCGTAGACCACCTTTTCGGGTTTTCAATCTACCTTTTCATATATTTTGTTTTTGGTTTTTTTTGCTTTTCTTTTTTTGATTTTTTTTTTTTGGTTTTGTTTACATAGGAATGTAGAAAAAAAGGTTGCACTTGGAAGCTCTCTCAAGCAAAGTATTGTATGACAGCATCAAAATTGGTGGGTATATTGAAGCCGTGCCCATCCATGTTGGCTAGGATTAGGGTTCCTCTGGAGAAGGCCTTCTTTACCACAAATGGGCCCTTGTAGTGATAGGCCACAAATTGAATGACCCCCTTGTGATATAAACTAATTAATTAATTTAGCCAAGTTATTAATTAATCAATTTATCATGCATATGCGTGGCAGCACAAACAAATCACCACAACTAAATAAGCAGCGGAAAAATAAATAACTCGGTGATTTGTTCACGAATGGGGAAAACCTTAACGGCAAAAACCCCACCGGGTGATTTTCAGGTCACCACTCCCGAAACTCCACTATTATCAAATCACGCGGTTACAAGTAAAGGAATCCCAAGTACCTTACCAACCTACAGTTGAACCCTTACCCCAATACCCAATTGGACTTGATCTGTAGCGAGAGTTCCCCTTTTGATGCACGGCTCCTAAGTACGTGACTAACCAATTTGATGCGCGGATCCCAGTACGCGGCTTACTCCTTTGCACGAATCCAAGTACGTGACTAACTCCACAGCAACCCCTTGATTGTTGTAGTTGATTTGCAGCAGCTTCACAGAGAAACACCAATAAGATCTTCAATGTTGGTGCAAGAGACTTTGCTTGGTTACAAAACCCAAAGGCGTACAAGAAACGCAGCAAGAACTCTTTCTTCTGTAGGAGGAGGCTAGGGTTTCAAAAAGAAAACCTTATGAAGCTCTCTGGGGTTAGGTTTTTCTTTTTCCACCTCCTTTAAATAGGAGTTTAATGGGCTCTCCTATTCCAAATAGGTTTACACAAACCTTGGGCTTTTCCTTGTCCAATAAGGATTATACAAACCCATAAACAAATAGCCTTTTAGAATAAAACATTGTTGGCTATAATATGAAAATCCGTAAGCTCGATCGATCGAGGCATCTATCGAGCTTTAATGAATCTCGACAGATCGAGCTTCTGTCGAGAAGGTATCGAGACCTACAGAATTGCACTTTTCCTGAACAGTTCTTGAGTAGTCTTCATGTCTTCAATTTACCACTTGTAGTGATCATCTTGAACCTACTTAGATTTACCCAAATATAAGTAAAGTGCGTTTTGTTAAAGGATATGCCAATTACATAAAAATATGTCCCCAACAATCTCCCCTTTTGGCAATCCGTGACAAAACCACAAGAGTACATTGAATGTCCTAGAATACATTCTACTCAAGATTACAGAATAAATAAGCCTAGTCTAAAAGATCTGAACCTTGGAAGTTGCTGCAAGAAGAAGGTTCGGAATCTTGACTTGGCTTTAACTTGTCTTTCCTGAAAGGCACTAAACAAAACACATCAAGGTACCATGTGGAAAATAATGACAAGTTAAATAAACAAGAAACATGTGTATAAAGAGAGAAAAGAAACAACACATGTGAGATAAAGAGTGAAACACATACATCATCATCAAATATAGAAACAACACATGATGTATGTAAATGGTTACAAAACCAAGAGATACACAACATAAAATATATATCAATATCAAAGTGTATCAAACTAACTCTCCCCCTCAGTTAGTTACATCAAAAACTTTCTTCCTTTTAACATGAAGTTCTCCCCCTAAATCTATTACTCCCCCTAAGGAAAGACATTCAATTCTCAAATTTCTCCCCCTTTTTGACACGATTGTCAAAGGGCATAAAAAGCCAAAAGACATGATAGGAGACAGATAGAAAACTGACATAGAGGGAATGAGGAGGACAAGGAACCATAGACCTACAAGAAAAGAAAAACAAGATGCTATAGACACAAAGGAAGAAAAAATGCAAAACAAAAAAAATGAAATGCATGCAAGAAAATCTCAATTGATTGAGAGGTGGCAAGACAGGTGTCGAGCATAAAAGACATCGACAGATGCAGCTGTCGAGGATCTATCAAGGGACAAATCAACAAAAGGTTAAAGAGAATCTCGATCGATCCACCAGCTGTCGAGAAGCTATCGAGGAGACAGGAGATTTCTCGATCGATCCACACGGTGTCGAGACAGGTGTCGAGAAAGAAGACAGACACAACAAGAGAATCTCGATCGATCCATCAGGTGTCGAGAATCTATCGAGGAGACAGAAACTTTCTCGATCGATCCACCAAGTGTCGAGGATGTGTCGAGGATGTGCTACTCGTCTATCATATTCAATTGTTCATATCAGGAATGAGTCCATCCAGCTTTTGATAGCTCTATCTGCAATAAGATTCTGAGAGATGGGATCTCTACCTCAATAAGGAGGACGACTTCCATACCGTAGACTAAGGAATACGAGGTTGCACCCGTGGAAGTACGAACAGAAGTGTGATAGGCGCATAAGGCGAATGGCAAGAACTCGTGCTAATCTTTATAGATGTCTGTCATCTTCACTAAGATCTTCTTTATGTTCTTGTTGGCGACGTCTACTGCACCATTCATCTGAGGACGGTAAGGAACCGAATTTTGGTGTTTGATCTTGAACTGTTGGCAAAGTTGCTCGATCATTTTCCCATTCATATTCTTTCTGTTATCTATAATAAGTTCTCTTGGTACACCGTAGTGGCAAATGATGTTATGTTTTAAGAATCGGGCCACCACAGCTTAGGTGACACTTTTGTAGGAAGTAGCTTCCACCTACTTGGTGAAGTAATTGATGGCCACCAAGATATACTCATGCCCATTGGAGGCTTTTGGAATCACGGGTTCGATGAAGTCCATTCCCTAAATGAGGAATGGAGTTTGCTTTTAGAATCACAGGAGGAACATTCTTTCTATTTTGATAGACTTGGCCACGATGGCATGTCCTGACATGCCTGATGCAATCGCTTTCCATGGTGAGCCAATAGTAGTCGGCTCTCGTGATCTTTCAGGCCAACAGGGGTCCACTGGCATGGGCTTCAAGCAAGCCTTCATGTATCTCTTCCATCAAATGGTTAGCCTTAGGGGCATCTATGCATCAAAGCAACGTTGTATCGTGGCTCCTCTTATATAAGACTTCCCCACTTAAGAAGAATTGGCATGCCATGCACCTGATGAACTTCTTCTCATTATCTGTGGCCCTAAGCGGGTATTTACTATCTTTGATATAAGCCTTGATATCATGGTACCATGGCTTTCCGTCGATTTTAGCTTTGATATTCATGCATTCTTCGATGTTCATGCAGTAGGCCAGCACGCCGTGGACCTTTATGTGAAATTGTCACATATCATCTCTTTCTACCAACTTAACCATGCTAACCAAGGTAGCTAAAGCATCTGCAAACTGGTTGTGTGCTTAGGGCAAATAAGCAAAGGTAATGTTTCGAAACTTCGGGATTAAACGGTTGATACATTTCTGATACAAAATCAACTTGGTGTCTCGGGCTTGCCACTTCCCCTATATTTGGGAGATAATTAACAGGGAATCTCCAAAGAGCTTAGATTGTACGCGCCAAACTCTAAGGTAACTTGCAGTCCTACTATGCACGCTTCATACTCTGTGACGTTGTTGGTGCAATCAAAATTCAGCTTGACTAAAACAGGGATTTGCTGGACCTTCGGTGATACTAGAACTGCTTCCTCTCCATTTCTAGTGCTATTAGCGGCTTCATCGAAATAAAGCTTCCAATGCCAAGGTTATACATTGCTTAGTTCTGGCTTTATTGCCAAAACATCCTCATATGGGAAGAGGGAATCTGAAAATTCTAGATTGTTCAACCACTAGTTTGTTAGGTAATCGGTTATGGCCTGGCCCTTGATGGCCTCTCACGTCACAAACACGATATCGAATTTGGATAGCAACATCTGCCAACAGGAGATCTTCCCTGTGAGGGCAAGCTTTTCAAAGATGTACTTGATAGGGTCCATGTGGGAAATCAACTGCGTGGTGTAGAATAGCATGTACTACCGTAACTTGTACAAGGCCCATGCTTAGGCACAACACGTCTTTTCAATGGCGATATAATTGATCTCATAGCTGGTGAACTTCTTACTCAGGTAGTAAATCGTCTTTTCTTTTTTATTGGGTTAACTTAGCTAGCCTAACATGCAACCCATGGATGCTTCTTGAACTGCTAGATAGAGAATCAATAGATGTCCTGGTGTTGGGGGAACCAGAATAGGGGGGGGGGGGTTCAACAAATACTACTTAATCTTGTCAAAGTCCGCTTGATAGTCATTTGTCCATTCTATCTTATATCCTTCCTTAAGAGCTTGAACAAGGGATTGCACATAGCAGTGAACTGCGCTATGTAATTGATCCTTCCTAAGAAGCTTCAAACTTATTTCTTGGTTTTCAGCGCAGGCATGTCCCTATTGGACTGGACTTTTGCTGGGTCCACTTCTATTCCTTTCTGGCTGACTATAAAGCCGAGCAATTTCCCTGAACTAGCTCCAAAGACACACTTGTTAGGGTTAAGCCTCAGCCTGTACTTGACGAGGTGCTTGAATAGCTTTCTCAAATATATTAAATGATCTCTAGGAGTGCGGGAATTGGAGATCATATCATCCATGCAGACTTCGATCTCTTTGTGCATCATATCATGGAACAGGGTTACCATGGCTCACTGGTAGGTCACCCCAGCATTCTTTAAGCCGAACGACGTGACATTGTAGGCATAAGTTCCCTAATAAGTGGTGAACGCTGTTTTGGCTTTGTCTTTTTTAGCTATCTTGATCTGATTATAACCCAAGAATCCATCCATAAAGGAGAAGAATGTGTTGGTCGTGGTGTCATCAATCATGGTATCGATATATGGTAAGGGAAAATTATCCTTTAGGTTGGCCCGATTCAAATCTCTATAATTGACGCACATGCGTACTTTCCTATCTTTCTTTGGCATGGGAACAATGTTGGCAACCTAGTTGGAGTAGGCTATGATGGTAAGAAAATCGGCTTTCAACTGCTTTTCTACTTCTTCTTTGATCTTCAGGAAACCAAAGGCCTGCCGTCTCGCCTGGCATCTTTGGTTGGATAGTAGAAGTTGGGAAATTTTCGGGAGATATGATAGTGTTCACAGAGAACTCTTCAGGACAGAGCCAAAAAATGCAAGCTAGATCAGGCTCTTCATCTTCCAATTCCATAAAAGGTTCTAACATAATAACTTTGGTTAGAGCTAGAAAAGTGGTTCTAATATGGGGAATAGAAATCTCGGAAGTGTCGCACTTCCTCTTCTTGCCTTTGGAAGCTTGAAAGAGTTCTTCATGAGTGGGTTCATATCCCAAACTGACCTTCCTTTATTATCTGAGAGTTCAATGAAAGTAGGGCTCCCACATCCTATGGCTCCGAGGCCTTGGCCTAATTTGTAACCAAACTTGAGCATTTCCTTTGCGGCCATTAGAACTGCTGCGGGCCAGTCGGACTCAGGCTCTGAAGCATTGTGAATCATGGAAATTAGCTCAAAACTATGAAAGGATGCTTCTGAAAAAGCATTAGCATCGATGTAGGGGATAGATGTCTCCTAGAAGATAGTCATGGGTCCTTCAGCTATAATGGTGATCAACTGAGTTTCGAAGATGAACATGAGTCTCCTACGGAGGGTAGACACGACTGCACCTGCTATATGCAACCAGGGCCTCCCTAAAAGCATGTTGTATGGAGAGTCAACCTTAATCACTTGGAAGTAGACCATAATGGATCTCGGGCTAATCTCAATCATTAACTCAATTTCACCTTGCACTTCTCGACGTAAGCCTCAAAGGCTTTAATGATCATAGTGCTAGGCTTGATAAGAGACATATCCACTTTCAGGCGCTTAAGAGTGGCCATTGGGCAAACATTTAGGATTGATCCATTGTTAATTAACACCCTTACAACGATCATGTCTTCACACTTGACTATGATATGCATGGCCAAGGTGTGATCTCTACCTTCTGGAGGTAACTCATCATCTGAAAAGGAGACTTGGTTGGTGGCCAACACCAATGATACCATACCCTCGAAGGAGGAGTCTATAATACTAGTAGGAACATGTGTTTGCTTCAACACCTTCAATAGAGCTTCACAATGGACCTCGGAAGATAGCAGTAGGGCTAGAATAGAAATTTAGGCTGGAGATTTGTTTAACTGCTAAATCACACTATAATCGGTCTTTAGGATAGTTTTCAAGAATTCCTCGGCTTCTTTAATGGCGACCCTATTCTTGACTGGTTCGGCTGTGCTTTTACCAATCTCTTTCCTCTTCTTTTTTTAGTTCCTCAAAAGTATAACATCGACCACAACTAGTGAGTCCGGCTAGGCCTAAAGAGATATTACAGCAAACCTCTTCCTTTTTGTTTCAGGTGGAAATCAAAGTCACATCGTACTTCCATGGGACACGATGGCTATCTTTGTAAGGAAAAGGTTTCGGCATGCGGATGACAACACCTTCTTGAGACTGCAGATTTGGCGCCAGGGAGAACATCTTTGGACTGATGATGACTAGGCTGGGCAGAGCAACTTCTAAAGCTTTTAGGCCAAGAGCCATAGAGATTCCTTGGATAGACTTTAGCAGAATTAGAGGATCGAAACCTTGAATGGTGGGGATAACATGGTTCCCTTCTGGATAAATCCTGGAGATGGCTCTGCGACTATAGGTAGTGCTAAGACTAAATGAGAAAAGCCTTCAATGGCTAGTATGGCTTGTCCTTTCTTTGGAGCTAGTAGCCCTAAATCCATAAGTGATTCAGTAATTTCTTCAATAATGACTGAAGTCAGAGGAGCTAGAGGAATCTTACACAAATTCTCTCGCAAGTATTCGTCATAATCCTTTCTTGATCCTATTAACACAGTATTGTGGCTAGTTCACGCTTAGGTATTCGGAGGGCATAGGCTGGCTGCCATGCAATCGCTCCTTCGCACAGATTCTTTTTCAGTCCAGATGATACCACAGTGGGCTAGACTTTGAACTTGTGCTCAGAGCACTCTACAATCAAATAGGGCAAGTCGGTCCCCACTGTCATAGAATGAGCAGACTCCCTAGTCAAAACTTGAAGCTTCTATGTTCTTGAGAACGATGTGACTTTCTTAGGCTAGGGCTTGCAACATGGCTTTCCAAGGGAATGAAGGGGATGAGAAATCAGGGATCCTCTCTTGCACTATAGAGATAGCATTCACGTTCCCTTCCTGATGAGGAGGCAAGGGGTTAGTGATGACATTCGGCCTGGCCGCGTTATCGAACTGTACTAACTTGTTGCCGATGAGATCTTGGATTCGATATCTCAAATTTGTACATTCTTCTAGGGTATGTCCCTCGGCTCCAAAATGGTGTTCACATTTCTTGGATGGATTAAAACCAGGCAAAGGAGGACCGTCTCTATGTCTCACAAATATTGGAGTCATTAGCTTCTTCTCCAATAGATAAGCATAAAGCTCTACCATGGGTATAGGTAATGGAGTGAATTTCTGTGGTTCCATGGGATATCGGGGTAGATCGGGCCTTTTCCTCTGATTGAATACTCGGCAAGGTGCTTGGGCTAGCTGAACCTGTGGCTGATAAGGCTAGGCATTTGGGGCTGTGTAAGCAAAAGTAGCAACCTTAGGCCTTTCAAGCGCTTTGTCAATCACATGAACATCGACTTCCTTCCCTTTGTGGCTGGTTGCCTTTTTCACCAACTATTCTATCATAGAATTCAAAGTCTCAAGATCGACTATTTTCTTACTCCTAATACCCTCATCAATGTGCTCCCCAATAGGAATCAGGCTTGCGAAGTGAGTAACTTGGGCATTAATCATCTTCTCGTAGTAAAGAGGCTTAAGGTTATCAATGAACCAGTTAATCATCTCGTCTTCCATCATAGGAGGAAGCACTTGGGTGGCTTACTCACATCACCTTTAGGCATACTCATGGAAAGATTCCCCACTTTTCTTTTTTGCCTTCTGAAGAACTGTACAATTAGGCTCTATCTTAGTATTGAATTGATAATACTTTAAGAATGCATTGGCCACCTCTCTCCAACTGGAGGTCTTTTCCAATCTCACATACTAGGTAGCTATAAGGCTAGTCAGGCTATTAGGGAAAATCTGACAGAGCAAAGGATGATTGTCTCCATAGGGTGCTATCTTCCTACAGAACATGCGCAGATGGGTGCTAGGATCTCTAATACCATCGTACTTGACAAACTCGGGTGCCTTAAACTTGGGAGGCATAATAACATGAGGGAAATTGGTTAGACTGCCTAGATCGACACTTCCTCTAGTGTCGGAGCCCTTTATGATGTAGATTTTCTTAGTCAGGTTTTCCACTTGACTTTTGACCTGACCATAACTAGACTCTGAGATCTTATCCTTAGGAGGATCCACTTCTTGGGTATTCCTTTGTGGGGTGAATGGTGGTCTAGTTTTGTCCTAATTTAGCTTTAGCAATGGTTGGTTCTCGTTTTCAAAATGGGTCGCGTGTTAGAAAAACACATGTTTATATCGAAAACAAAACATAAGCAACGGAAAAATTAATAGATCTACTTCATTTGCAATTAATAACATGTACTATGTAAATTTTAGAATATAAGAACAAGAGAGTGTACCTTGGTGCAATAAAATTCAAAACCAAAGATTAGAAGTACTTGAGGACACTTTTAATCTTCACTTCAATTCCACTTTATGCCCAAGAGGTGTGGTCTCTCAATCAATTTCCAATGGGAGAATAAGAGAGTGACTTACACTCATATAAACATCATTTCATTCTCTTACAAAAAACACTGTATGTTTCTCTCCTTATAACTGATTATCTAATTGGGCTAGCCTTTTGAGCCATTCCAATTGGGCTTTAGTATGTGGCTTGGAGTGGGACCAAAAGGGAACAAATAAGACACTAGCCCTAAAGGGTTTTGGGCTTTTCTGTTAACCCTTGACAAGCCCAAAATTACCATTAATTATACTTAGTACCACTATATAAATTTAATTGCACTCTAGGCCTTATTAATAAATTATATCCCATGACTTTATTATACATACAATCCCTTCATTAAATATTCGTAGTAATATAAAGTCATAAATGTTGACTGCCACTTTGAAGATTATTACAACTTAATCGTTAAGTACCCGATTTAATCCTTTAAGTAATTCATCATATATTTATGAAATCCAATTTCATAAATATATACTTTAGTAACTCCTTACTAAAGTGGTTAGGCCTAATACTCTGAATAACCGAACCCATTAAACTTATCTCAAGGGAATATTTTATATCTCCGTTAAGAGATTATGAATTCCATATTGAGAATATATGTCCATTCAACACTAAATGTTGTTGCCCAACATATTGAGATTTTGATCGTGACTTTAGATCTCACTCTTGATATATCAAAGCAACTTGCATCTCATGATCAGGTTCATTATTCTCTCAAGATTCAAAGTTGATGTAAATAGAAGTTGTGAGATTTATTATTCATTTGATAGTTATTAGTAGAATAATAAATCTCACAGCGATCTAGTTCAATATGTCTTAACACTTAAAACATATCAACTAGAAGTCTCCACTTTCATGATCAAGACAAATCATCTAAGTTGATATGTTATAGCCTTCGCAGATGAAATGCTTAATTTCATCACCGACTACGAACTAAAATTCTGAGTTTACAAAAAACTTGTGACTTATATCTTCTGTGACTAAATCACATAAATCACATACTATGCATCTCATGGACTATATGATAATGTCCAAATATTCATGTTACCATTATTTTAGATAATACTAAAACAACTTTATTAATCACAACATAATGTCACACATAGCATCATACAACAGGATTTATGGGCATTAATCCTAATAGCGCGGAGCCCTCTGGAGTGGGACCAGATGATCTTCAATTCCCTCCTACAACCAAATGTTGCATCATGCGCATCATTTCTGCCATCTGCTCTTTCAGGAGAGCGATTTCATGAGTGTTTTCCTCGATAGGGGAAGGACCACTAGTAGATATCTTTGTAGCATGAGACATAGTGATGATAGGATCACAGTGTGATGGTAGCTTGAACTGTTTCCTTGGAGCAATCTTTTCTCTTTAGGATCCTAGAAAGGAAAAGAATGAGATGGGCGAGAAATGGTGTACATTTGAAAATTTGACAATATGGAAACACAAAACAAATCCAAAGTTTTATGTTCTTGCTTATGTAAAATGCGCTTATCTTTTTCAAAGTGTTGGCTTGGACCCTTGATCGGGTATTTATCATGGTGAGTTTCTATAGTGATGCAGAATTAATGCACAAGCTTGGCAAGTAACCAAAACTTTCATATTATGCTTGAAATTACGGGATGGACCCTTCTCTTTTGATTACATGGAAAAGTAATGCTTTTACAAAGTTTGACATTTTACAATACTCCAAGATCGCGGGCTGTAGACAATGGCTCCAATAGTGGGCATTTTACAATACAAGGAGATTCAAATTTAGAATGAAGAGGATTCATTTTGAATGGTCTTGCCTTCTCAGAGAAAATTTGAAACTCTTGGCAATGTCCTCCTTGGTGCGAAGTTTCGGCTACTTGCCACAAATCTTATATGTACCCATTTACATGACGAAGCCATTAGTGTATGCATGCATGCCCTTGTAGCATTGGAAACCCTTAGGGACTGGGTATGATCTAATGTGTAAGCAATGGGGTTGCTTTTCCCTAGGGTTTTATCCCAGATGCTGTGCAAACAAAATAGATAGAACCTGAAGTAGAGCATGACTCTTTGTTGCAAGCAAAAAAGGCAAACCTGCAAACGAAAATTGGAGACTTTCCTTTTGACTTATTTTGAAAACAATCCTATGAAGGATATCCTACCTTAGGCCGGGATGTTCACTCGAATTTATCTCTTCCTAGTTTTCACGGGTTTGACATAGTCTAGGCCAACTATATGAGACACGACTTAATTGGTAAGCTAGTCCTATTCTTAAGGGTGACCTCGGTCATCTAATCCTTCCCTTCATAGAAGTTGTGGGATAGAGCGGATCAAGGGGGCCTTTTCAGCATAATCCTGTCCACCCATGGACCCAGGAAAAGCCTACAATTCATCATCCAGCAACTATCCAAGGTGTACACATCCAACATTAGCCTTCAACGCTGAGCTCGGGTTCGAATCAATATGAGGGGTGATGTTATGCATTTTGAAATGAAATGGGAAAGACTATCCAAACACAACAGATAAAGGTGTTAGGCACCTCACAATTCCTATCCATAGATAGTCCTTTGTTTTGGTAAAATCATAATTTTTAGACATTGACAATAGAAAACAAGCTATTGGCATTAGCTTTCGGGGCTTTGAATGTGTTAGGCTTTGAGGTTTGGTTTCAAAATGGGTGTGGTCCCAATCGATGCTTTCCAAGTGTGTTTGAAGTCGCTACTAAATTTCCACGGTGAAAATCCGGCGGCATTTTTCCTTATTTTCGTGGCGGAAATTCTGTAGCACTTCGCCTTAGATGCGTCACAGAACACCAAACGCTATTCTCACCAAGCTTTTGACGTGAAAATACGGCAATGGGGATGCCTCATTTTGAAGGTGAAAATCCAACAAAGTTTCGCGTTTGGTGCGCTATGGCGCATTGATAGGGTTTCACATCTATGTATACGGCACGTATCAACATGCTTGCACTGTGACAAGTCGAAGCCCTCTAAAGTGTTAAGCATGTTAATACATGTTGCATACATGGGGAAAATGTCACATGGTGACATGGATCAAGACAATCACACTGTGATGATCGTGCACACAATATAACATGAATATGCATCTATGGCAATCGTCTTTAGCACATACCTATACTACAAGGTCAAGAGCTCTCATTACTAGAGAGGGTCGCTCATGTAGCCACGAGAGTCCATCATACAAAGTTCACAATCATCCATACACACGCAGGCATATATATATAAAATATATACATACATTCATCATACACAATGCTATCACACAGAGTAGGAAAGTAAACCAAACATTGCCAATGTTCCAAGGGTACAGCCCAGCAAGGTACAGGAAATATAAAATAGACATTACCATACCTAGGGAATGCAGCCCAAGCAAAAAGCAGGAAAAGTAAAAGGGGGGGTAAATGGAGGGGGACCCTAATACATGCTCTAGAGAACAGGCTTAGAGAGAGGGAAAGAAAAGACCGCTCTAAAGGGGCTAGGCCCCCTAATCTACTAATCATTGCCCTTTGTGGGCTTGCATTCTTACCTTTTTGGCTCGCGCCTAGGAGGTCGCAATTTGCTCCAAGCATGTACGTGCAAAGACAAAAGAAATAAGCCAGCAAACAAGCAAAGAAACACACAGAAGGAGAAGCATGATAAAGACAAGCTAGGAAAAGATGCCAAACAGGGGAAAACAAACATGTGAAGCATATAAAGGAGGCAAACAAGCATGTTATCAAACAAAAGAGGGTGTCCTAGGAGGACAAATGTAGGTTTGGATCAGGTGTTCATAGTTTCATTGGATTGAAGTATGGATAACACACAAACTCATGCATAAACATGTAGGCAAGCGTGCAAAGATGCAAAGAAGCAAAGAAAGCCAAACGGGAGGCACAAAGCAAGCAAGACAAGCATATCAACATCGCATGAAGCGAAGAAAGGTGTGAATCAAGCACATCGACACCATAGAGGTGTATCTCATAAGTGGTTACATCCAAACAAACCCTAGGAGGGACAGTTGTAACCACACAAGCACAAGCCTGCGGAGGGCACAAAGCATGGCAAAGCCTAGATCTAGGGACGCTAACACGGAGATAAAGCATAGAAGCAAGAAAGCAAGCATAGACATGTAAAGGAAATTATCAAAACCCTTTAATATAGGCCTAGGTGTGCGGATGTAGGCCTAGACCATAGGATTTAGATCTACACCCCACCTGAAGGGCCAAAAAGCAAAAAAGAGAGATATCAAGGGACAAAAAGGGCTAAAGTAGCACATGGCATAACAACCAACATAGATTTGAGCACAAAAGCATGGCACGGAGTACATAAACACATGGATCTAAGAATAGGAACATAGATCTAAGCACTAACATGTAGATCTAAGCATAAACATGGCAAGGAGCCTAAAATCATGTGGATCTAAGCCTAAACATGAAAAAGAGCCTAAAAACATGTGGATCTAAGCCTAAACATGAAAAAGAGCCTAAAAACATGTGGATCTAAGCACAAACATGAAAAGTAGACATATCCTAACTCAAGAAGGCTAGGAAAACAACATCAAAGCAATAAATCATGGCATAAGCAAGGAAACATGCTATAAAAACTATAGAAACAAGCTAAGAAGCAAGAACATGCTAGGAAAAGCAATAGAAGCATTTTATTAAGAAAATAAAGCTAGGAAAAGCAATAAAGAGAAGGGGGTGTGGATTGTAGCTAAAAGCTACATCCACACCCCAAAACCTCAAATCCAAGGTATGGAACCAAGGAGAGGAAGATTGGGTGCAAGAACACTACCTTGATGATTGTAGAGAAAAGATGAGAATCTAAACTGTTTGAAGGTGTTTTGATGAGTTTGGTTGTGTTTGGGAGAGAAATTAAAGAGAGGAGAGAGAGAGAGAAAATTTGCCCAAATTTTTTTTGGTTGCAAAATGAGGGTTCAAGAGGCTTTTATATTGAAAAAGTGACCTTTCAGCTGCTAGTGCCCCTTGTAGGGCCGTCAGCCACCCTGCTGACATCAACAGTTTTGGCCTTTTCTGAGTTCAACTTCGGATGCATATTTGAAGGCATTTCTGAATTTTAATTGAGCTGATCTTGGTGTCTCTAGAAAGCTCTGGATGTCTAGTTTTTAGAACATTAAAGAAATTGAAAATACAATGGTCGAATCAAAAGTTATGGCCTTGGGAAGCATGCTAATGCGCTTTGTACGGTTTTCTGGATATCTCAACCGTTTTAACTCCGATTTCGACCCATGATTAATTGTTGAAAAGAGAATTTGATAATCTTTGCATTGGTATTTGTGCTAACTCATTCTAACGGTTGGATCAAGATTAGGGTTTCTGGTGCCCATAGGAGTCAACCTTGGGTTAAACTTGGTTAAAGTTGGTCAAAGTTGACGAAAATCACCGAGTAGCTCGGGTTTGATGTAGAAACATGAAAACTGTTGTCTTGGGATGATTTTGACCTAACTTTGACTTTCGGTCAACCCTAGGTTGACCAGGGTCATTTTGGTCAATTTGGCCTGAAATGGCACTTTGGGTACTCTAATGCCCAAATGAGTTGCGTCATGTCACGTCAATCTAGATGTTTCCATGGCCCCATGAAGAAAAGATAATATTTTTGAAATTTTCAGGGTCCGACACGTAAATCGAGAGCGGACAAAATACGGTGTCTACAATCCTTCTTTAGTAGTTTAATATTTTTTTTTTATTCACTACCTCTCTCCTCCCATTTACCTAAGTCAGTCTCAAATTAGGTGGGTTGTAATGCAGAACATGGTTTTTTGGTGAAGATTTTGGCGGTTGTGGTGCAAATTTAATCCAAGAATGGGTTTTTGATATAGATTGTGGTAGGTTAAAGTTGAGAATACGGCAACAACGATGGAGGCTTGATTAGATTGGCGCAACAACAACCACCTGATGAGTATGGTGAGCCTTGGTGAAAGGGCTGTGGTTGATTTGCAACGGCAACAACCTAAAGGAGGTATGTTTTGTTTAGGGTATAAAAAATAGTTATTTTATATTATTTTAATATGATGAATTGAAAAATAAAGAATGATATATAGGGTGTGTTGTTAAAATGTAGATGTAAAATACATAAAGTGAAATTTGGTGGTGCAAAATGCTATTTTTTCTCAGCACAAGCCAATGAGAGTGCTCTTAAAAGAAAAAAATGTATCTGAAATTATTATGGATAAATCATCTGGTTGGTGTTGAAGATTCACATTTGGCGACTGTATTGTGTTACATTTTTACAGTAAATCATAAATAGTAGGTTGAAAGTTAAGATTAGTTGTGAAAATATTGTGAACATAATATTCTTCGTGTTTTTGAAGCTAACATTCCTTTATGTGAAGTGAAGACTCGCGAGGGATAAACATGAACCGGTTTTGCAAGTCAACAACACATCGCAAATCGTAATGACTTTTTTTTTTTTGGCCGGCGAGGGGGGGTGGTGGTTGGGAGTTCTGAACACGTCGCAATGACTTAAGGCTCAACAACTCGCCTATTGGTTGTACTGCTTGGAAATTGGATCCACTTAAACTTTGAAAAGGAAATGCATATTAGTCTAACAAAGATGAAAAAAAGTCATTTTCTTATTATATAGTGGATATGGAATTTTTAATATTTATACCAAATAAAAAGGGGTAGGTCATCATGCATGCTTTTAGGTGTCATATCGTTCATCACGCCCTCACTACTACGAAGCTTGGGTAGGTTGCCAAAGATTACAAGTTTGGAGTTTTGAGTACAACATCGATTTTTTTTTTTTTTTTGATAGGACATCAAAATTAATCCTTCTCCCCCTAACTTTCAAATTATCCAAAAAATAAAAACATGTGCAAGAAAGATTTAAACTACTAATCATACGTGCACTTTCTGGTTTGGTATAATCTATTTTGTTTGAAAATTAAACCGGTCAAAAGGATGTATCTAAAAAAGAACGAAAGATTTCAAGAGGCTATGTATAAGTAAATAACCAAAATAAGGTTAAAAAAAAGAAGCCAGACCATTCAAAATTAAGTTCAGAATGAGTCTTGGTCCAGGCCAATTCCACGAGCTAATTAAAATCATGAATTGTGCCTAGGACCTTTGATTTTGATTTATGCTTCCCTTCATTTTATATTTTGTTATATGATTGTCTGACAAGTCCCCTAGGCCTATGCATTTCAAACTCTTTGACAAATATGTAACAAGAGGTGTTTGTCATACTTAGCTTTGAAAAATCAGTACATCGTAATATATATATATATATATATTTTACCACACCTTTCATTTTAATTAAAAAAGGCAACGAATTGAACATCATACAATACTATATATCAACGGCACAGGGAGTGCATATATGCATTTGGTGGAGATGGGTTTTACGGTTGGAGTGTGTTTATTATATCGGGTCGTATATATATATATATATGGATAAAATGCATTGACACTCCTTAAACTTCTATCTAGTTGTACTAGCAGCTCTTAAACTATTTTTTTTAGCCAACTTAGTAATTGAATTATTATCTAGAAATAACAAATAACTTCATCTGTTAGCCGATATCTATATATTAATTGTACTTATTATTGAGAAAGCATGTTATGATTCGGAGCTAGTGAAAACGACACAAAAATAATATAAAACAAATACAAAAGACAACGAACTATAACATGTATGGACAAGAAATTAGCCAACAAAAAGACTAATTTGAGTGGTAGGATTGAACATTTTAACTATATATGAGAGAGGGTTTGGAGATATTTGAGATTTTTTTGGGTGTTTGGCTATAATTTTTTGGTGTTTTTATTTTTTATTTTTTAAAATTTATTTATGGTTTATGTTATGCCACTACTCAACTCCAATGTTCTTTGTTGGTGGACTTCCAGTCCAGACATACAAATTGATTGATTCTGGTGCTGTTGGAAAGATCACACATACATTCTACTTTTCAATAGATTCCAATTTTGTAGTATTTTTGGATTACAGACCAAAAACTTATGCATCCTGGAAGTTGGCTGGTTCATAATTTTGTAGCTAGTTTCCTGATTTTGTTAGATCGATTTCTGTCAATCCAGAGATGCTTTGGCAATGCCGTTTTGTTTTGGGATGTAGAGGAACTTGCCTACTTCAATAAAGTACAAACTTTCCAGCTCCAATATTCATGTTTCGTGCTACATCTAAGAAAAAACAGTAGACACCCCAGTCTGATTTTTGTGCACATAGTCGGGTTTTTTCATATTTTCCCGAGCCTAATTCTTGGCCACTAGACCTCCGATTATCTCAAATGAGGTACCGTTAGAAATATTGTAATTAGATGCCACAAAATGTATTTGCCATTTGGAAAGTCATGTTATTTGATGTAAAATGCTTTACTTTAAATTCACCACTCATATTAAAAATGAGCTCAGCTAAACAAATTAATACTTGTTTAATAATTTCAAAATTATATAAATCCTAACATTATTAACCAAAACAAAATAGAACAAAGGACAAGTAAAACAAATTCAGAAGTTTCATTTCTACACAATATCAACATCCCTAAACATAAAACAAAATTACAAATGTCTTATTGGATAAATAATTTGACAAAGAATAAAAACATATAAGAAATTTACAATCTTTAAAACTAATTTAATCTATTATCAATTGTGGTTAACACTTTATTAAAATTTGAGAATATATATTAAAGTTTGATTTTTACTTATTTATACATGGTCTCTTTTATGAATATCATGTCATTGTTAAGTAACACACACTCTAAGAAATATCATAATTTATTTTGAAAAGCTATTTATTTTGGACATGAATTGTTAAAAAATAGGCCTAAGTATTCATAATTTATGCTAATTTCTTTGATACTTTGGCTTCACTTTTTTCACACTTATGAATGTTTCTTATACATGTCAATAAATTTAAATATATGTTTTTAAATCTACTCTAACCAGATTATTTTGGCATATACTTTATTAATTGATATCTAAAAATCTTTACTCATTACTAAAGCTTTAACCATTCATCTTTCAAATCATTTGCTTGCAGTTATGTAAAGGTCTCAATTATTTCCTTAAAACTCACAACAAACAATTAAACAAATATTGTCTTAATTTTATTGTTTTTTTAGCCAAAAAAAAAAAAAGTTTTAAATATGGTTTAGGTCACGAGTAGGGTCGGGTTGACCTGCAAAAAACAGTTCAGGTCACGGGTCAACCCATTTTTGCTTTGGATCAACAAATTCAAGTTTGGATCGGGTATTTTTAGGTCAGGTCAGCAAATTCTGACAAGTTTTTCTATATCTAATTTGTAATGTGTACTCCAAGAAAGTACCTACTTTAAAGCTCAAAGATTACAGCTATAGGAAGACATTCAAAATAATATGACAAAATCTATGTTCAACCCTTACAAAAAATTGCTAAGTCTTAGGCAATTTTTTATGTTACCATGATATCTCACTCATTTTAACTTTGATTTCGATCCATGAGTAATAATTTTAAAGGGAATTCATTCCACTTTCTTCAATCTAACCTCAAATTTTATCCCAATTGAACAATCAGATCTTGATCAAACTGTAGTCAAGTCTAGGTTGACCGTGCTCAAGCTTGGTCAAATTTAAGGAAATCATTTGAAAACATTGATTTTGATGTAAAATGATAAAAATGGGTGTCTGAGTAGAATGTTGAACTCATTTAACCACTAGTCAACTAGGTTAAAGTTTGGTTAACTAAGAACATTTGGTCATTTCAAATTTTAGACCAAAAGCTTAAGTGATCTGACGTCTAAATGAGACAAACTAAGGCCTTGTTTGGATGGTGGAAACACTATCACTCATCACTTAAATACCATTACTTATCACTCATCACTCAATAACTCATCACTTATCACTTAAAAATCCCT